>JACEOJ010000122.1:62769-314355 GCA_013761285.1 Campoletis sonorensis
GAGGATATTAAAACTTATTTGACGAATTTAAAGAGACTGGCCACATTGTGGCAGTCGAGCAAGCAATGACTTGACAGACGTGGTTGCTACGGAGTTGTTAATGATGATCGTAAAATTAGTGTATCGCAAACCGTCAATGAATAAAGACGTATCTTTCATATAAAAGTGGTGTTTCCTTTAAGCGTGCTATAATTTCAGAAGTGGGATTGGAATTAAATATGCCAACGTAATTAAAAAAAAAAAAAGTTAATTGAGAATTAAAGAAATTCTCGTCAAAAAAATATATATATTGTAACGTGTCGTTACATCAGTAGCACCATCTCGTGATAAATCTGCGAAATACAAAAATAATTATAAGAACGAGCGATAATTATAACAACAAATAACAATTATGATACGATAAAATAAGAACAACAATGAACGAATAGTTGAGGAAATGGCCGATAGATGGAAAATGCTCTCATTAACAATAAGTAGTCAATGAGGAAATAAAAGAGAGATAGTGGAAAAGGGAAATTGTCTAATCAACCAGAGCTTTTAATATAAGGGAAGACGCCAGAGTAAAGTCATCTTGACCGAACACAGGTACGACCCGAGTACAGGAGGCTAGGAAGATTAGATGGATCTTGGTGGAAAAGGAGAGTTTGTGGTGGGAGTCTAAAAAAACTCACCTGAAATTCTCCTAAGTAACACTGTGCTTCGGCAAAAATTCGTAGTTAAAGTCTTCATCAAATTCGTCGAGAAAACTGTCGGTAGATGGCAGTTGGCATTAATAGTTTAAATAAATATCCTGGCTCGAAAGTAGGGATTTTAAAACTGGTGAGAAATGGGAAAAATTAATTAAAAGTGAAGATCCTGGCTCAAAAGTAGGGATCGCCCACAACTTATATCATTGAGAGAGAAAAGGAAGAGCAATAAAATTGTGGAAGAGGAGGAAACGGACCAACGAATACCAAAAAAATCTACGGAAACTTACCTTATCGTAACATTAAAAAAAAACTATATCGCACATTTATAACGACACAATACATGTACTCCAAATATCGCAGAGTGATTAAATAAAAGAAGAATTGATCTGTAATAAATCCAACAGAAAGGTGTTAATATTTTTCTTTATTCGTGTCCCGTACTCAAATTATCATTGAAACAATCTATAACGTTTCAATATATATCTTTGGAAGATATAAATGTGAATTCATCGTCAGGAAAAAGGATAAAGTGATTGCATCATTATCCAAGAAGACGAGTGAAAAAAGAAAAAAGAAACCAATCATTAACAGGCTGGCTACACGTACGGGAAAACCTAGAGGAAGGCCGAGGAAAATCCACAAAGACGGGTTGATGCCACAAAAACCGAGAAGTATTTTGAGAAAATCAAATAGAACTACTACAGGAAAGGTAAATTTTGAAAATAATAATAATCCAAGACAAGAAATCCAAGAGAATATTGAGATAATAGAAGCAAACGTTGAATTAGCTGAAGATATGCGTTTGACTTCTACTAGAATTAACGAAGACGAATTATTTCGCACTATTTTAAATGACGACGAAATACATACGCCAGAAAATAATCGAGAAATGCGACATACACGGATAAATAACGATTTTTTCCGAATTTGAATAACAATTTTAATAATATTCCAAATGTCGAATCACGCCATGAACAACGATATTTCCGAGACATAACCGAAAATTTAACAATTTTTAATCCCATTAATGAAGATCTCAATATCGATCAGTGGATTGATAAAATTGGAGAACATGGTGAAATGTATAAATGGGATGAAATCGCGACTAAACATTATGGGTTATCAAAACTCGATGGTGTTGCAAAAAAATCGCGAGATAGTTTACCGACAAAAAATAGAAGTTGGAATGAATGGAAACAACTTCTTCGTGACAATTTTCCGTTTGAAGAAAGTCAATTAACAAATCGAATTAAAGCACAAAAATATAGGAAACGATTTAATCAAAATATTGTTGAGTACTTTTATGAAAAACTATCGTTGTGTACAAAGCTCAAATGTCAAAAAAAAAATTATTGAGTGGATTGTAGATAGTCTTGGTAATTCAAGATTTAGAGATTACCTTGGTCCATTAAATCGATACAGAGAACCAAGTGAATTACTACTAGATTTGAAAAGTGGCAGTATACACATAAGAGAACATTTTTCAACATTTAAACAGGATTATAATAATCAGAAATACTCAAAGTTGAAGAAAAACGAAGAAACAGTTACCAGCAGAGAAGAAAATAACAAAACGTGGACAAATCGTGAAACCAAAACAAAGGATTTTTCGCAAAAGAAACAACTTGTATGTTTCAAATGTGGGAAAACAGGACATTTTGCAAGAGATTGTCAAGAAAATACTTCAAGAAATGAATGGAACGAGAAACAAGAAGGAAACAAGAAAGAAGAAAGAAGAATTTTGGTCATCAATGAAGACAACTCACACAACAAATATTTCAAGAAAGCAAAAATAAATGGGAAAGAACTAGAAGCATACATAGATCTTGGAAGCAGTGCTGCTGCCATTCGACAAGATGTTGCAGAAAAATTGAAGATTAATTATGAAGAAGGAAAAACCGAACCTCTCGAAGGATATGGTTAAGGAATAGTACACCCAGTAGGAATATTTCATGGAGAAATAGAAATAGATGGCGTCAAAGTAAAAGCTGACATTCACGTGGTGCCAAATGAAGCTCAAGAAATAGATATTCTAATTGGACATCCGTTCACAGAACATCCAGACGTTCATATATTGAGCAGCAACGGGAAATTAAAAATTGCAAACAAAATTGAAGAATTGTTTGCAATCGAATCAGAAAAAATCGGAAAAAAAATAAATTTAGTAAATCAAAAGTGTTTTCATTTCAAAGTGATATCAAAAAAAAAATTGAGTTGTCATTTTCCAACTGAGGTTGCAATTTTTTAATAGTTGGCGTTCTTTTTTTACTTTTTTAGAGTATTTTTCCACGGATTTCCCTTCTTTTTGGTAAGGGCGATATTTATCAACATTTTAATGATGGAGGAATTTTTATTCAAAGTAATATAAAGAAAATTAAGTTGTAATTTGCCAACTGGGGTTGTGATTTTTTAATACTTGGCGTTTTTTTTTATTTAAATAAAACGAAATATATATGTCGATTCAAAAATAAGGGATTGAGGTGTTAGCCGGGTTAATTGTTCAAAAAAAGATTTATTTGATCTTAACACCAGAAATACAATAGTATGGTTGAAAATTAAATGGAGTGAATTCGGAGTAATTTTGGAGCAGCACGTGTCTCAAGCGCTTCCCGATAACGACTGCTGTCCTCGCGCCTTTGCTAGCGAGGCTTCGTCGTTCAAAATAATAATGATAATTCGCGTTGCACGAATCGCCTCTTTTTTTTGTTCGAGTTCGAGGAATTCGAGGATCCTACATATATATATATATTGTAACGTGACATTTTGGCCACGTCACCCGCACGGATTGGTCGACCAGTGGACCGGGGTTCCGGTCCATTTGACACCGCCTCGTGACTCGTCGTGGGCCATAATCGAAGGATATTTTTCGTAATTTTACTTGTGTTGTCTTTAGCGATTACCTGGACCCGTTCTTAGGGTCCCACGTTACCTGCCATGGCGGCCATTGTCACCTGCGTTAATTACTAAGATAATTGTTAGTGTGAGCGAGTGAGAGAAAAGATAATATTAGTGTCATGTTTGTTTATCGTTTTGCACCGCCCTCCATCGACGTTTCGGGCGTCGCCCTTGCGCCTCAGTTTTATTTCGTTTTAGCGGTCCCTGTGCAACGATTTCACACTCCGGTTGTTGGAGCTCGACCATCAGAGCCCAACAAGCGAACGGTCGAAAGACCACGCTGGACATCGGCCATTCATGAACGCCGCCCGTGGCTTTCTCACCGTCGCGACCTGGAGTTGCCCCGTTCGCCCCCCACGCTTGCAGGAGCTGCAGTCCGCGTGTAACGGCGCCTCGTCGATTGGGATCCGGGCATTGTGGGCCTGCCGCAACGCGACGGGACGCCGCGCGTTGCGAGGGAGGTCTCCCCTCCACCCTTCAGTGTAAATTCGGCCGGATCCCTAGAGGAAAAGCTCCTGCGGCAGGGGAAGTTCACCGGAGGTGAGATCCGAGCCAGGACATCGTTCAAAACTCCCGCGTATCAAGTCCACGCAACGCCGAGGAATTTCCATTATTTCGGCAAACTCGCAATAGAGGCGTGAGAGCGAGGCCCGGCGGTCCTCGAGTGGTGGGGAGAGAGAACGAGAGCGCGGAGTCTTGCCGAGACGCGAGAACAATCATTCTTCGATATATTGTGTCACCGGCGAGTCGCTGTACCTTGGAGTCCCTGAGCCCTCTCAACACCACGTGAGCAGAGATTTTCGCCTCGGTAAGCCCGTTCGGCTATTTTCTCCGATTCGTCGGAATAACGAGTATTAATTTTGTTTTATTATGTTAAGGGGTCTGGCCACCCTGAATTTTTATTTTTTGTCATTTTTTTTTTTTTTTTTTTTTTTATGAATCCTTAACTATAACGAACATTTTAAGACCTGTTGCGTATGGAAGCACTCGATATTGGCACAATTACCGGCACATTTGCCAAGTTTGAGCACCTCTGCGGACGGTTATTTCCCACTGAGGGCTTTTTGGTGCTACTGTGGCCGTTTTACGCTACTGCGACGAGCGGTTGAGCGCCACTGCGCGCGGTCGACCGCGCGCTGCGACCTCTCTTCAAAAACTCGAGCGCATTAGCCCATACCGCTTTCTGCACTACAGTAGACGATCAGCGCTGCGCTACAGCGGAAATTGGCGCTCAAAACGATTCTAAGGACGCAAGAACAGCGCGAAGGGACGGTCGAAGAAGGGCCCAAGACTGACAATCAGCTGCCGAAGGAATTGTCTATGTTCCAGGGATCGCTGATTAAAGGTAAGACTCGCCTACTTTCTTTTGCGATTATCTCGAAACTATATTTTTTGACCTGGTACCTTCAAAATCTCGGAGACTAGCTGTCCGATTGCTTTCAAATTTTCACCGAACATTCTCAGATACATTATCTACAATGTTACGTAGGATTTTTTCGATAACTTTATTAGTTTTTTTCTTATTAATCCTTTTGCTTGGAAAAAATCGGTAAAAAATGATAATTTTTGTTTTGCGGCTCACCATAATTTTTCTAACGTTCGAAAAACAAAACGGCTACGCTACATTGTAGTCACACTACATTGTAATAACCTGGATTTATTTTTTATTTTTCAGATGTACCATGACCGAGTTCCAGGTGGGATAAGGACCGCGCGTATCGTGTGGAGGACCCCCGCGGCAACTTACGTCACGGCGTCATTTTTAAATATTTTCAAATAAAATTTCGTGATGTTATTCTTGAAACTCTTTATGAAAATGACCTAAATAATAAAAATATTCCGACTGATAGTTTCGGATTTATTCATTAAAAAATAAAAAAGTGCATTTCTCGGTTCGCCAGGGTGGCCAGACCCCTTAAAGAGACGGTTGAGTGTCACGTGGGAAGGTGTCACGAGGTGCGCCATTTTGGGGAAAACGAGTCGAGAGGCAGTTACCCACGAGACTCGTAAGTGACCGGACGCGGACACTTGACCGAATCGTGGCGTCGTGTTCTCGGTAACATCTAGAGACGCGCATCTGATGCGATTTAACGCATCGGCGCATTTAAGTATAGGAACTTCGTGGCTTTTTTCGTACCGATTTTGTCTTTTGATCGTAAAAAAATTTCGTTTTATTGTCCTGACCAAATGTTTGATCAGAATTTCATTTTTAAAAAAACAGAATTTCGTTGCATTCCAACGAAAAATACGTTTTTCTATGAATTGTTTGTTCAATTTCAAAAACCATGACAATTTTCGTACCGATTTTGTCTTTCGATCCTAAAAAAGATCGTTTTATTGTCTTGACAAAATATTGAATCAGAACTTTAATAAAAAAACAGAATTCCGTTGCATTCCAACGAAAAATATGTTTTTCTATTAATTGTTTGTTCAATTTCAAAAACCATGACAATTTTCGTACCGATTTTGTCTTTCGATCCTAAAAAAGATCGTTTTATTGTCCTGACAAAATATTGAATCAGAACTTCAATAAAAAAAACAGAATTTCGTTGCATTCCAACGAAAAATATGTTTTTCTATTAATTGTTTGTTCAATTTCAAAAACCATGACAGTTTCGTACCGATTTTGTCTTTTGATCCTAAAAAAATTTCGTTTTATTGTCCTGACCGAACATTGAATCAGAATTTAAGAGTAGGAAAGTAAAAAAAAAAACAAACAATAATAATTCAATAAAAACAATAAATATAAACAATTCAAATAGAATAGAAATAATATTATCGAAAATAAAGGAACGCGGTAGAGGGAGAGAGACAGCACGATCCACCGATGAGGCAGAAGGAGAGAGACAGCGCTATAGGCGCGACAGCGGTAGAGGAAGAGAGAGGCCCGATATAGCCCGTCTCTGTCGCTTAGTTGCGCGCGAAGAGTGGGGATACCGCGTTCAGCGGAGCGGGTGACATCACAGACCGAAAATGTACCAGTCCTGCAACGGGCGTATGTCCAAGCGTCGGCGCGCGCGACTCAAATCTTTAAAGTTAGATTTCTCTGGATTGGCTCGATGGATTTCCTTCAACCAAGAACCAATCGAAAGATAAAAAATCATGGAAAATTCAATTTCAATGTGAGATTTTTCCTTCGACCCGTTTCCCCGTGAGGCCGATTTGAAGTTTCTGTGACGTCATAAAACGCCTATTTTACTGTATCAAGAGACGTAACGCGGCAGCGGCTCGGCGCCAAGTATTAAAAAGAAAGCGTAGCGCGAGAGCTGCCGTACTCTTATATACAGTAAAATAGGGGTTTTATGACGTCACAGAAACTTTAAATCGTCTTCACAGGGAAACGGGTTAAGGGAAAAATCTCATATTAGATTTGAATTTTCTATGATTTTTTATCTTTCGAATGGTCCTTGGTGGAAAAGAATCCGTTCAGCTAATCCAAAGAAATCTGACATTGAAGATTTTGGTCGCGAGGTTTGGGACGCTTTCTGTTCCTCACAGTTTCTTGGGATGGAAGGGTGTAAGTCGCGCTTGTTTACGTTTGGACATACGTCCTTTGCGAGACTGGTGGACATTTTCGGCCTGTGACGTCACGCGGTCCACTGAACGCGGCTACCCCCACTCTCCGTGCGCCACGGAGCGAGAGAGACAGACTTTATCGGGTTTCTCTTTCTCTCTACCACCGGCGCGCCTATGGCGCTGTCTCTCTCGCTCTGCCGCGTCAGCGCATCGGGCTTAAATCTCTTGATTTAATTCAATTAAAATTAATAAAAAATTATATTCATTCAGTAGCGCCGTGATTTTATTTAGCGGATTGACCCAGAATCTCACCGGACCTTTTTTAAGGGATTGACCAAGAATATGGACGGGATTTTTTAAGGGCAAGACTAAGCGTCTCGACGCGGTTATTACAACAGATTGGCTGAGAGTCCGGACGGGATTTTTTAAGGGGTAGAGTAAGAGTTTCACCACCGTTTTTTTAACAGATTGGCCAAGAATCTGGACGGGATTTTTTAAGGGGTTGATCATGACTCTCGCCGAGATATTTTAAAGTGATTGACGGAAGGGGTATCGACAACAGTTTTCTAAGAGATAAAGTAGGAGCGTCACGCAGATGTTTTTCATGGGATTCCTAAAAAATGTCACCACGGCATTTCAAGAGAATCATCCAAACTTTTCGTCGAAACTCGTTTCAACGGATCGACCAAAAATCGTGCCGAGACTTTTTTAAAGGATTGGCCGAGAGTCTGGACGGGATTTTTTAAGGGGTCGACTATGAGTCTCGACTAGGTTTTTTAAACAGATTGGCCAAGAGTGTTGCGGCAGATAATGATTTTCATACGAGTCTTTGATTATGACCATGGAGGTCAAATGCATGGAAATTTGACACCAATGGGAATCGTCAGCATCGGACTCTAAAATGATGAAGTCGAAAATATTAATGACTTTGTGATGTTCCACGAAATACTAACAAAAAAACTACAACGTAAATAAAACCCAGATGCATGATTCGCTGTGATAACTGACCCTTGAATTATTCGCAATCGTGAAATAATTCCCGCGACCATTTGTCAAACCGCGACCATGTAAGCCAATATATTTGCCAACCAACGTAATTGTAACCAACCGCGGCCATCACCAGCCATTATCAAACCTCATTATGATACTAAAATCATCACGTCCAATTTAGTCACAAAGTCAAAGATAAATCAATCAAAATGAATACCTAAAATCATGAAGTCTGAATTGCAGAGGTAGATACAATCCGATATCGTCTTCGTTGCACTGCCACGAGAGAAACCAGGGGAACTTCTTGGTTTTTTAGCTCGAGATATTCACTTTCTTCGTGCACGTCAGATACAAGAGGAAGAAAAAATCTAACTATTGATTTCCAGGTGTCATGGCAACGCCTTGATCATGTCAAGTGTTTTTACGAAACATGCAAATATGCTTGATCTAACTACATTCACGTTATACTTAATGAGTGTACAAGGAGTTTCGGAGAACTGGACTATTATCTTTATTACAAGGACAATTATCATGCATATGAATTTATTTTTCTTTTTAAACAAAGAGTCTGGACGGGATTTTTAAGGGATCGACTATGAATCTCGACTAGGTTTTTTTAACAGATTGGCCAAGAGTCTGGACGGGATTTTTTAAGGGGTCGACTAGGAATCTCGACTTGGTTTTTTTTTGACAGATTGGCCAAGAGTCTGGACGGGATTTTTAAGGGGTCGCGACGGAATTTTTTTAATGACTAAGGGCGTCCTTTAGTTTTCTTTAAGGGATCGATCACGAGTCTCTTTGAGGTTTCCCTAAGAGATTGCACAAGGGTCTGGACGAGAGTTTTTCGAAGGATTGATCAGGACTCTTGTCGAGATATTTGGGAGTCTGGACGGGATTTTTAAGGGGTCGACTATGAGTCTTGTTTAGTACAGACTCGCTGAATGTTAGTTTTCCAAGCCTCCGCATAACGGTTGGTGCCACTTGCGGGCAAGAGCCGAGTCACACGCGACCGGCTGTGAGTGAAAAAGAAAAGATGGCGGAAGAAGGACGGCCAAAAATAAGGCTCGCACATCATTGTCCACATTATATCAATAAATAAAGTGAAATCAAAATAAAGTGACTACGTTTCTCGAATCGACCCATCGCCCATTCAACATAAATTTGGTCTTTCTAGTATCCCGGGCATCAGCGCTGGACAATAAAAAAGTTCAGCAAATTTTTCGAGAACGTGACGTCACAAAACGAACAATGAGAAAACAACAAAATTCATCTAAGTCTCAGTTACGTGCTTCGAGAAAAATCAGTGAAAAGTTCTAGTGATGAAGACAAGAAACATTATTCTATCGAACTTTTCAAAAATCGCATTATTCACAACACGAAAATTTCTCGTATGTCAAGTTCGAATCGTCATTTTCGTCGTCAAGAAGCCTCTACGATCAACCGCCAACGGACGCGTTCGGTTCGTGCTAGAGAGCGCCATTACAGCGATACGATTCGAAGAAAAAAGTTAAAAATTTCAGTGCATTCACAACGATTAATAACATTCAAGTTCAACGTAGAAAAGCTATTCGAGTTGACAAAAAAAAAAAAAAACAATATATCGAACACCGAAAATAAAATATATATACTAGGGTGTCCCGAAAATGAGGTGATTTTTTTTATTTTCATTTACCATTCACTAAAAGTTAATCTTTAGTGAAAGAAAGAACCTCGCGAAAGGAACACTCTGTAGCTGAAATTTAAAAGGTGGCGCAAGCTATTTCTGTGCTTTTTTCGGGATATTATAAGAAAATGCAGTTTTATCATAGAAAATCAACAATATTGAAAACCCATATAAGTGAAATAATATTTTCTATCCATATGCAAGCATATAGAGGTAAAAAAAAAAATAGCCAGGACATCAATCTTTATTTCTCTACATAGCTGATACATAATTTCATTTTTCGCAAGTCGGGTATTGTTTTCAGTGATCTTGGACAATTTGTACCAGATATTGAATTTAGGTTTCGTCTTTTGTTAAATGACCCTGAAACTGCTCTATTAAAGCTACTCCGCGCTCTGCCGTGTCATTTACCACTCTGATGCTATTGCAGAGTGTCAAGCAATGTTTATATGAATCACTCGAGGCCCATAGCCTAGGGTCCAAATCAAGGAAATCTCGTGGGATTTCGAATTGATCGTATAAAACAAGGGATATTTCAAAATTTTGCAATTTTTGCAAAATCGCTTAGATCTTGTGAACCCAATGAATGAAAAGCATCTTTGGTAATTTGAAGGTTTTCCGTGTTTTGGTTTGAACTTTCAACTCGTTTTGCTGACTGCACAATTTTATTTTTCATTTCGAACGGCACCGAGTTATCAAAGAGAGACAGCAAAACAAGTTCTTTATACTATATTTTCTTCTCATTCTTATACTGCTACTACACTACACTTCTTATACTTTCATTCATTATACTGAGAATTCGATAACTGCCTGAGTACTCTGCGTTGAAAAAAAGATTGAGTATAATTACTTCAATGGTTTATTTTAGAATTATAGATATCATTATTGTAATAATGTGTGTAATAATGGCAACTTCGACATCATAATTAATTTATATTGCAATATATTCCAAAGCCCTAAGAAATTTATCAACAGAATCGCTAATATTTTTTTGTTGATTATTTTTCCACGTAACTTAAAATGTTCAGTTTTTTCACATCTAATTGGAAAAAACTTTTTCCTACATCCACATATACTTGTGTATAGAACCACGATAATGTCAAATACTCATGCAATGATTTATATTATTATTTTTCTCTGGAAACCCCATTTTTTAAATAAAATTGTGAAAAAAAAAAAACAAAAATGGCTTGCGCCACCTTTCAAAATTGCGTCACGGGGCCTTCTTTTCGCGAGGTTTTTTCCTTCACCATATATCAAGATTTAAGGGACGGTAAACAAAAAAATAAAAATATCGAGTTTTTTCGGGACACCCTAATATATACGATTCGTTTGAAAAATCCACGTTTTATTCATACGAATACAAATCGTTGTGACACGCCTCGACACTCGAAATTACGAAACAAAGTATACTCGACGAAAGTCGACGAAAATTTCGAGGTTATACACGGGACGACTCGTGAATTTCGTCAATCGTCTTTGTCAACGAAGAAAGGTAGTGCAATCCAGCACTGACGCCAGGATCATCGAGCCGGATAGTACAACAGCATACACATGCCCGTAGAGCACTCGCCACGCAAAAAAAGATTGTTCAAGACACCAACATCGCGGTCGTCGTCTCCATCAACATCTCGTCTCACGTCTCGTCCAGAATCTCGTCCAGGGTCCCAAGTATCGTTACGCGCAATATCACCGGACATACAAGGTGGTGTAGTAAACATCGCAGATTTAGCTCAGTTAAAAACCGACAGAAAGGTCATAAAAGGTCAGTTAACGCGAATTAATAGGGCAATTACAGCATTTACAGATAGTGACAACCTTGCGGAGGTCGAAGCGAGAGTACAAAAACTTAACGAGTTGTGGGATAAATTCGATATAGCTCAGACGGGTATCGAACAAATCGATGACTCCGAAGCTCAAAACGAAGAACGCGCTAGCTTTGAAGCCGCGTATTTCAAAACGGCAGCTGTGGCAAAACAGTTACTCGCCCCGCCTCCAGCTTCGCAAGGCAATGGTCAAGCTCGTAACAATAGAGCTCAGTTAGTACAACAAGACGGTCAAGAATTGATTGCTGGTTCAAGTATCAAATTGCCAACACTTAATCTTCCCAAATTCGACGGTCATTATGCGCAATGGCTACCGTTTCGTGACACGTTCGAAGCACTGATCGACAAAAACGAAAGTCTGTCAGATATTCAAAAATTCTACTATTTGCGATCTTCTCTTCAAGGAGTCGCAGCTCAAGTAATTTACTCGCTCGAGACCAGTGCTGCAAATTACAGGCAAGCATGGAATCTCTTGAAAGCACGGTTCGAAAATAAACGATTGTTGATTAATTATCACGTTCAAGGACTTTTTAAAATGGCTATGATTCCCAAGGAATCAGCTTCACAACTACGAAAATTACTTGACGATACGTTGAAACATGTGAGAGCACTCAAGACACTCGGGCAACCCACAGAACAGTGGGATAGTCTGATAATTCACATGATGGCCTCGAAGCTCGATCCTGTCACGAGACGGAAGTGGGAAACAAACAATACGGCTCAAAATATTCCAACGTTCGACGAATTGGCCGAATTCTTAACTCAACATTGCGCGATGCTAGAAACCTTAAACCCGTCGAAACAATATATAAACAAGAACACGAAAAATTCGAATAGTAATAGTAAGCGAGCAGAAGAATCTTTTGTTAATTCGGTTGTTCGCAGGACAGGTTTTGGAAATGTCTCGAGGGTAATAAATAATGAGATGATTAACGATGTAATAGAAAAACTCTTTATTATACTTTATTATGCTACGATGCTTATTCGCTAACCGGAAGTACCAGACTAAAATCGGCTTCCGCCGCGGTGACTCTCACGCCCTCTCGCTCTCCACACAGCCTGCCAAACATGGCGTACACTCCCAGAGATCTGCGCACGCAGGCGCGAGATTCGAGTATGAGAACATTCACTCAACAGAATCAATTTTTTGTATAAGCAGTAAGAACGAAAACAAAACAAAAAACAATGAAACCAAAACTTGTCCTACGTGTCAGGGTAATCATTCGATTTATAATTGCTCCACGTTCAAAGGATACACTACACAAGAAAAATGGAACGAAGTTAAGCGCATAAAAGTGTGTTTTAATTGCTTACGCTCTGATCACACGTCGGACAAGTGCCGGTCAAGTAATTGTGAGAAATGTAACAAAAAGCATAACACTTTGCTGCACATTGATGAGTTTTATCCAAGAAATAATTCCGAAACCACAACAGATCAAAATCGAACTCACGAATCTGAACAACCACAGAGTGTTCTATCCAATGTACAACGCAACAAGCCTAATGTAATTTTGTCAACAGCTCTAGTTACAATATACGACAAATTCGGAAACGCACATGTAAGCTGAGCTATTCTATATTTTGGGTCACAGTCTAATTTGCTAACTAAAAATTTGTACGAAAAATTACAATTGAAAAAATTCGATGAGAACCTTTCGCTTTCGGGTATAAATTTGAGTCAATCCCAAGTGTGCGGATCTATTAACGCAACTATCAAGTCGCGAACTAACGCGTACAAAGCAAAACTTCCATTTCTTATCGTCGATGAAATTACACAACATTTACCAAGCGCAAAAATTGATGTACAAGATTTCAAAATTCCCGAAAATCTTATTCTAGCTGATCCAACTTTCAATGTCCCTGGTAAAATCGATTTATTGCTGGGTGCTGGAATATTCTGGCAGCTTCTGTGTGTCGGTCAACATGTTATCGGCCGGAATCAGCCTCTTCTACACAAGACAAAATTAGGATGGATCGTCAGTGGAAACATCGCTTCAACAACATCGCAAAATACGCGAGCTACACTATGCTCTTCCATCACAGACACGAATCTACAAGATCAAGTCGAAAGATTTTGGAAAATCGAAGAGTATAATTCATCTAGAAAATTCTCGGATGAGGAAAAGCGATGCGAAGAAGACTTTCGAGCAAACTATCAAGGAGATGAAACCGGACGGTTTACAGTAGCGCTCTCGTTTCGCCACAACACTGATCAGTTGGGTGAATCTCGAGATATAGCCCTCCGTCGTTTGCAAGCGATCCATCGAAAACTCGGCAAACAGCCTGAACTAAAGATTCAGTATCAACAATTCATGAATGACTACTCAACGCTCGGCCACATGACCGAAATTCTCAGCGACGATAACGACATTACAGCTCTTCGATACTACATTCCACATCACGCTGTGCTGAAAGAGTCGAACCTCACAACGAAATTACGCGTAGTATTCGACGCGTCGTGCAAGACGTCTTCTGGAAAATCTCTAAACGACATTCTTAGAGTTGGTCCAACAATCCAACAAGATCTCTTTGCCATCGTTGCACGTTTTCGGCAGCATCAATATGTCGTTACAGCCGACATAGCTAAAATGTACAGACAGGTGAATGTACACGACAATCATAGAGATTTGCAACGAATTTTATGGAAACCGAACTTCGACGAACCCGTCAAGGAATATAGACTCAATACTGTAACAGACGGTACCGCAACTGCTCCATTTCTAGCGATCAGAAGTCTTCATCAATTAGCATACGACAATGAATTGATGTACCCCGAATTTAGTAAAGTTATTTTACGAGATTTCTACGTAGACGATTTGCTCACCGGAGGCGACGACATCGAAAAAGTCAAGGCAATAAAGAATGGAGTGAGCAAGATACTACTGTCCGGCGGATTCCCGCTGCGACAGTGGACCTCCAACACGCCGAGTATAATCAACGAAACTGACGAAGTATCTCACAGCATTGACCGTCCTATAGGTGATGAAGTCAAGACTCTTGGATTATTTTGGAATCAAATAAACGACACGTTTCGATACAAGGTCAATACGTTGGACAAGAAAATGAAAATCACAAAGCGAAGTGTACTGTCACAAATTTCACAGATCTCTGATCCACTCGGTCTCGTTGGCCCGGCATGCATCAAAGCAAAAATCGTTTTACAACACATATGGCGATTGAAAATTGGTTGGGATCAATCGCTGCCAAGTGACATGCATACAATTTGGAGGTTGTATTACGATCAACTATCACGAATCAACGATATTTCAATCCCTTGCCTTGTCGTCTGCGCAAATCCTGTAAACATCGAGCTACACGGATTCTGCGACGCTTCGGAGAGCGCTTATGGCGCAGGTATATACATCAGGTCGTTAACAATCGATAATGAATACGTTAACAAATTACTTTGTGCAAAATCTAGAGTTGCTCCTCTTAAGGAGGTTGGAGCGTTACTCACTATCCAAGATTTCTATTTGAAAAAAAAATATGTTATTGTCCATATTGTTCTGCGTCTTCACGAATTTTTTGAAATTTTTTCACCACAAAACACCAGAGATAAAAAATAATTAAATGTGTGTAATTTTACATGCGTTTAAATGGCCAAGGCATAAACACTACGGGTGATGTATTTTTTTTTGCTATTTCGTACCAAGATAAACCTTTTCTGACAACGGATCATCGTTTATTAGACCCCCCTAAACATTCCGGAAAAAAAAACACATCTTGACCGTCGGAAACCATAAATATTCAATACTAAACCGTCGAGGTTTGATAAGAAATCACCAATTTTGACTCGCGAGTGAATTGATGTGGCAACGCTGCGTCGGTCTTGTCACTCTAACCTCAAATTACTAAATGCCGCGAAAATAATCTCCACGGTTCGAAATTACAGCAAATTTACTGAAAACTATTTGCATTTGAAAAATCCCACATTCCTTTCATTTATTTGTAATAAAGACTATTATTATATTTTCCGCTTCTCATAAACTGTGGATTTTTTAATGTGAAATATGGTATTCAGTGAGAAATATCAAGTTTGTGACTGTGGGTATATATATATTCATTCATTTATTTATATATACGCACTTTATATTTATATTTATTTATTATATTTATATTGATATTTATATATCTATATATACTCAATCACGAACCCTTATTTTCACTCTTTGGTGTTCAACTCAACAATAAACTTAACAAATTCGTTCCATAGTTCAATAAGTTTCATATTTTTATTATCCACATTGTAATTGAACAATTTTTTAAAAATACACTTTTTCTTAACAGTACATTCATAAAATCACGTCGCGCTAACAATGATATCACAAGTTAACAAATCGATTCAATTTTATATTTTAGTGACTGACTCAGTTATGTGCACTTTTTTAGCTCTACTATTAAGTTTTGGAGAATGCGTTTGTTTTTCGTTACGCGAGGTCTACCGTTAACATCAACCCCTAACAGCATTAACACCGCGTCTTCACCTCCATCACGGAGTGCATTTTTCAGGTTGCCCATGGTTATTCCGGCTTTCGCAATCTTAGTTAACATTCCCGTTGATACGCCGTTTTTAAGACAATCTAAATCTTTTTTAATCGCTTTTGCTTTCGTGGCTCGAATTTCTTCTGTAATTATTGATGTAACAGTTACGGCACTGGATTGGAGATTTTCGTCAGTGATGCCTACAGCTTTTATAATATTTTCTAACATAATAACGTCGACCATACTGTCATGAGCACCCGCAGATGAACCAATTCCAACGAAATCTTCAGCCAAAGCTGTTTGACTGAATGACCCTTTAGTTTTAACTCTTTCTGGCAATTTTTTTTTTAAAAGAGGGAGAGTATCACAGAATCCGCAAACTACTGATCGGAAATCCTCCATCAATCCCAGAGCCTGCATTTCTATTAGAAGTAGAGGAGCATCGAATCGTCTTCCATTGTGGGCTATAAGTATTACAGGCCCAGGTGCCAAGAAATCGATAAATGATTTCATCGTCAACTTCCGTGGTTTCGCTTTCATCTCCTCGCCATTTCGATAGAGCTTTCCATCTTCAACGCTTAAACCTGAGAAAAAACTTCCGTTAATAAATATTTGTTATTACCGGTTGACCTTATTTTCGTAAAAATATTGTAATCATATTATACCTGTTACGAGAGAGGCAGTTGGGGCGAAGCCGTGCGCAGGTACAATGAATTTATCAAACTCCTTAGAACCAAGTTTGGCAGATAGTTGTACAATCTCGCTTGATTTGGAGAGCCCCGTTGTTTCTACATCAAAAAATGCAAGGCAACTGTTGCTTGGAACGGGTTCATTTACTCCGGTAAAATTATCATCGATGTCCTCGAATGAATTAAATCCACTCCCAGACAAGTAGGTGATCCCTTCTTTATTTTCTGAAGTAGCATTTTTTGAATAACGCAACCGATGGAGCTGGCGACGACGACGCTTATACTCGATGGTTTTAGCAGCAATCGCTCGGGAAATTCTCCCCTTGTCCTTCACAGTTCGATACTTTTGAGTATATTTACCCGGCGACAGAGCAAGCTTCGTATTCACGTCTACTACGTAAGAAGTCCCACGATTTTTTTGGCAAACTGCGGAAGCCACGCGGAAGTCATTCGACTCCGATCCACCATAATGACACCGCTTGGTGGTTTTGCTCAAAGATATATTGTGAAATGATTCGTTTGCTTGAGTTGATCCACACGGGGCGAGACGTTGTGAATTGGCTGCAAATTTTTTGAGAACCTCTACGAGGCAAGCTTTCATGTTCGTATCGGTTAGACCCTTTCCACCGGGCAGAATTTTATGATTGTACTCGGTTGGATCTTTATTATATCCGCACCAAGAACCACAGTTTGAGTGGTCATCAAATGCGTGTGGAACTATGTTCAAAAGACCTGTCATCACAGCTTCCACATCGCCCTTGTTTATCTCTAGAACGCACCCGAAGCAATACTTTATGTAATCGATTACTTTGCTGGGAATTTTCAATGCCCACAGATTTTTGCTGAGGGTGCAGACAGCATGGTTTTTGTCCGATTCCTTTTCGACAGGGTGCTCTGATTCGCGTCGAACTTGTGCGATAGTCGATGAGTCGTCATCACCGATGAGTGTAGAAATCACGACGCCCTCCTGTGTCAAAATCGGGTTTTTTGCTATAACTTCTACAGCGATAGCAGCCTCCATAGATTTGGAACTCCCGGTGTGATTTAGCCGACAATCATGATCGCTTGGTAGATGTCCTTTTTCGCACATGATACACCGTTTATTTCCGTTTCTAAATAATAGTTTTACAAGAAGCAAGTTTAATTACCAGTAAGACTGTTGTAGGCTCGCCCAGATCCTTTTTTCTGCCACCCTGCATCGTATGATGCTTTCAACTGTACTATATCTTGCTGTTGTACGTCTGACAGTACTGATGGCTGCTCGTTACCTGTTCTATGGGATTAATTTCCAAAAAACATTAAAAAGTCGTACGCATTACGATGGTATTTTTAATCAAACAAGAAGACAGGGAAATAAAAACGAGAAGATTAAAATAACAAAGGTGAAACAATGAACATTCGAAGAAATCAATTGCAAACGTCAAATAAAAAGCTCCCATGCTAATTGATTATAACAATGACCCAAAAAATTTGTGTGCACTGCAGCTTTTTTTTCGTGGAAAATTTTCCGCATTTATCACGGAGACGATCGTCCGGCATCGACATGTTTTTGTTTACACTGAGAGTTCGGCGCCTGCTACGCCGTCCAAGCCCGGAAGCGAGCATGGCTGCCAACCTCAATTTCCACGATGTTGTCATGTTTCGGCAGCATATTATATTATTCAATGTGAATAATAAATAATTTCTCAACATGAATGAAAATGGGCGTAATTATAAATTATCATTATAATATCATTTCGAGTTGTTTAAAACACACATTGTCGTTGTTTTTTTTTTTTTTATCATCATTGAGAATGTTTATTTTTTGAAGTTGGTATTGATTCGGAACATTTTCTTTTTCACGTGAAAAAATTATTAAAACTCATTATAACACTCTTTAATCATATGTTTTCTGAAACAATAGCATCTACAGAATAAATCCTATACCTCGTATGAATTTTTTTGAGGTTTCATGAAAAAAAATTTATATATCGTCATTTGACTCAACTGGACCGCTCCATCCTCCTTAAATCAGTAACTCTTCCACGACTCGAGCTTTGTGGCGCAGTATTACTCGCTAGACTTGCACAGAAAGCTACTGAGGCATTATCACTTCCAATTAGCGACAAGTATTATTGGTGTGATTCACAGATTACTTTAAGTTGGATTGCAGGTGAAGCATGCAGTTGGAAAACATTCGTCGCCAACCGCGTCGCTGAAATTCAATTGATGTGATCTCTCGAGGAATAAATGGCGAACAAATGCAAGATTGTGACATTTAGTGGAATGGTCCTCATTGGCTATATATCTCAACCTATAGATGCTCACGTAAACTCCGACGAAGAACCTCCAACCGATGAAATCATAAATGCCACTGCAATTGAATCAAAACCAACGACAACGAGTTTAACTACCACCATTCAAGACTTCAAAATCATCGAGCGATATTCTTCGCTGCGAAAACTCACCCGAGTCGTCGCGTATTGCAAACGTTTTGCACACAATACAATGCACAGCACCGATCGAAGAAGCGGTCCAATATCGGTTGAAGAAATACGTGAAGCAATGACAGCACTGCTTAAAATCAGCCAAACTCAAACCTTTGCTCAAGAACTTCAAACTTTGAACAAAAAATTACCGGTTCATCACGACAGTAAGCTCGCATCACTGCATCCATTCCTGGATTACAAAACACTCGTCTTCCTTACGCACAGAAGTTTCCAGTTGTCCTTGCACCCAGCAGCGTTCTCACACGACTTATCATTCGCGATTTACACCTTAAAAACTTGCACGCTGGTCCGCAAGCAATTTTGAGCTCACTCAATGAAAATTATTGGGTACTTTCAGCAAGAGCTACCGTACGTAGCGTTCTTCACAAATGCATAACTTGTTTTCGATTGCGTCCAAAATACTTACAGCAAATCATGGGAAATTTGCCGTCAGTCCGCGTAAATCCCGGTCGAGTCTTTCTTAATGTTGGGGTTGATTACGGGGGACCGTTCAATATTAAACTGTCGAGAAACAAATCCACGAAAGCTTACCTGTGCCTTTTCGTGTGTCTAGTAACTCGCGCGATTCATCTCGAATTAGCTTCCGACTTGACCACTAATGCCTTTTTAAACGCATGAAAAAGATTTATTGCTCGTAGAGGAAAACCGTCAAATATTTATTCAGATAACGGCACAAACTTTACGGGAGCACACAATGAACTATATTCACTTGCAAAACTACTCTAGGATAACGTACATCAGCAAAATGTCATGGATTTCTCCTCAGAAGGGCGAATTCAATGGCATTTTATACCCCCATATTCTCCCCACATGGGAGGAATGTGGGAAGCCGGTATGAAATCTGCAAAGGCCCATTTAAAGCGTGTTCTCGGTGATGCACTTTTAACTTTCCAAGAATTCTACACCGTAATTTCTGAAATAGAAGCATGTTTAAACTCGAGACCGATCACACCAATGTCGAGCGATCCATCCGATCTAACCGCGTTGTGTCCAGGGCATTTTTTAATCGGAGCACCTTTGACGGCTATTCCTCATCCCGATCTACAAGATCTCGCGACTAATCGTCTCACTCGGTATCAATTATTAACTCGAGTTCAACAACATTTTTGGTCACGTTGGAGTCGTGAGTACTTGACTCAACTTCAAGCACGAACAAAATGGAAAAATGTAAATATTAACAAGTCACTCAAACCTAACACGCTTGTACTTTTAAAAGACGACAAGTTACCTCCACTACAATGGAAATTAGGTCGTATAATCGAAACTCATGTTGGCAAAGATGGACACGTACGCGTCGTCAGTATAAAAACAAACCACGGAGTTGTTCAACGCAGTTTGCCAAAGATTTGTATTCTGCCTATCGAAACTTAGACTTAATAAACTGATGTAAAACTACTACACATTGTACTATTTTTTTTTATCGTTTGTTTGTATTATTAACTTATTTTTGTATTCATATTTATAACACGTATATCATTCATTGTTGGAAACCATGAGTTTCCAAGGCCGGCGGGATGTTTAGTACAGACTCGCTGAATGTTAGTTTTCCAAGCCTCCGCATAAGGGTTGGCGCCACTTGCGGGCAAGAGCCGAGTCACACGCGACTGGCTGTGAGTGAAAAAGAAAAGATGGCGGAAGAAGGGCGGCCAAAAATAAGGCTCGCACATCATTGTCCACATTATATCAATAAATAAAATGAAATCAAAAAAATAAAGTGACTACGTTTCTCGAATCGACCCATCGCCCATTCAACAAGTCTCGGCTAGGTTTTTTCAACAGATTGACCAAGAGTCTGGACGGGATTTTTGAGGGGTCGACTATGAGTCTCGACTAGGTTTTTTTAACAGATTGCCCAAGAGTCTGGACGGGATTTTTAAGGGGTCGCGACGGAATTTTTTTAATGACTAAGGGCGTCCTTTAGGTTTCTTTAAGGGCTTGATCACGAGTATCTTCGAGGTTTCCTTAAGAGATTGCACAAGAGTCTGGACGAGAGTTTTTCAAGGGAGTGATCAGGAGTCTTGTCGAGATATTTGAAGACATTCACCACGGCTGTCGACGGAAGTTTTTGAAGAGATTTATCGTCTCTCCAAAACGAATAATCCCTCCATTATTTAAAAAAAATTTGATAAATATTCTGCATTCCAAAAAGAAGTGAAATCCGTGGAAAAATACGTTATAAAGGTAAATAAAAGACGCCAAGTATAAAAAAATCGCAACCCCAGTTGGAAAGTTTTTCTTTAGTGCGAACCATCTTTTGGCCTTCATAACAAAAATCTTCTCAAAAATTGTCAAACTCCATTGAGACCAAAAAAAATGAAATCATTGCAACATAGCCAAGAATTTATAAATGGGTGGCCAAATTTCACGGAGAAGGATTCCAGCATGAATTTCCCGAATGTCAATATTTCAAAGGCTCTGTAAAAACAATGCAAAAACTTGGCGTGCATGGTTAAGTAAAAAAGTTCGGCGAAGGGCTGCCTCATTGTTCTTATCAGAAGTATCCATGTGCACGCGCAAAGTAGTAGCATGACGTCATGTATTAGAAAAAATGGAGCATCCGAAATCTTATTGAAGTTTTCTATATTGGAGACTTCCATCCTATACTTTTTAGGCACCTATGAGTGGCTCGTCATAAAAGTTCGATGTTTACTCTGTTCTCTTTCCGCGACGATATTTCCATGTTGGCCGAAAATTTCTTCTGTTTGCGTAATTAATAATCATTTTTCGAATTCTGGAGAACCAGGCAAAGCGGAACCGTCAGGCAAAGCGGGTCGTCCCACCAAAAAAACTGAATTTTTATTTCATAAAGTCTGAAAATCAATCATAGTCTTGACAAGATTTGAATTGAAAAGATTTCGATTTTTGAGATAAAAACAAAAAAAACAAAATGAAAATTCTATATTAGGCAGTTGTTTCGTTTTGTCGGCCTCTCTTTTACATGGATTCTTTATCTTCCCGGGCTTTTTTACTTAACCATGCACGCCAAGCTTTCGCATTGTTTTTACAGAGCCTTTGAAATATTGACATTCGGGAAATTCATGCTGGAATCCTTCTCCGTGAAATTTGGCCACTCATTTATAAATTCTTGGCTATGTTGCAATGATTTCATTTTTTTTTTGTCTCAATGGAGTTTGACAATTTTTGAGAAGATTTTTGTTATGAAGGCCAAGGGATGGTTCGCACTAAAGAAAAACTTTCCAACTGAGGTTGCGATTTTTTAATACTTGGCGTCTTTTTTTTACTTTTATAAAGTATTTTTATAAGAGTACGGCAGCTCTCGCGCTACGCTTTTTTTTTTAAATACTTGGCGTCGAGCGGCTGCCGCGTCTCTTGATGACAATGGACTCAGAATGCAACCTTGAGGAACGCCCTTGAGAGCTTGATAAGGACCATAAAAATCGCCGTTAACTTTAAAGTGAAGAGATATCGAGAAGAGGTTGTAAGATTAATTTTCATTTCGTAGATTCAATAATTGTTCTTTATATATCTATACATGTATTTACATTTCGCGAAAAACAATATCTTAGTTCGGGACTTATCTTGAGTGACGAAATTAATCCCACGGTGGCTCCCAGTCTCCGGAACCTGATTTCCAAATTGATTCCGCCTCTCCTTCCAAGGATTGGTGTTATTCCGAATTGACGAAATTCAGAGTTGGCCCAGAAAACGGAATTGGGGCGGCCAGACCCAATTTCGTTGATGGTTGGTGAAACTCCAACTCTTCTTGACAATTTGCGTCCGTTGAGGAAGTTGGACCCAAAGACGAAGCGATGATTTTGGAAGGAGGACTTTCGGTGCGACGTCCATGACGGTCCCGGAGCGAGAGAGCGATTTCTCCTAATTTTTCGCTATTCTCGTCAAAAGGTAGGGAGAAGGGCGCCGGCTTCCCTCAGTCCCTCCTCTAATCGAGCAATCGATCCGTTGACTGATTCTCAATCTACCTCTCGATATTTCAATCGATATGTCAAATACCGCAAAGGTTTATATTTTCATCTCACAAGGTGAGGTTGTGGTTGAATTTACAGTAGGAGCGAGGCAGGCCGATGGGTCTGAGATAGTTAGTCGACATTGTCAAATACGCTGGAGACGTCCAAGAAGATACTTGCGGTGGATTGTTGCCGGACGAGAAGCCTCTATAGATGTCTGTTGTGAGGATGGAGAGGTTGTCCAGGCAGAACTTTGATTTGCGGAATCCGTATTGGGAAGGAGAAAGTAGGAGATTGCTCTCGAGCCATTGGATAAGTTGAGAGTGTAAAAGTCTTTCCATAAGTTTAAGGAAGCAAGAGGCCAGAGAGATGGGGCGAAATTTGCCGGTAGTAGATTTAGGGATGAAGAAGATGAGGAAGTCGTGCCAAGATTCGGGAAATAGATGAGTGTGAAAAAGATTGTTGAACGTGTTTGAGAGCAATTCGAGGATGGAGTGGGGCAAGTTGGAAATAATGGCGAAGTCAATTTTGTCCATACCAGGAGCTGATTTGATGTTGCCCATGCGGATGGCAGATTCGAGTTCTTCGAGGGAAAAAGGAGATTCGAGAGTTGGGTTCTCTGAGAAAGGAAGATCATTCGAAGGAAAGCTTGGATATGAGCAAGAAGGTGGGCAAATTGAAGGGATGAGAGACAGAATTTTTTCGTGAAAAACGATATTGGAGGGGATGGAGTCGAGATTGAAAAGGTTCCTGTTTCGGAGGCTCTTAACTTTTGCCCAGACCCGATTAGCGGGATATCGAAAGTCAATAGATTTAGTAAAATCGTTCTAAAAGTTTTTCTTCTTTTTTTAAATGTTTTTTTAGCTATGGCATCTAGTTTTTTCGCGTTGATGAGGTTTTCTAAGTTGTCTAGGCGCCTGAAGGATGCCCAAGCTTGTTTTCTTGCGATATTGGCAGTGTTACATCCTAAATTCCACCACACGGCCGGCCGTGATTTCAATGTGCGAGTGTTATTAGCTGATGGTACTGTAGGGCAAGAGAACGGATTCGTTGATGGCTTGAGTGATTTTATTGTACTATATTAAAAGGGAAGGGTCGGAAATGGTAGGAGCCAACGAGTCGAGGGATTCCTTAAAGTGGGACCAGTTAATTTTTTTGAGGGGATATCTATGTGAAGAGAATCTAAGAGCAATTCAATGCCGATTGTAATGGTGATGGGAAAGTGATCACTGAGGAGAGAATCCTCTTCGACTCGCCAGTCACAGAATGGAAGGAGATTGGGGGAGACGAGGGATAGATCAATAGATGATGGGTTGTGGTTGAGATTGGAAGGATTCGTGGTGATAGAGCCATCGTTGAGAAGCGAAATGTTGTAGTCTAGAAGATAGTCGGATAAAAAGGAGCCGGAGGGGCTGTCCGCTGTGCAACCCCAGGAAGTGTGGTGACAGTTGAAATCGCCTCCTATTAGCGTGTTTCCGTCTGTTCGAAGGGAATCGAATAGACGTTGCTAATCTGTGAAGCGCGTGGGTGTAGATGGGGAGCGTTATAGAGCTACGATAGTTAAGGGGCCTAAGGAAGTCGAAATGGAGATTGCAAGAGTTTCTAAATGATTGGGCATATTATAAATATTGTTAATACGTTTGAAGCGAATATCTTTTTTGAGGCATATGGCGAGCGCGCCACCTCTTTGGTTAGTTCTGTTTTGAGTGAGAAGATAGAAGCCATTTAGTTTGGGAATAGAGGAATCGGTGAGCCAGGTTTCGCATAAGATGATTATGTCGTAAGAATGCGCGAAGTTAAGTAAAAGACCGGTTTTGTTGTGGAGACTGCGGGAGTTCCACTGAAGAATTTTCAATTTTTTATTGGGAGCCATGTTGAGCTTGCGGAGAAAGTGTGTAGAGTGAGTTTAAGAGTGTTGCGAAGAAAGGAGAGGCGGAGTTAGACAAGCCGAGAGAAGCTAGAGCCGGGATAAGCTGTTGCATAATTATGTTGATGAGGTTAGAGATTAGCTCCTCACGGACAGGATGAGTGGATTCATTCGGCGTAGGAAGGAGGCCAGAAGGCCCGAAGTGATTTGCGGAGGCGAGTGACGGGTGAGAAATAATGCTGTTAGCAGCGCGAGCGCTGGAGAAAACCACAGAGCATTGTTGTTCAGCGGAGCTGAATACGTCCAAAATTTGTTTTTTCTGAAATATGCTAAGAAAAATCTTACCGACCTTAGTTGCATTCAGTCGAGGTGACTTGGGGTCGATGGATTTCGGTTGGATCAAAACTATGAATGGCGAGGTGCTCTTTCGACCGTATTTGTTGGACAGGAGGAGGTTTGGCACAGAGTTTGAGTCAGCCTCTTCGCTGTTCTCTTGACGTTTTGAAGGATGAGGCCATTTATTATTTCTGCAGAATTATCGTTGGCGGTTGGGTGTTCGGTTTTGGTGTTCTTTTTTAGCGTCGAGTCGTCGGTCTGCTCGAGTGCGCGTTTTAGTGAGTCTTGAGGGAAGGATTCTCTGCGACGATCGTCCACCTGGGATTGAAAGTCGAGGTTGTTGTTTGTGTCGTCGATCCTAACCGATGCATCATCATCTTCGAGGCCGTCCATATTAGGCTGTCGTCGCCTTGATCTGAAATGAGAAACGCCATGTCTCACCCTAAGGGGAGACAGGCAGCGTTAAAAAAAGGTCCAAGAAAAGTGAGGTTAGTAAGGAAATAGCCGTTTGTAGTAAGCTTTCGGATGAGGGCGTTGATTTATTTGATTTTTCTGTATTTTATCTCATGCGCCGATGGTGCGAGAGCATAAGTTGATGTAAGAAACTTCGATTTGTTTAGGTTTTCCACTTTGAAACGATGCAATTCAACTCCGATTGTAAGAAAGCGTATTGACTCGAACGTGTCTAGTGCGCAACTCAACAACACCGATTTCATGGAGCGCTTATTGTTGACAGACACCCAGATAACCATCAGGCGTACTAATACGAAAAAATATACCAGCACCAGAAATTCTTTATGAAATAGTTTTTTCTTGCTTAATAAACAATTGACTGCAACAGTGAAACGATTAAGTTTGAAACAAAAACTACGCGGTGGATTCGTAAAGGATCAGTTGGGGAACAAAATGAGACGTGGTGCATTGAAATTAACCTATTAAACGAACTTACCTGTAAGTGAAGTTCTATTCAATTAAAATTAATAAATATTCTGCATTCCAAAAAGAAGTGAAATCCGTGGAAAAATACTTTATAAAAGTAAAAAAAAGACGCCAAGTATTAAAAAACCCTTCAAAAAAATCAATCTCTATTTATCTGTAAAACCCTTTAATTCTTCGAATAACTCTTGCTCCAATTTTCAAAACAACATTAATACAATAAAATTTCAATGGAAAAAATGAAATTGAAACAGAGCAGAAAAAAAATTTCGAAAAAAAATGTATACAAAAAAGTTTAACTGAAAAAAAAAAATTTCGGCCGAAGTACTTGGCGAGTTCGTACCATGAGAAATATATTACGTGATCCTAGCTAAGCAAAAAAACTCGCCAAGTACTTCGGCCGAAATTTTTTTTTTTTCAATTAAATTTTTTTCGTTTGAAATTTTTTTTTTCCAGTTTTTTCTCATTCCGATTTTTTTTTCTGGACTCTGTTTTTCTGACCTATTTTTATTTTTGTACATTTTAGTAACTTTTTTCAATGCCCAACTATTTTTTGCTTTTTTTTTTAATACTCCATCCTAAAGCTACAATGAAACACTTGTCCTATTATTGATATTATAAATTTTAGTGCTGAAGGTAAATCATTTTCGATCTTGCCAATTTTTTGAGAATTTTGTACTTTTTTGGGTAGTTTTTTTTTGTGAAAACAAATGGAAACGGGGGTCAACAAATGTACTTGTCCAAGGTTTTTTTTCCCCGTCGAGGGGATTTTTGGCCCGGATATCATTTCTTTTTTCTGAACCTTTCACTTTCATCAATAAATTTTTGCATTTATGGTCCGCCATATTGAATCTGCCATTTGGAATTGCGAAATTTTGGGTGCAGATTTGTATTCGGCGACCCCGAATCCCCCGAGTACCAACTTTTGCTTTCATATCAAACGAATTTCGCAGTTATCGCTCGCCATATAGTATCCGCCATCTTGAGTTTCCAAATTTTGATAGTAGATTTGTAATCAGCGACCCCTAAAACCCCCGAGTACCAACTTTCGCTTCCATCAAAAAACGTTTCAATTTATAGTCCGCCATTTTGAATTTCGAAATTTTGGATGCAGATTTTTAATCGGTGAACCCGAAAACCCACGCGTACCAACTTTCGCTTTTCTTAAACGATTTTCGCAGTTATTGTTCGCCATATTGTATCCGCTATCTTGAATTTCGAAATTTTGGGTCCAGATTTGTAATCAGCGACCCTGAAAACCCCCGAGTACCATGTTTTGTTTTCTTCCAACAATGTTTGCATTTGTGGTCCGCCATATTGGATCCGCCATCTTGACTTTTTAAATTTTGTGTGCAGATTTGTAATCAGCGACCCCGAAAACCCTTGAGTACCATGTTTTGCTTTCATCAAACAATTTTTGCATTTGTTGTACGCCATATTGTATTCGCCATCTTGAATTTCTAAATTTTATGTGCAGATTTGTAATCAGCGAACCCGAAAACCCCCGAGTACAAAGTTTTGAGGTAATTGCAAGTATGGAAAAATGTGTGCTTCAAAGGGTCAAATTGATAATTATTTTCACGTGAATTATTCCGGCTTTACCGTCTGTCAACAGTTTGATACGAATTTGCGACTTTGACGTACAAATTAGTTCAAATTTTGTCCACGACGGATCCACGAGATGTCCGCAAAAAATACGCTGTTTACACGTCTGACGTCTCGCACTTTAAACTGTCAAAACTACCGTCAAATAAAACAGCTGACACATTAGCGAAATAGATCGGAATATGTCGTCAGTCGCGACCAATCAGAAACCCGATGGCATCAAAATGCCTTTCGTTGTGTCGTATACAGACACGTCAAACTTCCAATGTGTTGGTATTTTTAGCATAATCTTGAGCCTGTGCAAAGTTTTTTCTCAGCAAATACGGCATCAATCGTGTTGATTTTAGGCTCAATCGAAAGATTTTTCTATAATTAGTCTCCAGTTCAATTTTCAAGTCATCGTCTGTCTCCTGAGCTTCGTAATTCGAGAAAATGACTTTCAGTTTTTACCCCCACCACCGAAATTTACTTTATTCAGAGATAATATACTCTGGCGAGCCTCGGGCCAGCAGACGACAGACAGAGCTGTCAAATGTACTTGTCCCGAGACTCTACCGAGTCTCTTGATTTCGTTCGATAATGTATTTATACATGAAACAATCATAACTGAATGTAACCTGTTTCCCCATAACGCCTAGTGGCAATAACTATAACTCAGAAGAACAAGATATGATTAACGTATTATAAGTTTTAATTATCCAATATTGCTCTTGCAAACGCCTCTCTGTTCGTTACGATTGGTCGGTCATAAAACTTGGCAAAGGTTTGAGAATTGGTTGTCCATCCAGCAGTATTTCGTATTGTATCTATGCTAACTCCTTTCCTTTTTGCGGCTGAGGTAGAAGCGTGTCGCGTACTGTGTGCCGAAAAATGTTTGTATCCAAGCCGCTCTGAGATAGAACTTTTTTCACCCATCGACTGAGCGTTTGAGGAGTGACAGCCTTATGTGGCTTCTTGTATGCAACGAATAGAGAATCATCAGATCCACGCCGGTCTATGTACGCTCCAAGCGTTGTTTTTGCACAAATCTTCTTGTTCTCCTCGTACGTGGGTAATACAAGAAGAGGTTGTTTTTTGTTGCGACCTGATGTTTCAATTGAATCCGATATCTTTATGTGGATTGCGTTTTGATTTTTTTCAATATTTTGCAATTTTATTAGAGCCAGTGTTTGCATACGAAGGCCTGTTACCAAGGCCAGCAAGCTTCGTGGAAAGTATTTCCAGAGACAAATCGTTGATATTCCCGAGTGAATTAAAATGTTCTAATGCAACCTTAGGGTCCCACGTGTGATCGTATTTTGGCTCTGACGGTCGCAATTCCACTATTCCCTTGAATAACCTTCTCAGCCTCTGGTCTTGACCAATATGTGATCCAACAATCAGAGAGACGGCCGATCGTAGAAAGTTAAGTAATCCGTGAGAAGCTCCGTTTTTGTATTCTTCCGTGAGAAAAATAAGAACATTCCTGACCGATGAATCGTAAGGATCGAAGTTTTTATTGCAGCAGAAATTCCACCACTTCCGCAGGGCGCTATCGTATTGTTTCCATGAAGGAGAACGCAACGATGCAGTCATCAGGTCCATTGAGTCTCCAGGTACATCCCTGAATTGGAAGGCCTTCCGCATAATACTCCGGCAACCAGGGTAAGGTTGCGCCACATCGGGTTTGGTTCTCTATTAAAGGAAGTCAAAAGATATTTGTTTGGCTTTAAAACAATTGCTTTCCATGATATTGTGGATGCGTCAATTGCTGTACTACCCGGATCTCGAAGTCAGGAAACGTACGATTCACATTTTGCGTTGACACGTGAAGAAAACAAGTCGACGTGAGGTTCTCCGGAATTTTTAATGATTTTACAAAACGCTTCCACGGATATCTCGTATTCAGTTTCTGTTTCTAATCTACGGGAGTCGAAATCGGCTTCGAAATTGTCTTTCGTGTTGATGCAGGATGCGAAAATCCAATTACGTCTCTTTTCACACCAGCCCCATATCTGTGCGATCTTTTATTTCCTTCGCATATATACTACACCCCAGACCGTCAGAGAAAAATCGCTAAAGATTTCACAACTAAACACCGGGGCCTTGATTGAATTTCTGCATTACCGATGCCTCTTGACCACCATTCAAGATCGTTATGAAGGCTTTCATCAATCGTCATTCGCCTGTCGTAAAGATCGTTATTTTTCGCTAAAGCGATATCTCTAGCTCTTTCGAATTCCTTCGTGTGCACAAAACCATCCGCATTGGCTTTGTCTTATAATCCCAGGAATCTATAAAGATTTTCCCGATACAGGTTGCAACCTGGATGAAGCACTGCATTCTTATAATAAGTCTATCAAGACCTCTCGATCAGGTTAGAGCCTGAACGAGGCACCGCGTGTCCTTCTGTAGTCTCTATAGAGACCTCTCGAACCAGGTTAGAGCCTGGACGAGGTGCTGCGTTTCTTTCCCGAGTCGATCTAGACCTTTCGACCAGGTTAGAGCCTGGACGAAGTGCAGCGTATATGGCGATGGTTCCGACGTTGTTAGTCATAGCCACACACACAAACAAACTTTTACTTACGGCGATGTTTTTTCCGATGTTTCCGCTCCCGTTTCTTTTCCAACAGCTTTTCCAGCCGTTTCTCAATTTCGTTATGTTCCTCGTTTTCTAAAGAGTTCTCTCGCGATCTTTTTGGACTCATTTTTATTATTAAATTTAATTTGTTTTTTTTTTTTTTTTTTTTGTTAACAATCACATGTGGCTCTTCTCGCACCAAGAAGAAGAATGAAGAACGGAGCAGGCCACCCTACGCTTGGGATGAAAATTCCCTAGCTCTAAACATGTGGTGAATCTAGCGCGGGGAGAGGGGACTACAGAATGATCTAGAGGAAGAGGCGCGAAATACAATTGGTTAAAAAATACGGATAATAATTCTTTGAAAAATCCCAGTGAAATTGGGTCATCGTGGAAATTCGCATTTGTCGGTTGATGGTTATGCAAAACTATCGTTTTTAATATTTTTCCACGTTACCGAGACATGTTGTAATATTGTTACGTCCCAAGAGGGAGTTATAGGTTGGTTCACGCGGTCGCCGATTTAGAGCGCGACTTTTGAAATACTGACTGTCGCTAGTGAGTCTGTCTTGGGTTCCACGTAATTCCCGGACACAAAGTATTATATTTTTTTGCGTTAAGGATTTCGTTTGGATAACGTTGTATTTGAACACTTCGGAATGACGTTGAACAAATCTGTTTGATACAAATATAAACGTAATATTTATTGACTTATAATTACACTTGTTGTTTCACAATTTAGTTATTTCGGTGTTGACACTATGTTTAACAATTGTTTTCGTTTTAAGATTTATGTTTATCGTTCGAAGTTAGCTATTAATCGGTTTTTTGTCAAATCGGATTTAGATTCGGAGTTTGAACAATTCACTTGTTCGGGTTAGATCGTGGACTTATTACACTTATTTCAAGTCACGGTTGAAATTTGAGGTAATTCCGTAGAGGATTTTACTCTCGGAGATTTTGGTTCTGATCGATTTTTATTGACGATGAAACGGACTTGTTAACTGCACTTGTTAACTGTTTTACTGATAGTTTACTACTCTCTTGCTAACTCTCTTGCTGATGATGTTCAGAATCCCTTGCTCTGACTCTTACTGACTCTTACTGACTCTTCTGACTCTCTACTTTAGACTCCACTTTTTACTCTCTGCATTTTCTGATAAATTGAGGGTTCCTTATATTGACTCTCGGGTTGAGAGTTTTGGGGGTAGAAGGATGTGGAAGGGGCTTACAGTTTTTGACTGGGATTGGATAAGGAGTAGATAAGATGTTTCCCGGACTTGGTTTTTTTTTTTTTTGGTGTAGTGTGGGGAACTATATTAGAGCATTTTATTGGTTCATAGAAAACCCTCTGTGGAGGGTTTTTCTTGGATTTTCCAATGACCGATGCTTGGGGCTCGAGTTGGCGAGCGTTTCGAGGGAATGTATTTATTTGCTCGTCTGAAAAAACTGGAGATATTTAGAAGAGGATAGCAGAAAGAGGGTTCTGGAGAAACTCTCTATCTTGTTTATTTGTTGGATTATGTATATACTACTGGTTTTCAGTATATGTTATTCTGCGCTATCCGTGTTCACTTAAATAGTTATTATAAAAGTATGGTTAAATTATCGACAAAAGATGACGGAAGGTATATGACTTTACCAACTGGTGGTGTCATTACTTTATTCGCGATAGGAATAAGAAAAAAAATTATGGGGGGCCTAGCGTAAGGCTAGGACGTAACAATATGAATCCACTAACAAATGTTAAATTGATACGTTAAACTTGGTCCTAAACGCGTGTTGAAAACTTAGTACTCATTTGACTAGTATGCAGTACAGTAGTTATCTTAAGGTGATGGAGCGGTAACCTCGAATTTTCGAAATTGAAATTCTTCGATGTCGTTTGACTAATCAGAAAAAAGCTCTGTCAGCGTACGCAAGACGATGGCAAAAATCGTCTGACAGGAGCTTTTTTTTTATTGCTGAAACCGTGTCGGAAGTTTCAATTTCGAAAATTGCAGCTATCTCTCTCGCACTGACATCGCGAAAAAGCGACTGCTCCATCACCTCAAAAAGGATCGATCGTTTCTCATGCGTTCGTGGTTCCGAGTTTAATTGTTCAAAATTCGTATGAATTTTCTCAACAATTAAACTCAACTGTGGCTAAAATTTGAGGAAGTTTGACTGTTCACAAATCGAGTTATTAGTTGTAAAATATCGTCTTTTTTCGTGACTTCCCATAAGACCCCATGTTAAAGTTGCGATTTTAAACACTGAATATCTCGGTTACTAGACGGTGAAACCTTCTCAAATTTTTTACACATTATAATACGACGCTCAAGAAGACTTGTAGTGTTTAGAGTAGCGTAGAGGTTGGCACTCCTGAGTCGCTGGATGAGATAGGGAGAGAAATAAAATATGGCGTAAGCACGGAGAGAGTGTGACGAAAGTAATAAAGAAAATATTGTTGATTACGAGAAAAGTCTTATTGAATTCGTTATAATCCTAACAAGACGCACGCGAAATTTCGAAAAATTATCTTGGAAAAATTGTATTTGTTCATTTTGCCGTCACTTTTGACACACTATTATGATTATGGCGATAGAACCTCGTTAAATGAATGAATTCGCATTATTCACTCTTCAACGATCAATTCATTACATGTAGAAAAGAATAGACGCCATAGTAGGGAGGAATATGGTGAGGCGACTAAAACCAGGAATTATCGAACGACACATTATTTTCACTTTACATTTTTTTATTTTACTGTTTTCGTTTTTTTTTTTTTTAATTATTTCTCAATTTTTACAGATTGTTACTTTCAACGATCAAACATTGATCCATGCTTTAGGGTGCAGAAAAATAGTTTGTTTCGATGGCAATCAAATTAATGCATAAAACAAATTTTGTTGCTGCTTTGGAGACCTTAGTTCTGGTGATCTTAATTTGCATCTACTTGGTTAATAATTTCTGCGAAGTTCGTTTCATATCGACGTATGGCTCTTGCTAGATTATCACCCTCTTGTCTATAACGCGCAATTTGTATCTGGAAATGTTGTAGGAATGCTTGAAAACGTAGATTTCTTTCATTTTCAGTCGTGGTTACGATTCCGGCAAGTTTATTTTTCTTCGATACTTTGCCAGAATCTAGCGGCCTATTCCTTTTCACTCTTCCAGCCTTTTCATTCAGCAGCACTTCTTTTGCATCCAAATCGTTTTGCTCTTTTCTTGCACCTGCATAATCAGCTGGCTGTAAAAAGAAAAATGTTACAATTATTGAAAAAGTTGAATTTTTTATACATGAGAATGATGTCGATTGTTAAATATTCTTCCTGCAGAACTCTTCGCTCACATGGAGTTCCACAAAACATTAGTCCGTAAAGGATTCCGTCCTTTTCTACGGACCATTATCGAAAATTTCTGCTTTTAAAACCGACTGAAGTTGACCATTACAGAAAAACACTAGACTCCCTCTAACTGACGTTATTATTCCGAAAGATTTATTTATACCGATCTAACAGCCGTTCAGTGCGTTAAGGCGATTCTTCAGTTGCAGGAGTGAGGGTTCGATAACCGAAAAGTAGACACACGTTGTTCTCGGGCACGCTTAATATTAAACACCTCGCATTTTCGAACTGAAAATTCTTCAATGTCGTTTGACTAATCACGAAAGGGCTCTGTCAGCGGACGCGGGTCGATGGTAAAATTAAACTGACGGGAGTTTTTTTTCAATTGGTTTAACCGTGTCAAAAATATTCAATCTCGAAAATTGCAGCTATCTATCTCGCACTCACAGTGGCGAGATAGCGACTGATCCCTCACCTTAAGATCATCTATCAGTCTCGCGGTCGGTAACAAAGTAGATACACGTTTTTCTTGGACACGCTTGATATTTTGGGGAAAAGAAGAGTTACACGTTATTCTGTCATTAAAAGAGAACAACGTGTAACTCTTCTTTTTCTTTGAATGTCAAGCTTGTCCGAGAAAAACGTGTATCTACTTTTCAGTTATCGCCCCCCCCCCCCCCACTCCTGCAACTGCTAGATCGCCTATACGCAAAAGGAGAATTACACGTTGTTCTCTGTTAATGAAATCATAACGTGTAACTCTGCTTCTCAAAATATCAAGCGTGTCGAAAAACAACGTGTATGTACTTTGTTACCGACCGCGAGACTGATAGATCACCTTAAAATCCCACTGCGCATTCTTCTCAAAATATCGTACAATGGACTTCACGTGTTTAAAATTCTTGATTTTTTACACATACTTTGTCACTGTGTTACTGAAAAAGAAAAAGAATCTGGTCAAAAGATTCTGAGAGTTATTCTGCAAAAAATGTTTTTTTCAACTATTATTCCCTATAAAAACGTGTGTAACACTGTGCAATCTTCGATTATCAATGTCTAAAATTCGAGATGTTAAATCCTTTCGAAAATTTGCAACTTCTTGAAGTGTAAGAAACAGAATTCTCTTCATAAATCGCTTTGGCGAGACTTTCATGGAGCTTGTTCAAATTTTAATGAATTCTCTGGCTCATTAATGAATGACTCTGGCTCACTTACTCCATTGTTAATTAAACTTTCGACCGATTCGGCCGTGTTGGACTCATGTTGTTTCTAGAAAAAATATATGAACACGTGGATAAAATTTCTGAAAAGATATACAAGTTGTTATTGAATTCGACATTGACCGAAAAAAAAAGAAAATATACAATGTTTACTAATCGAAAAATTGCGGTAAATTTAACAAAGTCAAAAAGTTGCCTTTACTTAAAACCATTTCGTACTTACATTACTCGTCGATGGTAAGGAACAAATTTCGTTGATCCCAATTACGAAAAATAAGATCATAACGAAATTAAGTCTCTTCATGGTTGATTTTATATCCGACGGAAAACAAGACAATATTGGAAAAATTGGAGAACAGTGTCTTATTAGTCGACGATGTGACGGAATGTTAAGAGTGAGGAAAAAAATTGTTTTTATATGCGCCATGACACGCTCTGGTACGGATCTCTTTTTATCTTTATATTCTTTTTTTTCTTTATATTCTAATGTATATTTAACGGAATACATCTAAATATAGAAAAACTATTGAAAGCACATGATAAGTCGAAACCTTGTTTTCGAATAAGCGCGCACCCGTGTAAAGAATTATCCAAATGTTTGTACAAGACAGTTGTAATACTCGACTTTTCGTATAAAAATTTAAGGGAAATTAAAATTGGTAGAAAATGAGTCTTTCGAGAAAAGAGTAGGGGAGGCCGAGGCAAAACGAGGCAAACCTCTAAAATTTGACCAAAAAAAATGGGCTTTTCCTTCGTTCCTTTTCTACGTTATTTCAGGAACGAAAATGAAGTTTCGAACTTTTTTCTCCGAAATTTCATAATTTTGTATGCATTTTCAAAAACTAAAAAAACTGAAATGGTAAATTTTTAATTTTTTATCCATATTCCTTAAACTTTGCGTTTTGTTTGCAAAACATTGAAAGTATCCGAACTCTGCGATATCTCTCAACCATTTGATTCACGTTGGGGCGTAAGAAATCCAAGAAACAAATCCTTTCCAAGGAATAATTCTTGTCTACTCGAAAATGATTCACAAGCATATACTTGAATGATCATTTTTTCTTAACGTTTGAACGCTTTTTCGTTTTATTTCTTGTTCAATATTTCTCGTGAGTTCTTCCGGTGATTTGATGTAAGCGTCAAATTTTTAGTATTATAAAAGAACTAAAAATGGATCCGAAAGTAAATAAATCAATCAATTAATTAATTAATTTTTTTGATGTTCAATAAATCGTATTTAAATTCTATAAATGTTGTTACAAGAATTCGTTGATGCGAATAATCAAAAATGTAATTAAAAAAATTGATAAACATGAAAACGTAAAACGTTTATTGATTGAATTGTCACGTCATAGCCACAGTACGTTATTATGGTCTTATCTTTTGCTCGATTTACAAATGACGGGAATGGGGGTGTGGTTGATGTGTGGTTTCGACGATCATCCAAGTTAGGCAATTATCGCTTCACACCTCGCTGTACCGTCAAGTGATGGCTGTATGGCCCCAATAAATGCCTCTCGTGGTAGGTTCGCATCGTGTGGAGCGTGATTTTGCTAACCATATTCACAGACAAGCTCATTACAGCACAGTTGAGTTGAATAAAGCAAATGCTAAAATAGGAAAATAATTATATCTTTAATTGCTTCCCGGTTGAATAAGCTGGTTTGTTTTTTATCTCAAAACAACGGTTCGACTGAAGAGTTAGACATTCATCAAAAATCAAGGAGTATCGGTACAAGTGACTGAATGCAACCATTTTATTCAAATTCCTACGGTACGTTCTTTGCCTTATCCTGAATAAATATATATTATGAAACAATACGAAAAAGTGTAAAAAAGGTTATAAAACACTGTCAAACCAGTCAAAATATCATGAAAATTGTGGCACCAGGGAATGGAATATTTCGTCTACATCGTTCATCAATTATTCGATGAAATTTTGTCAGAGGAAACGATCAATTTTTCAACAATCATGTAATTTTTATGTGAAATTTTGTTGTGTAAAGTTAGCGCTTTGCTTGAAAACAATAGAATTTCCCCCCCCCCCTGATTCTCCCTAAAGATAAGCTGAACCATTACAATGTATGACTGTACCGAAACTTCTCAACTGGCAAAGACAAAAAAAAATATATTTTTTTATTTGCATATTTCCTATAAATATATTTTAGAACGAATTTATTTCATTCTTTGTTTTAGAATATCAAACAACACCGATCTCTTTTCTAAATAATTTTATTTTCGTAAGTGTGGATACAATCGTTTGTTAACAAAAACAATGATTGCAATGGTTGAAAAATCGAAGGTTATGGCGTGGTTTGTCGCTGTTTTAGAAAACTTAGTTTCCGTGGTTCTCATTGTTAAGCAATCTGTCAGCCATGTCTTCATGGTTTACTGCGAACCGATGTATCGCTTCCGTTGTGGTCAAACGCCGGCCATTATGTTGATAACCGTTAACGATTGCCCGGAAATTTTGTAACAATACTTGAATAGCTCGTTCTGTAGTATCGTGACTTCTGGTCCGTAACCAAATGTTGGCGATTGTCTCATTCTTATATATCATCGCTAACCTCTCTTCATCAGTAAGCGGTCTATTTCTTCTAACTCTTCCACTGACTTCGATATTCGAGTAAAAATCATTGTCCACTCTTTTTATATCCGAATGATGAGCCAGCTGCAAAAAAAAAAAAAAAAAAAACAAAAAAAATTGTGATACAGTCTTTAAAATTATTGAATTCGATGAAAATGAGAATGATGCAGATTGTTAAATATTCAAATTCGTAGACGACATAATAAAAAATCTGTAAACAAAAATTGAATGTATGCAACGAAAAATAGGAGGGAAATTCGGTCCACAATGCGAGCAGCGTTAAAATTCGTTCAACTTATCAGACGGTTGTGGAGAATTTTTGAATAGAAAAATAAAAAAAAACTCTGAAAAAAATATTTTTCACTTCATACGCTGAAAATACGTCAACGACGATGATTAATAACTCTTGTTTCCTCTTTTTTATGAAAGTTCGCAGTTGACCTGTTATTTTACAATTAATTTGCTGTTGTCGTTGGAGCGGTTCAGAGTTTTCTATAATTTCGATTTTTTGGTAATTTTTAACTTCTTCATTTTATAAATTATCACAATAAAATATGTAAGTTTTTCCCAGTTTTTGACCGCCCAAAATGGTCTGGAATGCCTCATTTAGTTTAAGACTCGAAAAATATCAGGAAATTGAAAAAGCCAAATAGTTGCGTTTGCTTAAAATAATTTCGAACTTACATTACTGTTTGGTGGTAAAGAATGAATCTCGTTGATGGCAATAATGAAAAATAAGATCATGGCGTGTTTTTCCATGGTTATTGTTATATCCACCGGAAAATAAAATTATATTAAAAGAATTGAAGCACGATCTCCAATTGGTGAACGATTTGCCAGAATATTCAGTTTTCGGTAGAGGATGTTGTTTTTATATGCCACGAAAATTATGTTACGGATCACCGATCACACACACACACCTCTTTTTTCTATCCATTCTAATATATGTCAAATTAATCGCATCTAAATATAGAACTATTGTTGAAAACACGCAAGACGTCTAAACTTTCCTTCGGAATGAGCGTACACGTGTAAATTATTGTCTAAATATTTGCACAAAAGTAATGTATTACTTGACTTTTATATAAGTCACGTATCTTGAAAGAAATGAATTGATGAATACATTAATTTTTTAGTGAATTAAACGTTTTGTGACGTTATCCTTAAATATCATGGTACACGGAGAGAATATAATATCAGAAATTACCGTGACATTATAGCTTCGTGATAGCATATCGACTAGTTCAAGGCTTTTAGCGAAAAAAAGTTTTCGTCATTTTTAATAGAATATGAATGAAAAATTACGATGTTAAATGACGAGCTATGACGCCACAGCAATTTCTGATATTATTTTCTCTCCGTGTCATTGAAAGCGTGCAAAAAAAAGAATTGAAACAATAAAATAATAATTCAATGTACCATCGTCAGCGATGGGTACGCGGTCGGTAGGTGGCTTCGAGGATCGCACAAGTTAAGCAGCATCGACTTTGGTCAGTACTTGGTTGGGTGACCGCTTAGCCATGTACCGACTGGCGTATCCTAGTGCATTAGGAAAAAGCGGCTGTGGGCAACACTCGGGAGGGGGGGGGGGGAAAGGAGGGAACTGAAGGAACCCAGGAACAGTGAGTCCTCTTCTAAAATGTTGATGAGTGACGCCCAAAGTTAGTGACTATAACGAGGGCCTAATTCGTGACGTGATTAGTCGCTAGACGGGGCCTTCAAATTCGGAATCCCGCTGTCAGTTTGACAGATGTGTACTGCCATTTTGACAGTTGGGATTGCATATTTACCGAAATACAACGGTTTGAACAGCGTTTCGTAGGGTTAATAAGGGTTGTCGGAGGGTTAATGTTGTAATTTGGGCGCAGTAGCGCAAGTGAACTCCTGTACTCGCTTCGGCACGCGCTGGTATACTCTAGTAGGGATAAAAAGTGAGGGAAGGGATCGTAAAAACCCGCAAGGGTGCACGCAGGAATAATAATTAACAAATAAAAATAATACGATGTACTATTTATTGTTTGGAAAAGTATTGCGATATTCTTAGAGGCAACGATGAGCAGTGGTGCGTCATAATTCATATTATTGACCAGAGAAAATGTTCTACTTAGGCTAGTAATTATTAGCAATTTTTATTATCAAATTGACAGTCCTATGATTTGAAAACATTCAGGAGTCCTTATTATGATAGAAGCCAATGAAACGCCAATATTAACCAGTTAACTGGTAAGCGAGTGAATCCATTCCCGTGCCAAAACTGGTACGATCGAGTACGCTACGAAAATCGTCATAACTATTATTGATAACACTCTGGGGTCGTGACTAACAGTCACCAGCTAATAGCGGGGGTATTTTGTTGTATATAATGTATAATCGAAATTAAATAATCATTTACATGTCAGTCCGCCTTATTGGATCCACCGTGCAGAATTTTCAAAATTAGACTTCAGATTCGGATTCAGCAGCCCGAAAAACCTTCGGATACCAAATTTCATCGAAATTCATCTAAATTTGGAAAAAACGCATATATGCGTCCTTACCAGTTTTGGCACTGAAATTTTCGACGCACATATGCGTCCTTACCAGTTAACTGGTTAAGGTAGGAGTCGCGTAGAATCGCTTCGAGACAGATTTTTTTCAAATTTTGTGTATGTCTGCATTGAATTGAGACCAGATTATGTGCAATCTGTAAGTATGTGCAAGCTTGACCATCCAGAAGTCAAGATATTCATTTTTTTAAATCGACGCTTATACACACGTTCTTATGGCTGAACATTTTATTAAGCTCTAAAAAAAAAACGACGAGACAGATTTCGATTTTAAAAATTTTCAGCCATAGAACGTGTGTATAAGCGTCGATTTAAAAAAATGAATGTCTTGACTTTTGGATGGTCAAGCTTACTCAAATTTTGCACATAATCTGGTCTCAATTCAATGCAGACATACAGGAAATTTGAAAAAAATCTGTCTCAAAGCGATTCTACGCGACTCCTACCTTAAAAGGATTCTAACCAACAAGTAAAAGATGTTGCCAATGAGTGACAAAATAAAAATTCCAAAAAACATCGTTTCCACGTATTAATTTTTATGTACTCCAAAATAACCATAAATACTCGAACTATAATGTATTTTCATTTTATTTCTTTGCCATGTTGAGTATTTTCCGTGATTGAATTTCAATAACCATTGGGTCATTGCAAAAAAAAATTCCGAACCTCGACATGTTTTTCGAGTCCGTCAACCAAATTTGACTCCGTTATATCGACGTTCGAGATTGCGATAAGGTTATTATGATGAAGTAGAATCATTGTTGAAATTTTTGAAGAAACACACTGAAGTATATCAACGGCTTTCGCATTATGTTAAAATAATGTATTTTTTTTTCTTTTCCAACATATTTTTCACATATGTATTTAAATAGCAATTTATTTGCATTTTTGTAAAACAGTTTCTTATCTCACTCAACACAAAATGGTTTAGAGGCGTTGTCAACAAAAAAATTTTTTGAATAATTATCGATCTACTTGTGGTGTTCGATTAGTTATTCAATCGGTGAATATGCTTCAATTCTTACAATATCGTCTTGTTTTTTTGGCGCTTTAATACCAAGCTCATTTACGCCATGATCTTATTTTGCGTAATTCGGATCAACGTCGTTTTTCCATTCCCTCAAACGAGTAATGGAAGTTGAAACAATATTAAGCAAAGTAAACTTTTGTCCTGTTAGACTTCCCCGAAGTCGCGAATGAAAAACAATCTATAAAAACATATAAAATATACACATCTGTCATTCCACGCCAACGCAGCCACTCCAGTGAGGAATTTTTTTCAATATTCTATAAAAAGGATAACACTACGTCCTGGAAAAAGTCTTATTGTAATACTCAATAAAGAAGCTCTTATTTTTTTTATTAGAAGCTAATAAAGAAGAAGAAGAAAACGTTTTCGCAAATGAGCTGGTTTTTCGGTAAGTAGTCAGCTGTTTCGAACAAAATGAGGATCTATTTTCGAGCTGCCTCACTAGCACTTGCGCAACGATTACAGTGCCTTCAATATCAACGATTTACTCTAATTTTTATAAAATCGTTGATAATTATTTTGTATCATTAAACTTTTGTTCAACGAGAACCAGGGTATTTTCTAACTCCCCCCAGAAAACACTTTTAGAAAATATTTATGAAAATTTTATTGTAATCAAAGCTCAACAAATTAAATCGATTTTTTTTTTTTTTTTTTTTTTCAATTTAATCAAAGCGTCGGTTCCGATAAATTTATTCTGATAATGGTTATAAAATTAATGGGTAATACACATCATTTTGTGGCTGCATTATATAGAAGTTATTCGCGGTGGTGTCGCTCCCTAGTTCCTTGGTGATTTTGAGCTGGAGGGTCTCTTGTATAAAGTGTGTGTAAAGTATTTTGAAAGTGTTCAAGTGTTGCTGCATTAATGTTGTGATGAACGTTCTGATCATTTCTGATCTGGGTTCTAAGCTCACGGATTCTCTCATTTCTTTCGCTTCTTTCCACCTTTTCTTCAGGCTCTAATGGTCTTTCTCGTTTTACTCTTTGGCCGTTGTCGTTCTGGCCTTGGTGGATCACCTCTACGTTTAAAAACGGATCATTCTGCTCTCTTTTTGAATTCTCATGACGAGGAATCTGTAAAAAGATGTTGCAATTATTTGATGAAAATGGGGCAGAATTGTAAATATTCTCAAGGGAATTGATTATGGTTCTTGTGATATTGACATCATTACAGAGTTCTACTTTCTATGACCGATTTTTCAACTTTAAGACAAACGATTTATCAAGTCGTTCTCGGGTCACCAAAAATCCGTTGAGCATTTTTGTCGACATAATTAAGCGTTCGAGAAAAAAAGTTATGCCTTAGTCTTCTTTGATCGGACAAACAGATGTTCATGATGTTTTATTAAATTAAAAAATATCAACATGTGGATACATTTTTTCGAAAGGGAGACCAATTACTGAAAATTTCGTATGATTCATTAAAAAAAATTTGGAACTTACAATGTCAATTTTTTGGGGTAAGGAATAAACCCCGTTGATCCCAATAATTAAAAGTAAGATTATGGCGTAATTACGTTTCTCCATAATTAATATGATATCTACTAAAAATCAAGTAGATAATTGAAAAATTGAAATACGATGTTTTTTCAGTCCATGAGATCCCAAACTGTTGAGAATGTAAGAAAAAATTCTGCTTTTATATTTCGTGAATCCCTTTGTTACGAAGCTCGCACCTGTTTTGTATATTTATTTGAATAGATTCTCCATTAAATATATCTCATTATAGAACTATATTTTTTTTTGTTGGAGGGGGGAAATGCTTGTGACGCACCGTAGGGGTCCCGAACTGGCACAGGGACCCCCGTGTGCCGGACTCGTCAGGAGACCCTACCGGCTAAAACCCTCTCTCCAACCTCCTAGCAACCACCCCGGAACCGCTTTCGCATTACTTTGGGGTGGCGCCATTTTTCCTTGACGCCCCTTAGGGCGTCCCGTCCTCCACAAACTCTTTCTTACGGCAGAGGACGACCTCAACGAATGAGTCGACCTCCGCCCAAGCCTCCTCGTCCAGGAGCATGTTGTCTCGACTATGTTGTCAGGGGTTATGCTCCCGAACCTCTCCTCCAGTGGGGCCCTCCACACTCTCCATTCTTCGCATTCGAAGAACGTGTGGAGGGCATTAATAGAACTATAATAGAAAACAGTTACATCATAATAAATAAAACATTTCTCAAAATTAAGGGACACGTGTATAAAGGTTTCCCACAATATTTGTATTGGACAAACGTAGTATGTGATTCAAAAGTTGGCTGGTGCTTCACTGAACAAATACTTATTTTATCTTACAATAATTATTTATATTATAATAATTAATTTGTCAGGCTCTAATATTATAAAAACTCTATCCTTAAGGTAGTTCTATCGTGACATTCATATCGAAAAATGATTCTTCAGCTTTTCTCACATACAAAATGGTTTGCGGGTACAAGTTAATGGAGAAAAGTTGTCGTACATTGACTAAAGAACAACATATCCCAAATTCAAGCTCGCCCAAGGTAATATGTACTTGCTATAAAATTACAAAAATTACGAGCGTTTTTTTCTCTAGATTATTTCGAAAAACTTAATGTAGCTTCTTCAATGTTGCATAAAAATGTGTGCAAAGTCATTACAAGGCTTCACCATGTAGAAGTCAAAATATTTATTGATGAAAATATAACTTTTAACACGAGCTCTTATCAGAGACTACCGAAAATTGTGATTTTTAACAATAAATATCTGAACTTCCGCTAGGTGAAATCTTCTATAATTTATCACATATGACATTAAAGAAGATTTGTCCAAATTTTCAACAAAATGTTAAGAAAACGATGTAACAATAGAACCACCTTACGTCCTCTAATTTTGAAGTATTATAAACTTAGTTTAGTTTTAAGGGAACGAATGAGTGATCCAACATTATCTCGAATTTTTGGAATGGAAATTCGTCGGCATGATTTGAGCGATTAAAAAACGGTTCTGTCAGCTGACGCAGGAAGATGCGAAAAATAAGCTTTCAGATTTTTTTTTCGATCGGACAACCCGTGAAGAAAAATTATTACACTTTCGAACGTTTCAGCAATTTCTCTCCACTCACGGAGATTTAATATCGTCCGATCCATAGTCTTAAAGTAAAGACTTCCATGAAGATGTCACGCTGTTTCTATACCATTTTTGCCATAGTCCCCTGATAATTCATTAAGACTAAACGAAAGTTAGACACGTGTACGTCCTACAGCGAAATAAGAAACAACCCAAGGATCTTTTTCACGAATAGATTTCCCGTGACATTATAAAAAGCTTGGCAAAAAATTCCACTCTCAATCATAATTCGTATGATTCGGTCTCTTTTCGTATTTATTTCAATCCAAACCTTGAATACGCCTTTTTTCCACGCTGTGCCTCTCAATCGACAACCAAATCTTCCAAGGTTCACATATCGTCGAGCATGATTTAAAAAGTTAGTATGATCATAATTAATAATCGAAGAGTATTTCATATAAAATATAAAACGGACAAGGGAATAATTTATTTTAAACAGAGCAATAAATTAGTTCGTATAAAATGAAAGAATATGTTACAATCATAATCGAATTCAGTTGATGAGACGTATCTACGGTTGTGGATGTGCTATTATCATCAAACGTCCGCGGCAAACTTGAGTAAATATTCGACGAAGGCCCATGCTATTGAAACGTGCAATTATCCAACTTAAAAACATAGTTTGATAACCATTAAAATAGTGAATAATCCCAAAACGAAGAGAACAAATATGTACGCAGCCGCCTCAGCGACCCTGTGAACTCTTTTCTTTTAGAACTCGAGTTTCACGTGTTTTTGAAAATTTTATTATTAGCGTTGAGTAAGAACTGAATGAGACTCAAAAAATTCCTTAGAGCGAAATATAACTACTAAGAAAAACAACTGCAAAATAATGTAATTCCAAATTAAATCAACACAATAAAAAATGAAAAAATAAATTAAAAAATTGCACGCAGTAAAGTGAGAAAGCAATTTTTTAAATTATTGTATACATTATCATATAAAGTTGACGGAATTGGACTGTTATCTTGGGTTATTAAAAAGCACCGATTATTTTTCGAAAGACTTTTATTTTCGAGAACGATTATCCATGCGTTGTTTCAGAAAAATATAAAGTGAAATGGAAAAAAATTAATCAATAAGACAAATATTTTGTTGATGCTTTGAATAACTTTCAGTGCCGCCGGACATTCTGATTATTTCCAATTGCTTCCTCGACCATATTTGGATTGGCTCTGTCGAAGTGATCCACTGCTTGACCTAGAGTTTCACCCTCCGCCATAAACAAGGCAATGTTTGCGCGAAAACGGTCCAAGAAGTTCTGAAATGCTCGATCTCTGGGATCATCAATTCTGGCCTGTATTCTCCTGTCAGTGATTCTCTGTTGTTTGTACAGTCTCTTCAACATATCGTGGTAATCCACTGGTATTTCTCTTTTCGCTCTTGCACTCTGTTCGTTGAGTGACATTACTTTTGAATCAAAATCAATGTACTCTTGCCTCTCATCCACTTGATCAGGTAGCTGTAAAATAAGAACGTTGCAGAAGCTGAAGTTATTATTCCTACTTTTTTTACTTTTATTTTGTATTAAGATTTTTTTAATCTCGTGCGGTCCATCAAACGGATAAAAATCCTGCTGCGCATTCATTCCGATGGACAATTGAGTTTTCGAGAAAAACAAGAGTTACGTCGATCTTTTTCGACTGGAAAATGAGGTGCTAATATTTTTCTCCAAATTTTGAGAATCTCCACACTCACCGAACTGATTAAGCGCGTGCAGGATGATTTTACTGTTGAGTTTTTTTCATATTTATGATCCTCGGGTAACTAATTCCGACATTATTTAATTTTTGGACCGCCCCCATTGACATATAATCGCCCAGCCTGATACTTCTGACAAGATTTTTCCCAAAATTACGGAAAAATATAATCAAAAAGCGGCCCATCATGAAACTAGTCTTAAAAATCGTTAAATTGGTTACAAAAGGCCATGAATACGGGATGGGGAGTATGAAAAAGGGCTGGTAGAATGAATATGGCGGAAAGAATGTGTCTACTGAACGCGATAGTAAGAGCGGGGGTGATGTATGGAGTGGAGGTATGGGGATTCGGCGAGATAGGCATCTTTGAAAGGGTTCAAAGCAGATATTGCAAGATGGCATTACGAGTACGAGGGAACACGCCTAATTATATTTGGAGAAGAAAACTGGGTGTCCCCACTCTAAAGTACTCAATAAGGGAAAGAACACCGAGATACATTATAAAAATAATTAAAATGACCGAAGAAAGATGGCCAAAGATCTGTCTATATATGGAAGAAATGAGAGCTTTAATGAACAATATACCGTCAAAGTGGGGGAAGAACTTGAAATCAACATTGAGCAAGATAGGGACGCAAGAAATAATTGAGATGGTATGGGAAAGAAGAGAAGTGAAAGAAATAGCATCAAGAATAAGAGATGGACTAGAAAATTTGAACTAAAAAAAAAAAAAAAAAAAAAAAAAAAACACGCTGGACAAAGAGGAGGAAAGAATAAAAGATTCGTCATACAGCAATTTGTACAAGGATATTGTGGAAAATGATGATAAGCCATGGAAATACTGGGAAGAGGAAGATGTAAAAGGCAGAGACAAAGAAATGTGGGCCAGAATAAGATGTGGAAATATAGGAAAAGCGGGAAAGAAAAAAGAGGTCCAGTGGAAGTGTAGAATATTTGAGGAACAAGATGAGACATTACAACATTTGCTGTGGGGTAAGAAAGGCAGGGAGTCGGTAACAGAAAATACAAGAAGAAAGGTGGAAGAAAGAATGAAAGAAATCGATCTGAAGAAGATTAGAGGGGAAGTGATAAGATTACTAAGAAGGAGGATAAATAAAGGAATATGTGATTACCTTAGAGAAGTAGAGGATAAATGGATAAAAACGAAGAGAAAGATCTTAGAAAAAATGAAGGAGGAAACAGAGGAATGAGAGAGAGAATGGGAAGGAAGGAGGGATACATATAAGATGTAAATAAAAAGTAGTAATAAGATGTATATAAGCTTTGTAAAAAACTTAATAAAAGTTGTGCAAATAAAACTCAATTATTATATTATTATCGTTGGATTGGTTTGATTTTTTTTCAAAATTTTTTTTGAAGAAAATCAAAATATTTAATATGCATAAAATCAATGATTTTTGCTTCAACCTGCAAGAAATTTGATCAAACTTATGGCAAACATTTTTTTTTTAATACCTCTAAAAAGAACGGGATAATCCTCTCAATAGAAAAAAAAGTTTAATTTCGTCCATTTTGCAGCAAGTTATAGATAAATGTACAAAAAAAAATTCATTTATTTTTAAATCAGAAATTGTTACCCGATCGACCAAAAATTATGAAAAAAATCAAGAGAACTCCTTCCAATATGTATAGCAACTTAAGAAATTCTGAACGAAATCAAAAACCCCATATATATATTATATATGTTTTTATAGATTGTTTTTCATCTGCGCCTTCGGGAAAGTCTAACAGAACAAAAGTTTAGTTTGCTTAAAATTGTTTCAACTTACATTACTCGTTTGAGGGAATGAAAAAACGACGTTGATCCAAATTACAAAAAAAAAGATCATGGCGTAATTGAGTCTCTCCATGATTGATATTTTAGCGCCAAAAACAGGACGATATTAAAAGAATTGAAGCACGATGTGTTATCAATCGATAATATGTCGGACCGTTGAAAATTTTCAAGAAAAATTCTGCTTTTATATGAGACAAGACTCATAGTCTTCACGAATCGAACAAATGTTTTTTCTATTCATTCCAACGAATATTTATGTAAATTAAGAATAATAACAGAAGGCTGTTACGAAAGTAAGACCCTTCCTTTTTTGTATAAGCGATACACGTGTTATAAAGTATACTTCAAAGATAGAAAAAAAAAAATTTGAAAAATTTGAATGAAAAACAATCGATAATTATCGAAAATAATTCACTTGGTTTAAACTTCTTAGCGGTTTCATTTTTCTGTTTAATGCTGATCGATCGTTCAACGGAAACATGACGAGTAATAAATTATAAAATAATTACGGGAAAAAAACAAACTCAAACAAACAATTGTATAGAGGACAAAAATGGGAAGAGTTAATATAATGATAACAATGGCATGAAAAAAAAACTTAGATATGTCAAATGAATGAAATAATAATGTATGTGACTTGAAAAAAAAAAAAAAAAAAGAAAACAAAGAAAAAACAAATATATTCTCATAAAATGGAACAATACCACATTCCTAGTTAAATTCAACTGATGTCGATAGTTGTTGCCAGGGGCCTAAACAACAGATATCGTATTTACCATCCACCACTTGCTCCAAATTGAGTTATATTCATTAACGACTTATCGTACTGGCACGTGCACACGTTCAATTTAAAAATAGCGTTTGTTAAAAATTCAAATAATTAGTAAACTCCAGACAGAAATACAGGTAAATGTAAATTCGAAAGACGTCAAACTAACGCCATAAAGTATTGTTTATTATTTGACATCGAGTTTCGTGTATTTTTAAACCTGTAACGAAGCAATGATTATTTGATTTAGATGATAATCTAGCCGAGTGCGAAACACGTGGTGAAAAAAAGGCAAATTTTATTTCACAGACGCCAGAAAATAGGGCGAAATTAACTGTTGAAAATAAAAAAATGTAGATGTCTTCAAACTGGTTTAAACATCAACTGATTTAACATTCATTGAAAACTGTTTTTCTACTTGATTTTCCATTTTTCAAGTTATTTAAGAAATAGCCAATGAAGAGTAACAAATAAAACGACAAAAATCATATTTATAAAAGATGGATAGGAAAAAAAACAAAATGAATTCCCGCCGTTACGATTCCCTGACGATTTTATTTATTCGTTCAATAATGATTTGCCGATGAAAAAAGAGTTGTAGTACATTTGAAAAAGCCATGATTTTTGTGTAATTTTTCAATGTTGATTAGAATAAATAACATTTGGAAAACGAACGCATTCGAACATAGGGGAAAAAACATCTACGAAACACTCGTTTTGTTTTTTTCAAGCAAAAAGATGTGTAAGAGGTTCAGACGTGGGTTTTTGTAGACCAAATGTCTTTCCGGTATCATCAATGTGGCTAAAATTGTCACGAAATTGTTCCAATCGAGAATGGATATCAGCGAGAGCATCCATTTTGTGAAGCGTCGTTTCGCCCGTGTCAGTCGAAATGGCTTCTTTCGCCGCGTAGATTCTTCGCAAATTTAATCCCATCATTTCCAATTGAACCTCCGCTAATTCTCGCAAGAGTTCAATGGACACGGAGATGTAACATTGCGGACGTATTTCACGTAGAACTGTGCTCAGCGTTTCCAAGGCATCAGCTCTTAACTTTTGTACTGCATATTGGCTGCAATATTCATCATTGAATTCATCAGGAATTCATCATTCGTAAAGATGTCCGTTTTATAGAAAAAATTTCTAATGTTCGTCTTCGTATATAGAGCCTGTTGGTTTTTTACGGTCCCATTCTTTTATATGCTCTTATTCTAAGTCATATTTTTTCCTCCTAAGTTATGTTGCAGCCTAATAAGTTGAAAACTTCGAAACCTCCCATTCGTTGGGTGACATTCCTTCACGTATTCTTGTCCTAAGTCATATTTTTTTCTGCTAAGTCATATTACAGCCTTAGTTGGAAACCTTCAAACCTCCTGTTCATATTCTTCCCCGTTGAAGTTCCCTGTTGGCTACCATCCTATTACATACTCTTCTTCTAAGTCATATTTTTGCCTCCCAAGTCAGTTGTAGCCTAAGTTGGAAACCTTCGAACCTCCTGTTCATACTCTTCCCCGTTGGACTTAATTCCCTGTTGGCTACCATCCAATGGCATACTATTTTTCTAAGTCATACTTTTTTCCTCCTACGTCATATTGGAGCCTCAGTTGGGTCCCACTGCACTGTTGGGTCCCATCATTTTACACACTCTTCTCCTATCATATTTTGCCTCCTAAGTCATAGTGTAGCCCAAGTTCGAGGTTTCCAAGTCAGGTTACAATATAACTTATAAGAAGAAGAAGTAGGGGGCCGTAAAAATCCATCAGAAAAATTTGAAAAACTGCACCTTGATCAACGATGAATATGTGCGTTTTATCTCACTGACGTTTTAACTCTTAAGATCATAACAATAATAATCACCTTTCTATATCTTCTTCATAAAATGCAAGATATCGATAAAGTTCACTAAGATCCAGGACAACGTTCACATACTCCATGGGATATTCATTCAGATTATAATAAGTTTTAACTTTTTTGAGCCAACTGTGCGTATGAAGAAATAGCGTTCTTGCTTGCGCCGTAGTTTCTATTAGGGAAGCAGCAACTTCATTTTCGGACTCGGAGAGATTCGTTAAAGATCCGAACATAAGATGTGGACCTAAGTTTTTTTAATTTCATGCAGATCAAGTTATTTAGGCAGTTCGATTTGTAATTAACTTATTGATAAAAATTGTCATACGAGGATGTTCGGAGCCACTCGAAGAAATATTTGAAGAATCAACCGCATCTTCATTTTTTGACACTTTCCCGCCACTTTCTTTCAAGTCCCGTGCCATGACTGACGACGTTTGATCAGTCAATGAAGATTGCGCGTCGCCATGATGGATATTGCGGAAAGATACATTTTTTGTAATTCCCGTGGAAGTTGGAGAAGTGTTTTCTTTCACACACGATAAGACACTTTTGTTTTCCATGTTTTTGAACGGTGTGGTCCAAAGTTTGTCTAGAATTTGATTCGGTTCGCAACAAAATTGTGCAACCATATTTGTTTTTGATACGCTGAATAAAAACAGACCGTATTTGACCCAACATTTTGCGACGTCAGCGTATTTGCGTTTGAAATCATTGAACCTTGAAAATAAGGATTATCAGGTGTGCCGAAACAATAAAAAAAAAAACGCTTTAAAAATGCATCGTTTACTTTTCTACGTTGCAAGGATCTGTCGCTTTGAAATCTTTTTCGTATTCGTGAAGCACGTGAACGGCAGCTGATAAATGATGCCTCGCTTCTCTGGAAATATTTACAAATACATATTTCAATAAGGCCTCATGTTGTATAACGACTAAGCTGCCATACGTGCAACAGAAATGGGCGTAAATTTTTTCCGTCAAACTCTCATTTTTCTCATTTTGGAATAAATAAAGGTTATTCTTAGCTCATTTTTTCCAATTTCTGCACATCGAAATGTTATTATTTAAATATAAGAAGTCGAAGCTTCAGCTTTTGCAGGAAAATGACAAAAATGATTTGAGATTTCTTTGTCTCTATCGTCAGTATTGATTCGATAAATTCAAGCTTTAGAAATTCGATTGTTTTAGCTGTCACGATCGGTTTTAGTAAATATTACACGGAGAAATGAACAAGGCGGGAAATAAGCATTACGCGAATCTATTTTTGCTGAGAAAATAAGAAGCTAATCTCGCAGCTTTGAGAGCCCACATTGTGACATCTTCGTCTTTCGTTTCCAATTGTCTTCGTAAAACTTTGTGATGATAAATGGCGAATTTGTCATGTAGGTCTTGTTTGTTGTAAACAATGCTCAACATTTGTAAATTGTTGGTTACGAGGCGTTCCAGTTTGTGGCTAGTTTCAGGCGCTGCAGTAGCGACATCTTCGGGAGCAAAGAGATCATCACTCGTGAAGAATTTGACAGGCTTCGATTTATTTTTCATGTTGTTGTAAATACTTTCACCAAATTCCAATATTCTTCGGGATTCTTCAAATTCACTTTGTTTCATTAATATATAAGCGTAATGGTTGATTAAGCGAAATGCGAGAAATATAACTTCCGCTTCCGACACAAAATCATTTATTATCTGCAAAGCTGTTGTCAAAGTCTCCCGCGAAAGATTCTCGTCTCCGAGACTCATCAACACTTTCGAACGCTCATAAAACATCGTTATTTTCATTGCAATCAAACGAAGACTATTTCGATTTTCACCGATCATTATTTCGTCTATTTTCTTTATCGTCTGATCTATCAGTTCGTTGATCTCTGTTTTAGCTTCATCACAAGTTTTTCCTTTTTTTTCTCCTTCAACGACCTTCGATAGCTTTTTTATTGATTGATAATTGTTGTGCAGCATTGCATAATTCGAATGCGAAGAAACGCTCCTTTTATCATCCATTATATTATCTTGACAACTCAACTTTGTAACTTTGTGTCATAAAAAATCATAAAACCGTTAAATTCTATGAAATACAATATTAACAACTTTTTCCACGAGCTGCTCTGTTCCTTTCAGGCAAAACAGCGGAATATCTGGGTCTAGGATCATTTATAATTATATATATTCAGGTTATTAGATCAAAGCTTTCGATGACATATTAACAAATTTTTGTCATTTCGTCCGAACATAATCCAGGATCAAAAATGAAATAATTCAGAAAATAAGTTTTTATCTGGTTTTTTCCTCTCGTCCGATCGAGAGTGTTGGATTTTTAAATCGCGATAAATATACACGAAACCTAAAACATTTTATTCATTAAATCTAACCTCGAATTATACGAATGTAAAACATTCATTTGACAGAACTGGATGCTAGCGCCACGATCGATACTGTGTATAATTATTATTGTTCCTCGCGACTGCACGCGTGACGAGACGACAGCCGCGGTAGCCGGTAGTCACGAAAAAAGAAATCTCTTTCATCGAGATTTCGATGTACATGCGATAAAAAATACGACAAACTTTATTCTATTCGCAATATCTGCATTTCCTTGAACCCCCACTTCAGCCGAGGTACTGAAAAATTGCAATAATTCCCGCGTTGTTTATCATTGCTGATAAGTAAACTTACGTGCTTAATTATCAACACGGAAACGTCAGTTTAATATGCCTCCTGATAACGCGTATTCACATCGCACAGTCTGGAATTGGACTTGATTCAATCTCGTCGTATGCTTTTGTGCTTGACGGGCAATGTACTTTTTGTCGCGGGTACGCAAGCACTCGTTTTTCGGCTCGAAGTAAACAGGTGAAACTACACAACGAGCAAATCATAAGCGTGTGACAAAAAAAAACACAGAAAAACAAATAAAATTAAACAAGTCATGAAAATAAATAAATTCATTAAAACATCGATGTCGAAAACAGCATAAATTTTCTTGTTTTTACTGATTAATGCACCGGAAAAAAATTCTAATTGGAAATGAGAATAGCGAAATCAACGTTGGTCTTCCTTATTTTCGTACTCATGCTCTCTATTTTTGTGGCTAACGTTGCTGACCTTATAAATGTAAATTCAGCCACGGTCAGAGACAAACCATTTTCAAATGGCCCAGAAAATACATTGCCGGTGTGGACGGAGCCAAGAAAATATCAAATTGGTGATTCGATGGAGAATCTTATGTGGTTTCTTCAAGTAAGCAAAAAAATTATTTTTCATTTAATGACTTTTTTCAAAGTGGATTTAAAATTCTTTTGTGCGTTATCAATTTTTCGGGTAATTTTTTTTTTTTTACTTTTCTTTTCAGATTTCTGACTTGCACATTAGCATTTTTGGCGAACCGTCCAGGATTAATGAACTAAAAGAATTTTGTGATTTGACCGTCGGCGCTTTGGCCCCTTCCGTTGTACTCGCGTCAGGCAAGTCTCTAAATATCTTGAGTAGTTTGGAAATAAGCAGATTTCATTATTGCAGCATTGAACAAACAGTTTTTTAAATACTGTTAGAAAAAAAATCTGAAAATATTAGAAATTCTTAAGAAAAATGCTTAATTGATGAAAAATGTTGGAAAAAAGCTACAAATAATAAGATGTTTTTTATTGCTTACACAAATATTTGAGTCGAAGAGATTGAAGAACCTTTTTCCCTTGGGTCTGAGAGACCCGGCAGTGGACGTGGAAGACTCGAGAATAAAAGTAAACGTTTGAATGAATCAGGTGATTTAACGGATGCAAAAACTAAGGACGGAATGGGATCCAGGCAAATATTATCGGAATGGAAAAATTACAAGCAAATACTAGATGATACGGGGGTGACAAAAAAAACGATATGGCTGGATGTTCGAGGGAATCATGGTGAGCAGGAGTGTTTGACAAATGTTCTTTTGGGATAAAAATAAAACGCAACCAACATTCAAATAATAAATGACGTTGTATGCAAATTTCAGACAATTTCAACGTTCTCAATGAAAATTCGACGGATAATTATTACTCGAATTATTCGATCCAAGGAAAAAATCATTCGAGGTCTTACATGCGTCGGATCAAAGTTGGTAACGAAAAATACAGTTTTGTTGCAATAGACGCTTGTTTGCAACCGGGTCCACGAAGGCCGTTCAACTTTGTCGGAGCTCTCGATGCGAATGAGATTAAAAAAATTCATGGGCTCGTTGCTGAGTCACGAAACAAAGAGACCGATTATATTTTCTGGTTCGGTCACTATCCAACTTCTTGCATTATTGCTCAGTGCGAAGATGGAGTAAGAAGTTTAATAGGTGAGCAAAAAATCGAGCTGACAAATATTTCAGCTTCTAAAATATTATTATTGAATTATTATTACAATGATTATAAATAATTATGAAATTACTTGGATAATAATTCACCTTTAAAATACATAAAAAAATAAATAAACAAAAAAATAGGCAGATACAGGGAGAGCATGGTTTACATGTGCGGCCATTATCACATGCTTGGTGGACTTGTGCCTAACATGTATACGTTGCAACAAGCCGGCTTTTTAGAGCTTGAGCTAGGAGACTGGAAAGATAATCGACTGTGAGTAAAAATTGAAATTAAGCAAATTTCATATTTTTACGATAAATCAAAAACGAAGAAGATTCGAAACCTTCTCAGCAATTCACGCGTGCTTTATGATTTATCAAAAACAATTATATTCTCAGTGAATTTAATAAAGGTTCTTTGTCGCACGTTATATATTTAACCCTAGATTACTACCACTCGATCATATTGACCCAAACTTAAACTCAAACTTAAAATTATGATTAACCCAAAGTGCCTGCTCGGCATTAATTACCGTCGCTCAAAATACTGGTAGTAATCTAGGATTCAAATTTAAGAGATTATTTTACTGTGTTGATTCTCAAAACTAGTCAAAATGACGGATTCACCTCGAACAACTTTAATACCTCGAGTCTTGAATTTTCGAAATAAAGTTTTGAAAAATAGTGGGAAAAATGATGATTTGTTTTGGAATAAAGTTCAAAGTTAGACACAAATTGAATGATTCACAGTTAAAAAAATCCTTAATTTTCATTATTTATTCAGCTTTAAAGAAAAAATGATAAAATTCGAAAGTAGATAAAGGCGGCTCTCTGACCCACCCATATTGTCAGGTATCGTCTCGCTGTAATAGACCATGGCCAATTCTCGTTCACTGACATAAAGCACCGAGAGTGGCCTGTGGTATTAGTCACCAACCCAAAACACGCTCTTTACGCGATGCCTCAAAAAGAAAATTCACAGTCTATCGTTGAATCCACGCACATCAGGTAAATTGCAGCTACGAATAAAAGCTTTTTTGCCTTATCATTAAAACGATGCATTTTTTTCTTCAATATTTCTTTTTCTCATAGCCTCAAGGCGGTTAAATAAAAGCGGCGGTTATTTGATAAGAAAAGAAAAAACTTAATCTTTTCAGGATTTTAGCGTTTTCCTTGTCTCCGATTAAATCTGTACGAATTAAAATCGATGACGATCCCTGGAGAGATTGTTATCACGTTAAAGGACCACTTTACGCAGCCAAATGGAATCCCATCGATTACAGCAGTGGAATTCACCATATTCGAGTTCAGTAACATTTTTTTTTCTCCTTATTTTTGTCTATCGGTTATAGAAACAAGAAATTCGCTTTTTCATCAGCGATTAACATTTTTTTACTTGAAGGAGTTTTCCTGAATACGTCCTCCGACTTTCAAAACTATTGTCTACACCGTTTCCACAAAATTCCCAAATGAAAAGTCACTTTTTAACGTTGAGACATGTCTACGCTATCCCTAAACTTCAGTTATGTGCATGAAACAATATGAAAAAATGTGAAAAAGGTTAAAAAAAAAAACGTCAAACCACTCGAAATATCATGACAATTATGCCACCAGAAAATGAAATAATTCGTCTATATAGTTTATTAATTGTTCATTCTATTGTCGTCAATGAAAACGATCAATTTTTCAGTAATCATGTAATTTTTATACAAAATTTTGTTGTGTGAAGTTATCCCCCTTGATTCCCCCTAAAGATAAGCTGAACCAAAAAAACTCCTTCAAAATTGTTGCTTTAGATACTTCACCATGTTCGTCCGAATTTTTCACAGATTGAGTCTGATTTGAATTGCCCGCTTGTACTTGAACAATTGGTGCAATGGTTTTTTAGGTTCTTGTCGTCGACGACGTTGGCAGAGAGAAAGAAATACTTCAACCGTTTTCACTGGATGGCACTCAATTATCTTTTCGAGTTTTGCCCAGATTGGTTCTTATGTCAAATGCCAGTACCATCGTGAGTTCCCTATAAACAATGAGATATCCACATTTAACATAAGAGAATGGAGAGCCACGTAAAGACTATTTCATTAGTTGTGAAAATTTGTTTTGTTACACAAAAAAATAGATATTAAAATATCTATTTAGTTCAACAATAATTCTACGTTGTCATTTCATTCTCATTTCGAAGTTAGTCGAATTTTTTGTCCTCGGGTTCTTGAAGGATTTTTGATCTTTACATTATATTTAATTTTTTTTCTCAGTTTCAACTATTCTTCGGCACGATCCTCCTCGTTTTAATCGTACCGCTTTGCCTCTTGCGCTTCCTTCATGTCCTCTGCGAACGAAATCGTATGAGACGTCCAAGACTTCGAACGCCAATTTTTGGATGGTGGGCGCGAAAGTTATGGATTCTTTCGACCATCGATCGATTGTTTTTTCCATTGGTTTTGTACGCTCTTTACCTCACCGTTGGTAATTATAAACTATTTTTTTTATGCATTGTCACAAATTTCGCTAAATTCACACAGCTTTATGGATCTTTGAACTTCGTTTTGTTTTTTCATAGGTCCTTGGTCCGTCGGTGAAGTAATAGAAAATCAAATAGGCGTAGTTTTCGCCTGGGGAATGTTTATCGGGGACGTTTATTTGCCGGGCTCGTTCACTTACGCCTATGGATTTTTCCAATTGTTCTCCTTCCATTTACCATTGATGATGATTCTTGCCCATCAAGTCGAAAGACGGTACGTCATTTAACAAATACTCAAAGCATTCGAAAATCAAACCGTTTCCAATCTATTCCAATCGTTTCATATTTCCATTTTTTTTAAACTTCAAGTTTTTGGGATATGTAGAAAAACATTTGAACGAGACATTTCCAATTCAACGAGACTTAGCCTTTCAGAAACTGAATTTGTGAAAATGTATTAAATTTTGAATTTTCAACAGACCTCAAAAAAGGATTGCTCATTATTTTTTTTTCCAAAGCTGCAAAAACCCAAATTTTCTTGTTGCTTTTCAACAATTTCATCTTCAAAATCGTATATTTGCCATTTACATTTATAACAGACAAGTAATTTAGTTTTTTTTTATGTCGGATTTTCGGATCTTTAATCGAGAAGTTTTTGAAAAGTAATCATATTTCTTTATATGGGAAAAAAGTGAATTTTTGTACGTTTATTAACTAAATTTGCAGGCTCGACACAATCGAAAGACCTCCGAGCAAACCACCAACGATCTTTCGCTTACTTTGGAGGAATTTGCCATTTTTGTTACTTATAACCATGCAATCGACCATGGTTTACTTTTTCTGGCTGGCTTATGGCACCCTTGCTGTTGTGTTATGTCCACTGAGAACTTGGAGCATAATTCTAGCGGTTTACTTATGGTATCAGGCACACTCGATGCCACAAAGATGTTTGAGGTTTGTTACAATGTTCCAAAATGCTCAACAAAAACGAGTTAAAACGTAGTTGGATTTTTGTAGAATTTCAACGGGACGATTTTTCTAACGGAGGAAACGATCCGCCATTTTTTTAATTAGTTTTTTGAGCAAACTGAATTAAACCGACTTCTGAACGGTTTAATTTTTATGATTCAAGTAAAGAACCTAATGAAACAATGATACGAACTCTTTGATGTTAAAGGCCAGCTTCGAGAGTGTGGTCGACTTCCGGACGAGTGGCGAACCACGAAACCAACGAGAACCAAAGGAATGCTGATAATTACAAATAATCTCAAAGAGTAAAATCTCCAATGATTACGTCGTCTTCTGAGAAAGCGAATTTTCATTTATAAGTATTATTCATTTTGTTATTTTTTATTGATTTTTTTCCAGGAGACTGAAGTATTTGCTATTGAAATTGTTGTGTATTTATTAATTTTTTTTTTTTTTTTTTTCAATAATTTTATTCGCGAAGGATAATCAAGTATTTAGCTAAAATGGATTTTTAGTGTTTATTAGATTTGTGGAATAACAAATAGGTACGCACATAATCTCGAATTTCCAAGTAAAGGAAAGCTCTCCGGTTTTTTCCGGACCTGTAGTCTTCTGTCAGAAGTATTGAAAGAGAAAGAAAACTAGTGGAATTTCGACGAGTTTACGAATCGACAATTCCTCAAGGCCTGAAATATTCGTTTTCTTTTTCATTTTAATTAAAAATTCTTTTTTGCCATTTTTGTTCAAAACGATAATGTCCTCCTAATAGTTACCTCCGACAGGGATGGTGAATAGTCAAATAACAAATGCTTCGTAGCTTGTGCTTCAATAGTCGTGTAGATTGTGTCGAAATGTTAAAGTTTTATTGTGCCATCTATTTTTGAACGAAACTTTTGTTATGATTAGTCATATTTTTTCTGAGAGGTATTTATTCGATCGACACGATAAGAAAAATTGAGATAAAAGATCACAAAATATGACGTGCAGCTAATCGAGCGTGAGATCCTGCTGATTATTAGAAATCTATACAACTTGTACTATATTTTTATACATAACAACGAGTTCTGATGGAACTTTGTTAATTTATTGATATAGATCATTCCCACCGCCTTAGACGTTTTGTGCAGAATATTGTGATATTCAATTTTCACGTATTATCATCGTAGATTTACATAATAACGACGTACAGGGTCTACCAGGCTGAATTTTCAATTGTGTGAACCTTTTTTCAAAACTAAATTTCCAGTAGAAAAATGGAATCCTTCGTTTTTCAATCGAATCTAATTACTCGTTAATCTTCAAAGTGTTTACTTTCCTGTAGTAACATAACAGTTGGATTTTCAGAAAAATGGATCAATTGAAAAAAACAGTTTATTTATCGATATAAATCAATCACAGATTATAAAGAAATAATGAATTTAAAAAAAAACAGGCTTTTAAATTCATGCTCAACCTTTCCATGGGGTTTTTTCAGCCCTGAGTACTTTCGAAGTTTGAATCAACTTAGTTCTTCAAATCCAACAACGTCTCAAAGGCCTTTTTCAACGAGCTTTTGCGTCTGAACTATTGGACATAGAAAAGTGTCGTTCGGAACTTTTTTGTAAGAAATTTCATGCTCTGAAAAATTGGTCCTATGATTTTTTGCTCTATCTCTCACGGTTTGGACAGCGTTTAAGGTAAACTGGAAAAAGTTAAAATTTCAAAGTCGTGAGGATTAAAAAAGCGTATGAAACTTTTGGACTCGAAATCTAGGTCAGAATTCAGGTTTACATTTTTGCTTATTCACTCCAGGTTCGATCCCGTATAATGTTTGCTGTGAAAATATAAATTACGATGCATTCGTCATTTTTCTTCTAATCTTTCAAATTTTACATCCTCCAAAGTGTTGAGTTAACTCATGAAAGTATATTAGACTTAAATATTTGTGTTTACACTAATCAACACGGTTTACGTGTAATAGTTGAGATTACATATTGTATTACGTGGTATATTTATTGCAATAACAATATATGTATGTATATAAATGAATTAGAATTATTATTATTATCATATACATAAATGTATATTACGCTGAGAGTGTAGACTGTACCAGTAGATTTATGTTGCTGAAATGTGAAAGCAACTGTTACAACAGTGTGCCAATAAAATTCCTGAGGGATGTTTTAAAGCGCCTACTGAATATGTTTCGTGCTTCAATTACAAAAGTAATAATAATTATGACAGATACTTGCAGTTTTTTTTTTTAATTTCAAGTAGTTCTATCGTTATATCGTTTTCTTGAGATTTTGTTGAAAATTTGAATGAATCTTGTTAAATGTCAAATGCACGTGTTTGATAAGCTTTAGAAGGTTCCATCAACCGGAAGTTGAAATATTGATAAAAATCACAATTTCTGGTAGTCTCTCATAAGAGCTCGTGTTAAAAGATACATTTTCATCAATAAATATTTTGGCTCCTACGTGGTGAAGCCTTTTAAAACTTTGCATACATTTTAATGGAACGTCAAAGAAGCTACATCTAGTTTTTCCAAAAAATCTAAAGATACAAATGTTCGCAATTTTTGTAATCATACAGCAAGTATATACTACCTTTTGGATGACCTGGAATTTGAAGTATGTTGTTCTTTAGTCAATTTACAACAACTTTTCTTATTAACTTATGCCAACACACCATTTTTTATGTGAGAAAAACTGATAAACAATTTTTCGATATGAATGACTTTTGAATAAAATAATGACTATGTGAAACAAATAAGTTGGAGGAATTTTGATATTCCGAAGAAATAAGCGAAAGGTTAAAATGATTATTTTAAAAACCTGACGACGTGACTGTTTATCAGAGTCAAGCCTATAAATGACAAAAGTAAATGAATGTTTTTTAAAAACATTTCGATATACTGCCGGCACAATCATTTTTGACTTCTATAAATGTCTCACTCATTGAGTTCAGTCAGCTTATTGACATCTGTAGTTGTTCAAAGTGTCACTAGGCGGCACTAAAATCCAATATTGAATATACATGTGTGGAAAGACCGTGGTGGTCGCCGTGGTGCAGATGAGTGCATGACCGTGGACAGGGTGATCGTAGTTGCGTGAAAAGTGTTTTCTTTCGGTGTCGACTTTTAACTATGTCGGGAGAAACCCACGATGCGTCTTGGGCTTTAAAATTACTTGAACGTGAGCCTGACGCAGAACAGAATTATCTAGCGAAACATTGGGCTCGCATTTGTGCCACAGCGCTTGGATTTCTTGTACCAGCGGCTACAAATTACTGGCTCAGAAGACCTGTTTGGGCTGGTACGATGTTTTATTTTTCTTCATACGCAAATATCACCGTGATTTCAATTTTATTATCCTTTCATTTTAACAATATCTCAAGGTTAATGTCTCGAAATTATTGCCACCGAGTGCTGTCATTTTCGATCTACTATCGCACGAAACATTCGAACGAACTTAACCTCAAATATTCACACTGTTATGCAATACATCATCATTGTAGACCACTCAACAATTTTTTTGAGCCTTACAAATTGTTTTTCTCAGGAATTCAATACCACTTCCTATTCGGAGGGGTTGGATTTGGAGCTGGGCACTTAATGACGGAACGGGAAAAGTATGTCCTTGCTCGCAGAGATGCAATAATGCGAGATTACATTAGACTCCATCCCGAAGATTTTCCTCCCCCAGGTACAGTAATATCCTTGTCTTTTAACCAGGTTCTATTGCCATTATCATAATAGTATATACAAAGTAACGCCAACCGATCAAATACTATTTTTCCAATGCTAATTGAGCGTCGTATTATATAATTTGTTCAAAATGTGAGGAGGTTTCACCGTCTGGTAATCGAGATATTCGGTCTGTAAGATCGCAACTTTAACACGAGGTCTTGCGGGAAGTTACGAGAAAAAATCACATTATACAACTAATAACTCGATTTCTAAATGGTCAAACTTTCTCAAATTTTACGCTCCGTTGAGTTTGATCGTTAAGAAGATTCATATAAATTTTAAACAATTAAAGTTGGAATTCATCGAACGCATGAGAAACGATCGAACCTCCTTAAGAAAACTATTATTTCTGAGTTTTCAATACTTTGAAGAACGTGACAATTTTATGGAAGTCAAATTTGACTCATACTTGTGTGTTTTATTTTTTCTGTTCCTCCGTGGAACAACGGAACGGAATAAATTTTGATGAATAAATATTATTTTTATGTAAATAAATGTTTTTCACTGTTGTTTATGCTTTGACAAGACTTCTGCATTGTTTTGTGGGAATCTCTTTGAGAAAAAGAATATTTTCATCATTTAGTGAAATGTGATGTTTTGTCAGGATTGAAGAACACTGAAATAGAATCTTCGACATTTTTCCACCATATCCTTTACTTTTTAGTGACTCAAAGCCAAAATTTTTTATAATAATTAATTTTAGTACTTTGCAATTGAACTGTACATAAAGTTGAAGGTTTTAAAAAATTTGACACTTCTCGATACGCTTGAAATTGAATTAAAGAAAGGCTGTAATATTTGTTTTTCTTATTGATTTCAGAGAGGAAAAAAGTTGGTGAAATCTTTGAGAAGTGGGTTCCGATTCGTTAGGGTGTTGAATTATTATTACGTTTTAGAATTATAATAAAATCATTGTTTCTTACTGCTCGTCCGCTTGAGCGAGAGTGAGAAATACTTAGGAGGGAAACCCTGTATATGCATTCTGTAAAAAAAAAATAATACAATATTTAAAAAACCGAAAGAAAGATGATGTTGTTGGAAAGTGATTTTTTTTCGTTGTTTATTTGTCACTGCTGCTTTCACAAATTTGGAGTAATGATTTTTTCGAAGATCGAAAAACTCGATATTACATTTGCAATTATTCGCACACTTTGGACAAAAATCATAAAGATAAATATTTAAGATTAAACAAAAAAAAACAAACAATGCAAACATTCACACCACAAATGTTCAAAAGTTCGATTCACAACCACAATTAAATGGTTCTAACATGATGCACGTTGACAAATACCACGTTATTGGCAAAAGGGAATGACTGTGGAACTACGCAAAAAATATAATAATAAAATTAATTATCATATACGTTAAATCACGTCGTCGTGATTTTTACTTATAAAATTGATGAATGGTCGCTCGGTTTATCTGCTATCTAAATTTTTGTCACGTGCGAAATCCCAACGTCGATTCCATCCAGTCTTTTCGAATGGGTTTCGCAATTTTTTTCTTTCCTTCTTTCTTATTTTCTCTCTGGATTATAATTATCATTTGCTAGTCCGGTTCCTTTCGCGTCACCCAGCCAAGGATATTTGTTGGGACATTCTCTACACGTTTCCAAATACCTGTTTGAAAAATAATCATTTCATTAGCTACAAACACGTGAAAAATTCTTGATTTATTACGAAATTTCATTGGAAATTTTATTCGTCATATTGGTCTTTAAAAGTTTACAAAATTCTTTGGCAGATGAATTCATTTCATTTTATTCTGCACTAAAACACCAAAATTACTTCATTTCACGTTTGAAGACGTTTCAGAATTTTTCCTATTTAATAATTTTGAATGAACAAACTTATTCAACGTTTCGAACTCAGTTTAATTGAAATTCAAACTGTAAAAGTGTTCTATACCTTCAAATATTCACTAAAACAAAATGATTTTTTTTCTGGATAATACTTTCAACTGTGCAACGTTTTTTCTCATCAAATACGCCATCAATCGTGCTCATTTAAGGCTCAACCGGAAGAGTTTTTCTTAATTAGTCTCCAGTTCAATTTTCAAATCTCATCTGTTTCCTGAGCTTCGTTATTTAAGAAAACGACTTTTCGTTTTATTCAGAGATAATATTTTTTTTGGGCCAGCAGACGACAGAGCTGTCAAATGTACTTGTCCCGAGACTCTATCGAGTCTCTTGATAATGGCTCATTTAGAATTTTCGTAAATTTTAAATGATTCTCACCGTGTAGCCGTAAAATTTGATTCGGCTGGTTTGAAATCAAGAGCACACTTGTTGGCATTGTTGCAAGCAGGTCCAGGAACGTTGTCCTTTGTTTTACAAGTCCAAGGCTCATAATTCGTTAAAGATTTGAGGGGTTTCGGGTCAGTCATCCAGGTCAGGGCTTGTGTCGCCGTAACGAAGTAAACATCAGGTCTTGAAAAGAGAAACAAAAATGTTATAACTCAAGAGAATTCAGGAGTGATACAAATTTTGTAGTCAATTTGGAAAAACTTTGAAGATTTTTTTGCAATTGATTATTTTACAAACTTTATTCGTATACACCGAGAAAAAGGGTCGTTGAACGAACAAAATTCATTTTGTATTACGAAAATATGGTCAAATTAATTATTTTTTTGTCGAATCGTGGATGTACATAATTTGATTCAACAAAAAAAATAGTTGACGTGACCATATTTTCGTCCGACAATGAATTTTGTTCGTTCAACGACATTTTTTTTCTCAGTGTAACAAAAAGGAGGATAAAAATGTGCAAAAGTCATTGAATGAAATTAAAAAAAATCTCAAACGAGTTAAGTTTTTGGGTGAAAAAAAGTAATGTGAAAAATTGTAGGAAATGGAATGCCAAATGAACTTACAACGTAACAGCCCAATCGAGGAACTTAGCGAGACCTCTTTCAAGCTCTTTGATTTGGAACCAATTGGTGTGGAATGGCATCATGTAAGGTGCACGATTTTGTTCGTAATAACGATTGAAATCTTCTTGTAACCATTCAAAAACTTCCTGAGGATCGTGATTGTGAAGGACACACTGATCGAGATAAGGGCAATGGCCTCCTTCGTAACTTTCCACGTAATGGGCATTTAGTGGCAATTCCCAAACACCTGGGATGAAAAAAAAAGATGACAATAATTAGTAAAATTAATTAATTCATATAGAGGACAATTAGTTTTTCGTGTTAAATTCATCCATTCATTATGATGCACAAATTTTGTAGTTTTATATTTGTTCGATTCTCGAAGATTCAAAATTGTGCAACAAAAATGGAAATAAATGTTTTGTTGATTGAACTTTTTTTTTTTTTTCAACACGAGCAGAAAAATCAACAATTACCTGGGAATGACTTGGTCGGGCAAGTTCCAGCTTTGCACTCATGAGGAATTTTGTAATCCAACGTGTATGGCCAAATTGGAATTTTCGATGGCGATATACTGACACTGCTGTCGTAAATATAGCCAAAATCTTCGATAACTTTGTACTGAGTATTTCGACCAGGTTTTAAGTACGGAGCTCTCATTCCTACAATTTCGCTGGTCGTTATGTTGCTGAAATGTTTTAATATTTCTCGCATTCCTATCATTTCTCCCACCCATTCTTCGTAACCTTTGTCTTCCAATCCTTTCTGGAGTCTAAAAGTTAAAAGAATAAAATTAAGACGTCATGAGGGTATCAACAAAAAAAAATTACTGAAGATAAGGAATTTTCGGAAAAATTCTTGTATTCAGGAAACACGATAACGATTTAAAAATCTAAACAAAAAAGAAAACAGAAATTTCATATTTATATATTTAATTGATTTTGATCGAATGAGACAGAACTAGTAAAATAATGATTCAATTGTTTTTTACGTACGAAATTGTCTCCGTTGCTATTTCATGACCATCGTGGGCAAAACTTTGGACCATATTGTAGTTGCAGTACTCGTGAGATATGAAGAAAGTTCCTTTGAGTGGACAACCGTTCGGATTCACACGATCTTTGTCGAATATCTTTTGGTAATGATCGAAATTGTTGTGGTTTATCGCTCCATCGAACGTCAACAATATCATTTGAGGCGTCTGTTGAATTAATATTGTTAACTTATTATATAGAAAATATTGATTTTGTACTAAACTACTGTGAACAGCGGAATACCATTTTTTCACAAACTCAATACTTTCCAAAGAAGCTTACTGATTTTTTTCCAACATTTTTTGTGCTATGGTTTTTGTTTTAAAAATAGAGAATCAAGTAAATTGAAATTTTCGAATTTCAGATTTATAATCTTTTGAGTTTCCACGTGAGAAAAAACTAATGGCCCACAGAATCAAATTTGAAAAATGGTGAATTTTTGTACCGTATAAATTTGGTCAAAAATTTGGTTTATGTATTTTTTTGAAATTGCTCTATTTTCAATTTGATGAATTTTGATATCGATGTCTTCTCACTGTGCTTATCATTGTAATAATAAAATGAAAGTTTTTACATCTTCTGGCAAAAGTCCACCGGGAATGAATGTACCATCACGAGAGCAGAAACAATATGGCAATTCGCAGTTAGCTAGATCGCATCTTTCCGCCAAATCTGTAGGTGTTTCAGTGATTGGAGCAGGAGCTGAGAAAATAAAATAAAAAGAGAATGTTTTTCGTTGGATAATATCGTTGGAGGATTTATATTTTCAACATTTGTGAAAACTTACTCGTTGGAATTGGTCCACAACGAGCCTCGTTCTTGAAAGTACAAAATTTGCTTATGTCGTCGAAATGCAATCCTGACGGACATCTGTTCAAGTAGGGGTATCCATCGACGCACTAGATTAAAGAAAAAAAAAACGAATAAATCAATATTTAAAGCTCGAATAATATTTCAAACAATTTTCAAATGATTTGATATCGCACCTGATAAAATCTTCTGCATGTTGCAGGATCTGCAAAATTGCCATTTCCTTGGCCCTCCGGACACGTAAATTCTTCTTTTTTATTCTCCTCGCTCTTGCTCTTCTGGCAATTGACTAAAAAAAAAAAACGATAAAATTCGATCAAACGGGTGCAATTGAAGAAATATTCATTTTTCCCTGTACTAAAGTTTTTCCTTTTTTATTCTATGATGAATTTAATGAAGATTTTAAAGTTTGTACATTCGTGGATTGTTGGAAAAAATATATTATTGTAACTTATGTGACTTCTCTTTGCAAACGGCAAGGTCGTGTATGTACAACGCTGACAAGTTGCAACACTGAGAATTATGTATACGAATATGGTGAAAAAAGCTGTAAAAGTTAATCAACGAAGCACATGCACGTTTAATGGATTGACGAGATGAGGAAATGTCAAGGTTGACTGACTATTCGAATATCCTCTGCATAAATTCTTATTTCATGAAATTAGTGTATGTGCCAACCTCAAATATCAGTTTTTCTCTTTTCATGATGCACATTTTCTTGTCTTGAAAAAATATCAATGACTTTTGCTTAACATTGATTTTCGAAAAAATCCAATGACAGAAAAAAGAAAACGTAGATTCTCAGTTTACCAATAGTCTGAGCAACCAAAAAATGATTTTCTAACAATGCTTTATTTTGTAAATCAGGTAAAACCATTCAATAACTTTGTTGAAATGTTTTTCCAATTGCAATGTGTTGCCAATTTTCATCCAATTTTCATTGATGAATTCCTTGAATATCGAATTGATCCTTAATTCCTTTCAACAGTTTTTTTTTGTAAATCAAGTTAAAACATTCAACAATTCAGTTTAGATGATCGAATAAAAAAAAATGGGAAAATGAACATCAATTAATTTTTTGAATATTGAATTTATCTTCTGAATGCAATGAAATAAACAATTTTGTAATGAAAATAATTCCAATTCCTTCCTCTTCGTTATTTGACGATCTTCTTTTTATGAATTTTAATACCAACATCTTTTAACCATGATCACAAGAAATTAAAAAGTTTCTCGGTGTCTTGGTGTAAATAACACGAAAAACTATTTCCGTTCAGCAACATTACTTTCAAAAACTCTTGGCGTTGGTGAGAATGTGAGAAAAAATGAGAAAAGAGATGTTTTAAAATTACGCACATATTAGATAACCGGATGAGATTAAAAATTTGAATTTAAATTTGAAGACAAAAAATTACGTGATAGTTGGAGAATTTTTTTATTTGTCATTGTCATCTGCCTGTGAATGTCCTGCTATTACATCGTGGGCTGTTTAGTCTAATAATATTCAAATTTAACGATTTTTAAAACGGAATAAATTGGCAACTTTCTATTCATTCGAAGATTTGCTCGCTTTGCATCGTCACTAAAATGATTGAAAAATGACTATATTACTGTCCATTTGGGACAAGACTTTTTTTTTAATTTCCAATATTTTCGTACGTGAGTAAAAATGATAAAATCAATGAATAAAGAGAAAAAAAAATCTTGCGCATCGGGACGAATACCGATGAAAATTACAGTCAGTAAAAAAATAGTCTCCCGGGAACCGGTGATTGCTTTAGAAAATAAACGGGAGAAATTCCGTGAGACACACGGTCCTCAGAAAAGAGACTTGAGAAAGCGCGTGGTATACGCGCTGGTACTGCCACGAGACATTCCAAATGAATGAAACGTTTGATCGTCAACGCTTATAAAATTGTCAGATTCACTCTCGTTGCGAATATAAATACATAATTGATGATTCGACCATAGATTTTTGCATTTTATTCCATCTCATGAATAATATATAATTTTTATTTTAATTTATTACGAACCGTGCCAATAAAATCCTTGAAAAATGTTCTAATCATATTCTAGCTCGACAGCTGTCAATGACGTTTTAATTTTTGCATAAAAATCTAAACAATAAATAGTATTTAAAAAATTTCTTAAAAATGAAAATCTTCAGTTTTTTAGTTTTATAAAATCTGCTCAATATTTTGAATAAAGTTTGAAAAATACTTGGCAATATTTGGCAATTTTCATCACATTTATTCGACGTTTACATAAATGTTTATTGAATTTCCGGTTTTTCGAGTCAACCGATGACGATATTTTCGTAAAGGATCAAGAAAAAAAAGAAAGTCCATTGCCACTGGACATAACAGGCCATGTATGCAAATAAAAGATCGATGATAATAGTACGCTTCTTGTTTTTCAATTATAAACGAGTTTAACGGTTTTCTGTCTGTCACCTGGATTAAAATGTTATCGCGAAACGAGATCTACGAACGTCCTGAAAAAATAAAAACGTGACTAAATTGCCTATGTTCATCCCCCCCTACGAATTTACAGCTATAAAACGAAGGAAAAACAAAGTTGTAGGAGCTGAAAAGTTAAGAAGAAAAAAAAAACATCTGACACAATCGAATTACATCAGAAACTAAGAAATCTCGAATTTACATCAACAAACGAAGTTCTAGGATTTAAAAAATTCCAAACACTCCAAATTTGAATAAAGTCAAAAAAACTATAAATCAAAATAATTGAAATTTAAGATGACGGAGAAAAAAAGTGATTTGTTTATTTTTTCCTCTGCATTTCACTGCTGTGTTCAACGCGTAACGAGAAAAATTCGTAGGAAGTCCTCGAAGGAAGGACTTCACGTAATGATAAATAATATGAAATAATCGCGTGTCTAATAAGCACAAGTACAACTTGAATGATGTTTGCTTCTGCCAAGAGATACAAGTGAAAGTACATAAGCTGATAATTACAACGCGACCTTACAAATGTTAAACCGGACGACAGTTGCAATGTCTGTCCGGTTACGATTATCATTATTATTTATTATTACAATCGCACTCGTCAGAATGATAATATTTGAAATATTTTCATTGTCCGTCTTGAATTTTTGTGCACATTTAAAATTGTCACGTGATGAGTTTAACATTCGCGATGTTTGACGAGGCAATGGAAAGTGAAGGTGCCAGCAGGCGAATTCTACTTTAGGAACAACATTCCCTGTACTACCGATTAATGTACAGTTCAGTCGATACAGTGAAATCTCGATTATTTCATATTGACAAGATCAAGAAATATTCAAGGATGGAAAAAAAGCTCAAAAATATTGACTTGGACTTTTTTTATTATCGAAATAATGAGAAAAAAAATCTCGAAATCTAAAACCAATCCTTAAAATTGGGCCAAAATTCCAAAATATACCAAAATTTATTAAGTACAGGCTAAATTCTTCATTTTTTTCGACACTGAATCCAAAAGATAAATCAATTTAATGACAAGCAGTTGAATGAAAAATAAACCAAACGATTAATGGATAAAACATTAATAGGGCTGTGATCTGAATTAAAAACTGACTTTAGTGAAATTTGTAATAAACCTAGTGAGAAAATAAATGATAAAATTATGTTTTCACTGATGAATTTTGAGAGAGTGAAATTTCGAAAGAAGAAAACTCGATGAAAGATTTAAAAACTGTCTAAAATGTTTGTTCGAAAATAATAAATTGCTCAAATTTAGTGGACATCAAAAACGTGTTTAAAAAATATTGGAAATTATAACGTCCATTGCATCGAGCTGTTTGGGATAAAAATGTCACGATACTCGTGGCGACGTAACGGTTGTTTTCACTCTTACAATTGGCTCCTATAATTTCCTTGGAATGAAAGTGATCGTCAAATCCCATTTGAATACTCATAACGTTTATCTTCAGTGAATCTTCGAGCTCTTTATTTACCTCGGCGAATGAATTACCGAAAAATTCAAATGTTCGGCGTAACAGTTATGCAATTTGTTTTCTGATAAAAATGAATGAATTATTTACAGTTGCATTTTAGAAAGTCTCATAGATGTAGACACAGATTCCATAAAATCTAACAAATACACTTCAAAAATTAGTACGTAGGCGATCTTGTATTGAGGAATTTTCAGACTTCATAGAAATTACGATAATTTATCAAAATATATCTGACAATCATTAATAATTGGCTCAAGCTCGAAATAAAATCTACAAATGAATCACAATGGATGGAATGAAAAAAAATAAAAACACAAAAAAAATTAACTAAACGATTATTTAAATAATTATTAAAAATATCACAGGCACATGCACGAAAATCACGAAACGAAGTATTCGATTTCCAAATATTTTGTGATTTTATTCGAGCATTTGAAGTGAATTTGAAAAAGAAGGACAAATTTTTCAATCAGACACGCACGGTGTATAGACAAAATGCACAATTCACAAAAATTTACAAATTTCGAAGTTTCTGCGAACGAAATAAAAAACATTATTGTTTTATTGTATTTTACATGTATATTTTTTTTTTTATAATTTTTTACCTACGTATTTAATTTAAATGATTGTTTAAGTGCGTATTTAAAGGAACGTGTCCTACCTGCGAGAACCGTTAACACGGCGCAGACGATCACCGTCTCGGACAACTTCATATTAACAACTAACAAACTGTTACCAGGGAAATTCTGAAAGGTACAAAAATCCCCTTCTCCCTGTAAAACAGCGGATAGTGTTCGCTCCAAGCCCGCCCCGTGCGTCGACAAAACAACACTGTGGCCTTTATCGAGAGCTTCCAAAGAGATCAACTATAAACGTTAAGATCGTATCATCTGCCTTCCAAAGCAATGGGAACACCAAGAAAACAGCTCTCTAAGACACCGCACAGTGCACAGATTCTCCAGTCAGAAAGATTCTTTTTTTTCTCCTACTCTTTTCATTAAAAACAACGAAATTCTCATAGATTTTTGTAAATGCTTAACAAAAATTCATATTGACACCAAAAAATCATTACGACAAAGAAATTTGAGAAAACGTAACTCTTTCAAGATCAAAACAACATTTTTTATTTGCTGTTCATTTTGCTATTTGTTTTTCACAATTTTCTAAAGAATTATCCTTTTTTTTTTTTTTTAGAATTTTTCAATTTTTTTGTGAACCGAATATAATTGATTAAATTTATTTTTATTTAAAGAAAATTTATTACAAGAAATTCCATTAGAAAATCATTCATTTTGACTGGATTAATTAATTTGGTTGGAAAACTTTTTTTTTCGGAATTTCATGGGGAGTATGAAATATGTTTTGAAACATTAACCCTATAAATCCTGCACATTCTTTTTTCTTCTCCAAGGTTTGGTAATTAATTTTTTCCTTCTTTACTTTTAGTTCTATTTCTTCATCTTCTTCTCATTCTTTCTCTTCTTCGAGTTGAACAACAGCTTAAAAATGTACTGTCGAGCCCGATTGGCTGACCACTTTCTAGCACCGCGACACTGCTGAACGAGACGGAGAAAAGTTTCTTCGTGTGTTGGACGATCTGATATAGAAGACGATCCCTACTAAATCTTTTTTTTTTCTCCTCATCAATTTGAGCCTCAAAATCTTGTAATATTCAAAAATATTTTCTATATATTGGAAAAGTCTTTGAAATATAAATTCAATTGTTTCATCAATTTAAACACTCGTCGCTTTTTTTCTTCCGCTAAATTGGAGCAAATGTGAAAGTGCATAAATGTTTACCGTGAATTATGAACTTTGGTAACTTTTTTGGGTCAATCAGTTGTAATACACATGATTTTTATGCATATTTCAGTTTCATCGATATTCCATGCATATGTTTACATTTTTTGACGTTTTTATCTAGGTCAGAAATATTTCCAAGTCCTTGATAGCTACCATACTTCATTTTTTCCCAAAAATGCAAAAAGCTTTCTCGATTTTTCTTTTCAAACCATTCTATTCAAAATTAATGATTTGATTGAACTTTAGAATAAATTGAAAATTTTCATTACATAAATACTTGACTACATGTGTGGGTTAAATTTCGTTTCGTGGCTTTTCGAGCGTGAAAAGTGGCAAATACATCGGAGAAAAAATATTTGAAAAGCACGTTTTAAAAGATTTACAAGAAAAATTGAAAAACGTTTCCTTTTGTTGCCTTTTCGTGACGAGCATCTTTATTCATTAATAATTAACCCTGTAATTGGACTCGATATTTTTTTTTTGTTCTTTGAATGTGGAAACGGACGATGTCATTGAGATGATAACATTTTTTTTACAAACAGTTAACATTTTGTAATTTTTGACACGGAAGATGATAAGAAAAGCTGCTTGAGTCGATTGTTGGAATAATTTCTTTGTTTAAGCAATGATTAATCGTATAATTCATTTCCTCGAACGTGTATGACATTTACTTAGTTCCTCGAACGTGGAAACTGACGAGTTTTCAATGCACCTGTACAATGTACGTCGTCCTTCTCGCTCTATGTTCGTGAATCTCCCCTCGACCTTAGCTCACACTAGGAACAGGAGAAACCGGCTGTCCGACGAGCTACAACACACTTTCGGCCACAGTGGGCGTAACCCGTTTGATCGTGTGTGGCTTTTTTTTCCACCTCAACTTCTTATTTTCACTTATTTATCACGATACTATATCTCCTCGAAAAATCATAGTGACGTCTCGAAATTTTTCGTTCTTATCAAGAGAAAGAATCGAACAATTGGTAGATAAACTTTTGGTATTCGAAGATTCAACTTTCATCCATTTTTCGTTTATCAATATTCTGTGAATTTTCAAATTATTTTCTATTAAATTTTTTAATTGTCACACGACGAAAAATAACCGATGCCCAATTTGAAACAGCATTTTTTTTCTCGTCTTCGAATGATGTTTATTACAAAGAAATTAATACATTCCAATTGATTATATTTTTATGTCAAGTTCGAGTTTATTTGAATATACAAATTGTATTAAAAAAAATCTTTACAATTCAATGTTGACCATTCGCGGACCTTTATTTTTTTTCAATTTTTCTTCAGTTTTTTTCTCTTTTTTTTTGGTTTTATCGTTGGTCCGATTCTTAGTATTATTTGGCCAATATTTATTCGTGTAATTCGGATGTCGAGGCACAATTTTTAATTCTTGACGAACCAAATCGAACATCGTGATGGTCGAATCATCGAGAAGATATCGAGTTTTGTTGACGAAATCCAGGCCCCAATGAAGCGTAGCATTCCAATTTTTTTCATCCGCCTTCATGACCCTTCTTGTAATATCAGGTAATTGCAATATTACGTCACCAAAGAGAGCACAGTTTTCCAATATTGTGGTTAATGCTGATTAAGAAAAAAAAAATAACATTAAATTTAATTACAAAAAGTTAAAAATATTTATAAATAAATTTTTGTAAGAAAAATGAATTATTTAATGTCTCACCGTGCCTTATGGTCAAATTTTGTAAAGCTTCACCGTTTCCAGCCAAGAAATCTACACCCTTAATTATATCTCGATTTAGATCAACGATATTCAGTAAATTTTCAGCAAGCATTGAAACCATTTTGTATCGTTTTTCGTAATTCTCCACGTTCCTCATATTTTTCACGACCTCCAAATGTTCTTTTCGACGTTTCACAAAATATTGTTTGACTGCGAGGAAATATTCAAGGAAAATCAATAAAATTAATATATTTCATCGACTTTTTAAACGTAGAAAAACCTTTGCAAATTATCCTGTACACATGATGTATACGTGAAAATTAATTATTTCCTGATTTATTTGTCATGATCGTCATTCGAGTATAATATTTATAAATTATCCAGATTTAAACAAATTTTAATCAATTTCAATCGTATAAATACTAGTGTAACCGATGTGAATAGCGTATGAAAATAATATTCCAAGTATTGCGGCAACAATGCCCTTGTCCGGTGAAGTAAATAATCGTACGACTCTCAAAATGCATATTCATTTATTTATTACTATAATGGAAGACCTACTATGACTATTTTCATAAACAGTATCTTGAAAAGAAAAAAAAAGGATACAGATGCGTTCATTAATCCCGCCACTTTTGATTGAAGCGTCATTGTCAAACTGGCTAGCGATTGGCTCGGACGCTTGTTGGAGTACCGGTTCTTGCGCAGACGCAACACGTGTTACAGCTGACACAAACGCAAATAAAAATAATATTTGGAAAGACATTATTATTTGAAGGCAAAAGTATTTTTACGGAAACGTGGACGCTTGATGTTTTTAATTGAATTAAAAAATTCCAGGCAAATGAAATAAATATAGTTACTTCGAATATTTGAATACTAAATCAAGCGAACGAACTACACGCGTCTCACTGTTTTCAGCCATTTTGAAAATTGCGCCATCTGGCCACATAGTTGTCGAAAAGTGTAGAAACTCGCTGTCTGTCAAAATGACGAAGGAATTACTCAAACTGGAGATAACAATATTTTAGTGACAATATTGTTATCAAAACTATAGTTTGGGAATAATAATATCGTTTCGGTATAGTCTTTCGCTACGAATTAAACGTCAGATTAAGAATCCTAGCACCTCTCACGAGAGGGAATGCTTTTCGTACGACTGTTAGTTGCCTGCTCGCGTATGGGTTATCGAGGAACGATATCCTGAACAATTTTTCATTTATCCACTATTTGTATTTCACTTGCAAAACAACAGTTGGAGTTTTTGGCAAAAAAAAACTGTCTCATAACTTTGGGTTTCTGTGGTTATTGGATTACGAAGAACGTCAACAATAATGGCGACGATGCAGGAGGCTAAACTCGACGTGAGTGTTTTTAGTAATAATTTTTTCTCTTTCCAACTTTGATTCCTCCTACGTGGCAATTAAATTGTGACAGTTTCGATTAAAAACAAATTTTCCTTCCATTCATTCGTATTTTGCGTATTACTTGTGTAAACATAACCTCAATTTTTCATCATTTCATCATCAAAACGATCGAAAACAATTGAACTATTCAATTTTTGTTCATTGTTCAATTTTGAACAACAATTTTTACAAAATTCCAACATGTCGATCGTCGTAAATCTTTCGAAAAAAGCTCATTGTTCTAAACTTGAATGATTTATCAGATGTACGACGATGCAATGTACGGGATAGATCCTCAAAATGTAGAAGGAGAAATGACTGTTGGCTCTGTACAACAAAAAGCAAATCTCGGCGAACCAGATTTCAACACATTGGATGAGCCCATCCGAGATACAATTGTAAGTTTGTCGTTTTTTTTATTGGTGTCTGCCGATGTTGGACAAAGCACAAAATATTACCAAACTCATTAACAAACGTGACAGAAGCTCGACAACAACAGTTTGACAAGAAGTAAAATAAATAAAGAAAGAAATTCAAAAACAAAATACAAAAAAATAGTAATTTGAGCCCAGCCGCATGCTTATTCGCTCCAACATGAAACTTTTCTCATTATTGTTATTTTTTTGACAGCTCAGGGACGTCAGAGCGGTTGGAAAGAAGTTCTATCATGTTATTTACCCAAAAGAGAAGAAAAGTTTGTTGAAAGAATGTAAGTTTAAAAAAAAGTCTTGAACGCGGGCACGCAACTCAAATCAAACATTATTTCCAATCCTCAACATTAAAGATGGAGTTATTCGTTAATATGTTTATAAATAATTATCATTTTGATACAACTTTCATTTGAAAAATTTGAGGAATTTTTATCTTTAATTATATAAGACTCTACAACAATTTGGTACTGGTATAAACAATTTGCTTGTATTTTTGTATTATAGGGGACCTATGGGGGCCGTTGGTACTTTGCACATTTATGGCGATGTAAGATATACTTAAATTTCCTTAGCACTTGGGTGTTTCTAGAAACTACACCTTTATGTTATACAGAGTGTAAAATTGGCTGTCATGATTTCAAACATTTTCGAACCCAAATTAAGCGTTTAACGATAACTTTAAGCCTTTAACTCATGATCAGGCTCGACTCGACTCTGGACTAATCCCAAAAAAATAAGTTTTTTCTCGATTTTTCGTATTTTTTAATTTGCAAATGAGTTTTCCGTCGAATTACGTCCATGAAATTACTTTTTCTGTATATCGTTCGTTTCGTTGTTAAAATACAAAGAGATTCATGTACTTGAAAGTCTCCTTATCTCTTTGAAGATGATGTTACGACTTAAATTACCATCAGCCTCAAAACGACCCCTGTCATGCGTTAAGGAGGTTCGATCATTTCTCATGTTGGCTAAAATTGGCTAAATTTGAGGAAGTTTGACCGTTCAGAAATCGAGTTCTTAGTTGTAAAATATCGTCTTTTTTCGTGACTTTCCATTAAAAATCATGTTATAGTAGCGACTTAAACACTGAATATCTCGCGATTACCAGACGGTCAATCCTTCTCAAATTTTTTACACATTTTAATACGACGCTCAAGAAGATTCACGAGAAATTTCAAAAAACTATCTTGGAAAAATAGTATTTGATCATTTTGCCGTTACTTCGTATATAAGATTATGATTATGGCGATAAAACCTCGTTAAAGAATGAAAGTCTTATGGGTTTAAAAATCTTCTAGCATATCGGTTAATGGTTTTCCCCATACCAATATTAGTTGTTTGAATTCTTGAGGATTTCCATGATGTAAGTTTTTTTGTTAATGATGTTAATAATTATGATTCAGGATATTGCAAGGGTCTTCCGACACGCCTAACTCGAACGACGGAGGTCCAGAATTTGCAGAAGTTTTTGTAATAGTATGGATCGGTTCGATGATTGTAACACTAAACTCGAAACTTTTGGGTGGCAATATGTAAGAGATTATTCAAAAAACTTTTTGAAAAAGCATTGAATAATGTATTCTTATTGAATATATGATGATTTGCAGATCTTTCTTCCAAAGTGTATGCGTTTTGGGATACTGTTTGCTGCCAACGACAATTGCACTCATCGCTTGTAGAATAATATTAACCATGGAGCAAACAACGTTTTTATTTTTTTTGCGATTCGTTATCTCAGTCATTGGATTCGCTTGGGCAACTTACGGTAAAAAATCGAAAACCAAAACAACAAAGTTTGTGAAAATTTTGTTATTCAGAAACTGACATGATCTAAAAATAATTTTTTTTTCTTTCAGCATCGATGGTATTTTTGGGGGACAGTCAACCACCGGGAAGAAAAGTTTTAGCGGTTTATCCCATTTTCTTATTCTACTTCGTAATCTCATGGTTGGTAATATCTCACACGACATGAAATCATTCGAGATTTCACTCAGGGGGCTGTAAAGAAAAAAAAACAAACAAACAAAAAAAACGATGAAATAAGAATCCAGCACAAATCCAAAACAATTTTTTTTTTATTCAACAGTCAAGAAGAAAATATTTTTTCACCGGTCCCAACCTCATTGCATTTTCGATTTATCGGACTGGTGAAATAAATATTTATCTCCCAATTATTCCAATCTCTTCCCAAGGAAATTCATAACTCAAACTTCTCTTTCGCATTCCAATTCGTCAATTAGACACGCGGAATTTCGTCCGAAATCAATTTGTACTTGTACTCATGATAATCGTCTCTATACTTTTTTTCATTATTCGCTCGATCGAAAATTTCTTTTTTTACACACACGAAGTTCAACGTTTAGAAGAGATTATGTCGTTGAAGTTTGCATTTTTAGAATCCAATGAATTTTCTATGTTCCTTTTCTTCGAAATATCGTCCAACATTTTTTTTAAACGAACATAGAAATTGTTGGCAAAAATGAGAGAATTAGATATAAAATCAATTTCTTCATTCTAACGATGCAAACTTTGACAACAGGAGATTCGTAGTTCCTTTTCGTTGTTTATTTTTTTCAGTTTTTTTAAAATAATTACGCCATTCTAGCCAGTATTTACACCGAATAACAAATAATGTTTTTACCAAATTCGCAATTGCATTCACGTTTGGTATCCATGTATATTGTATATAATATTTATGTATAGACGATATTGAAAAAAAAAAAGACAGAAGAATAGAATAAAATTTTACGACTTCGAGCCAAAATTTCGAACCTTCTTATTTTTTTGATAAACCTTATTTAGAACTTTTTCTCACATTTTAATGAGTCGATCAAAATCTAGTTATTTACATTTTTCGTTCAATTAGAGTTTCGACTCCATTTTTTTCACACGATGAATTTTCAAACATTACAAAAAGTTCCATAAATCTAATTCATTGTATTTTTTCTGCAAATTCAGTTTCCATTCCATTTTTTTTTTTGACATGATAAATTTGCGATTTCAATCTGTTCCAGATCTGCAATGTAGTTCACAATTTCATAAATTTTTAAAACGAAACACATATCCTTAACGTATTTTGCAACTCATTTATTTATCATTTTATAACGTATTTGCAAAAAGTCATGATAAATTATTCCTCGAATTTGTATTTCTGACGTTGTTCTTTATTCGACAGTAATTTTCTCAAAATGAGGCAATCGTTCGTATTCTTATAGACCTTATCCAATGTTTCAGACACATTTTACATATGAAAAAAATATTTTTCCAATTTTCTGAAAAGTTCTTTACTCTCGCAATGACCCGGATAAGCGTAAAGTGATTTTTGAATGGCGAGATAACTCGTTTGCAAGTCTCCAACCTCGTAAGCGAGATTAGCACTGTTAAAATGTGGCTCGTACATGTAAGCAGCGATTCCAGCTGCTGCGTGAAAATATGTACGTGCTGCGGTTACGTTTCCTTTTTTCATCTCCAAAACACCAAGATTGTTGTAGGAATTAGCGTGTCTGTTGTCCGCTGCAGTTGACAATCGAAGACATTCTTCAGCCATCTCTAAATCTCCTAAACACTGTGCCAGCATTTTTTCATTTCAGAAAAATTATTATTTTTTATTTATACTAACATTTAGATTCGTGTAAAAGATTCGTTCTCAGTGTAACGAGCATGAAATGTGTCTATTTTATTATTTTTCTTCAATGGATGAAATCCAATGATGTGATACATGATTTTTTTTCAATATTCGTCTTTTTTCAATAACATTTTTGGCCACTATGAAATAATGCTTAAATAAAAAAATTACTGTGGCGGATGTTTTTTGTTTGTTTTGTTTTTAAATTGTCTGGAGTAGAAAAAATCCAAAAAGATTATAAAATAAAATTTAAAAAATCGAATGAAATTGACAGGCCTTTTAAAATTAAATTTGAAATTGGGCCTTTTCAACAATTTTTCGTCGAAAAAAATAAAAAGTTTGTCAATTCAAAGAAAAATGGGTTCATAGCCCTCCACGGAGTGAAGAATTATGTGGCGAAATTCGAAAATGATAACTTGATAACTGTTCTTTAAAAAATGGTCGATCGTTTTGAAAAACAAATTTCGGGAAAAAACGTTCCAGGCTCTCCAAAGTCATTAAAATGCATTTTTATCAGAAACGCTGTAGCGATCTAGGAATACGAATTTTGCGAGCCAAATTCAACGAAATGTTGACGAGGGTCGAATATAATCGAGAGAGAATCGATTATAATTTTTTTGTGCCACGAAAATGAGAGTAAGACTTACGATAGCAATGTGGGAAATGTTGTACCATATTTCCGCAATATTCTCTTCGGTTGCCAAACTCAATGCTCTGTCGAAACACGATAACGTGTGATCGTACTGTTGCGCGTAGAAACAACATAATCCAAGATTATTCAATAACTCGACATTGTACACTCCCATTTGGAGAAGTCTCCTGAAAAAAACAATTAATTGAATAATAAAATGTGATATGTTTGTTCTTCTGAAATGATAAATTTCTAGCCAAATATCGAAAAGAGAAATGAATTCAAGGTCATTCGAAATCATATTACAAAATCTGACCAACATTATTTTCACATCATTTCAACACCTTCGACGGTAAAAGTATTTTTTTCTAAGCTCCAAATTTGTCAAAAAGTTGAAAGAACATGATAACATTACAGTTCATTCGAGAATATTCTAAAACTAAATTTATTAATATAGAATATTTAACTCTAAATATTTATGTTAGAAAATGATAAAAGTACTTATTTTTAATGAAAGTACTATCTCGATGCAATTTTGAAATCAGAACTGCCTTGCGGCAGGTCATATCACTACTTTATCGAAAGATGGAAAGAATATTAATCTTTTCGATGAAATAAGTATTAGTAGTAAGTTCGATAATTGAAAGCAAAAAATTAGTTCCCAACATTCTTTATCCAATTAATTAATTGAGGAAATATTGTGCTCGGATTGTCCATTTTGCTGCATTTTCTGCATCTTAATTTATAGTTACAAGAATTTCAAAGAAAGTGAAAAAAGTCTTGAAAAAATGAGCTGAAAGATAAAAAAAGATTATTGTTGCATTTTGAATTTACCTGTAATAACGTAAAGCCAGTTCCGGTTGATCGTTATAAAAATGATGCATTCCGATACTAGCGATAGCTTCCGCGTTCGAAGAGTCTTCATGTACAACACTTTTGTAATATTTGACAGTCATTGAAACGCTGTTAAGACCCTCAAAAACTCGTGCCATTTCAATGAGGATGGTAACGTCATTAGGAAAATATTCAAGGCCACGTTTACAAAGATCTAATGCTCCCAACGGTTGATCCAAACGAACATAAACTCTTATGAGTCTTAAAATAGTTTCAATATTTTTGCAATCCTTAAGAGCGGATTTGAACTGCTGCTCAGAATCTCTGATCAATCCGAGAGAGTAATAACATTTTCCTAATTGAACTTTCCACCACCAGTCTTTATACTGACAGTATTGAGTTGCTTGAACCGCCAGATCGAGGGCCTGGAATTTAAAATTTTCAATGGAATAAAAATAAAACCAAATTCCACAAAATTCGGTTGAAAATTCTTTGTTTTTTTTTTTCACATACGTTAATACTCACACATCTAACATCGTGCTCGTGATAATAAATGTACTCAAAAAGTGGTTTAGCAACTGAAGCTTTACTCGCGTATTTTGAAATGTTAAGACGAGAAAGTTGAATGAATGGTCCATCTGGTTCAGTGAGCATGGACGCTGTGCCCAATCTGTTGATGAAATGAAAAACATCTTCTATCCGAAGGATTCTTAATTACATTAAAAATAATTATTAATAATTTCGATTTTTTTTTTCATGATAAATAAAAAAAAAGAAAATAATTAAATACGTTGGGAAGAATAAATAGTCGTAAATTGGCAGAATACTGATTAACAGAGATTTCAGCTTTGTTTCGTTTACAAGTGACTAATTAAAATACCTGACACTGCGTCCACTAATTGCTGTAATTGGTCTCGAAGTCATAGCTGTTCTTGGAGTTCTAAGAGCTTGCTCGACGCTTTGTGAAACTGCTGATTGAGTAGCAGGTCTAACGATACCCGTAACAGGTCTTCCTGATTGAGTTTTAGGACGAAATCCTTGACCAGCTATTGCTGTACCAGGATTTTTTAACGATGTTCCGGGTCTTGGCATCGATGCAATTGTATAATTGTCTAAAAGGCTTTCAGCGATTCCTTCCTCCTCACCTTCGATGTCGTCCACGTAAACTTGCATCGTCAATGCACGCATTTTTAAAACCCATACTGCCTAAAAGTATAACAAGAAAAATGTATCATTTTCTACATTTAAAAAATCGATTTTAATGAAATCATTGATTTTTTATTACTCACTTGATCCAATGGACTTTTTCGTAATAAATTCGTACATATTGTTGTACATTCCTCGTATTTACGTCTGTTAAATAAACTTAAAGCTTTGAAAAGCTCCATTATTACTAAAGAATAAACAAAACATTCAACATCGACCCACTCCTCGAGGCAACCAACGTCGATCGTGGCAGGTGTCCATGTGAATCATGGACTCTTTCTTTTTATACTTGCTATACTTATTGTAGCAAATTATTGATTATTTTCAACCACTCGAAACATGCGATGATGACGAACTTTATATATTTTAGTAAATAAACGAACTAGCTGTACCTACTGTTCAATTTATTTCATCGTTATTTATCATTTTAGAAAGTTTGTTCAAAATATATTACGATTTGCACATGTTTTTTAGCCAAAAATTCTATTGAAACTGAATTTCGAAAGTTTGTAGATTAACAAAAATCTGAAAAAGTGCTGCCTTTTTGGAAACTTTATAGTAATTGATTTTCAATGATTAATATTCTGAAAATTTATTGACCCATTAAAAAAAAAAATATTCTGCGAGGAGAGTTAAGAAATAAATTAAAAAAAGGAGGAAATATTTCCTTCTTCAAGGGGATCATAGAAAATTGAAAATTTGATTTCAAACGACGAAAAAATGTCTTCTAATTATTAACTAAACAATGTTTTTTTTTTTCAAATTATAATTTTGGAATTATTGTTCGATGATTTTACCATTGAATTATTAAATTAACCGTTTCCTTAATAGCTAAATTTTTACAGATTTGTTATTCATCCTTGGATTGATTATGGTAAAAAAGTGCTTGATAAAAGGGACAATAAAAAAATAGAGTGGTTAAAATATAACATTCCACAGTCGTTTGTCTGTTTAGCCAAAGAAATAAATCTCAAATCGTTGTCATCTTTCAAAATTAGAAATGACATGTGGTACATGAATTAAATATAATTAATACAAAATGGGTTCAATTGGCGAAAATCGTTCGAGGTTTTACATTTTTTTTTGTCTTCATGACATTCTAATTTGAAGATTTTTCAATATTTGCTCAAAACTATTTTCAAATTACACTCTTTTGTAGCAGTCAACAAAAATTCGACGATTTTTTTGGAAAGAAAAATATTGAGGAACAATGTTCGGCAGAAAGCTTGGGAAAATTACACGAAGCTTTTCTGGTGAGAATCTTTTGTCGATAAAATATTTTCGAATAAGTTTTTTTGGTTAATTTTTTTTTTTTTTTTGAGGCTGCGGACAACGGACGTATGGATGAACCTCAATTACTCAAAGCTTTTGAAACAATTTTAAACATACGCATGGAACCTGAAGAAATGCACACACTATTTACAAAGGTAAATTGAAACTATCGAAAAAGACTTGCAACAAAAAGTACGTATGGTTCAAAAAAATTATTATGATTTTCTATCAACTAAAAATAAAGAAAGTTATGAAAATTTCATTTGGCGCTACGTTTGAAAGTTTCAAGATAAATTTGTGTTCAATATATCAATTCAATGAAATTTATTATACATTAACGTTATGTAGGATTCAATTTTGTAAAATATTTAATAAACATTTACGAAAATTCAGTTAAATTCTAGACGAAATGGTTTCGTATCTTGGGATGAATTTGTATCTCACATTTTACTGGAATTTCAAGATAAAGACATAAGCTGGCAATGGCAAACTTTGGAGCCACCCCTGACTGGATTGCCTGTTGTTTTAAAAACTCGTCATCGTTCTCCTATCACAAGAATTATATTTTGTCCAGAAATGCTTCCGGTACCAAAATTAACGACAAAATTTTACATCAACTACAATTTGAACAATTTGAACAACTGCTGTTTCTTTTTATCCATTCGAATGAAATGTTGGACAAAATTTTTCCCCTTTTTTTTTAAATGATTATCTTTGCTCGGTCGCACGATTTTTTCAGTAGGATAGAACGTCAAATTTTCTTCAAGGATATTACATGACGGCCAGTAACGACGGAATTATAAATTACTGGTCCCTGGATCTGGAGTATCAACGAACTGTACAATCTGTTAATCGTAAATAATTCATTTATCTTTCCTCAAGAAAATAAAATAAAAATTCAAAACTGAAGATTAAAATAAAAATTATATTAATTACACGTCCTTGTACAAAAGAATTCATGATTTTTTTGCAACAGCTTTTCGAAAAATACAGCCTACCCTTGTCACGGATTTAATTTCAATGCCCGATGTTCAAATTGTTTGCACGAGTTCAACTGAACGTGATTTACGTTTTTACGACACTGTGGCCAAAAAATTCGAGTTGAGAGTAATGGTAAAGAAGTATTTTCCAGGCCATAAATTAAAGAATTATGTTTTATCAAAAGGCCAAAAAAATGTAATTTATTTAATATTTCTTTCTATGAATACTGTGAAGTGTTATTAATTAAATGGTTGTGCATTCAAAAAATATATTTGCGAAGGATCGGACCCCATGAAAAGAAAAAATGAAAGTTCGTTCCACATATTTAGATATCGAGGCTGGAAAACGCTGTAATTTGTATGGGCTACCATTTCAGTGTCGATATAAAAGAAAATTCTTACATCCTTCTCGGTGACACGAGTGGATCCGTAATTATTATATCTTTTAATTCGCTCGAAAAAGGACCTTTCAAACATTATCCTGGTCAAGATTTTGCTCATCATCGTTACGAAGCTGTTCTTAAAGTTTGTCAAAACAATAAATTCAAGTGTCTCTTCGTAGTCACGGTTTTTTAGAATCTTAAAAAAGCCACTCTGGGTCAAAAAAGCCTGACCTTATTATCACTGATGAAAAAAATAATTCCTCCTTTTTTTAAATCAACATTTACCTCAAAGTTATTTGGAGAAAATAAAACAGAAAATATTTTATACAAATAAAAATAAATATATATTTCCAAATGGTAAATAGTTCAAATAATAAACAAACGTCAATTCAGATCGTGATTACGAGGAGTAGAATAATTTTGATTTCTAAATTATTTGAAAAAAGGACATGAAATATTTGTATTATTTCAACAGGGTGACGTAAAAGGTTTCAAAGTCACAGAATTCAAGAACGTACACACAAATTGGTTGAACCAGGTGTCCTATTCGTTGAGCCTTCGAGCATTTATTTCATGCAGTAGATGCAGTAAATGTTCTCTTCTCGTGAGTGATCCAACTGGCACAAAAATGCAGTATAAATTTGTCGTTGACAAAGGAATATCGTGTTTTACTTTTTGCGAAGGTTCGTTACTAATTAATTTTTTTTTTTTTTTTTTTTTTTTTAATATCAACAAAAGAAATTAGAATTAATCAATCGTTACTTATTTTGAAAACATTTGATTTATTTCAAAGAGAGTCAGTTGTTGTTGACTGGCGGTCCTGATTGCACAATTCGTATGTGGAATCCTTTCGTAACGACAAAACCGAGTATGATTCTTCGTGGTCATCATTCTGCTATTTGTTCAATTGTTGTACAAAATTCGGGCAAAAGACTTTACACTGTCGCTAAAGATCGATGCATCAAAGTTTGGGACGTCGGTGCACAATCTTGCATCCAAGTATTTCAATTATCTTTCCTCCAAAATTTTCAAACAATTGAATACAGATATCTTTTGAAATTATTCACAATTGTTTGAATTTTTTTCTAAAGTTGTTTATTATTATTCCATATCAAAATAATTCAATTGTAGTCAAAAATAAAACATCAACATTCAAAAATTCAAGTTATTGATCAAATTTGTTAGTTTTTCCAAGCGCAGTCCTAAACTTTCGATCACAATCCTTCAAACCATCTTTTTTATTGTATTCTTGAAATATGATTGGTAATAAAAGTTTTTTTTAGACATACAATGGTTTGCCAAGCGAGCTTGGCGAACACACCGAGTTGTCAATAGTTTACAACGACGTAACGCACAGAATGATAATCGCGAGTATGATCATAACTGTCATAATTTGTGAGAAAGTAATCGATCGAGAGGCCTCGGATGGTTTCACGCACAGTCAGCCAGTTTCTCGTGTTCTCTACAATTCTCTGTTTAAAGTGGTTTGTTCGCCTGTCAATATTCTTTCACGAGTTAAAATTGGTTTTTAAAACGTTCTATTCCATATAAATTAATCATTTTTTCAGTTCAATCGTACTTTTTTTCTTTATATAATTCATGCAGTACCGAGGGTTAAAAATACTATAAAAAGTGTAAAAACACGCGCGCCTTTTTACACTTAACACGCCTATTTACTGTATTACTGTGTCACGCGCGATTACGATTTATCTGTAGATCGTCTCGGTGGGTTTGGATTCATGTATAATAGTTTGGGATCCTTGGCTTGGACGACGTTTGTATCTCGTTACAAAAGCCCACAGCCAATTACACTTCGGCCAATTAATTGGAATCGAAATAACAACTGCTTGCTTTGATCCTACGGAACAATTATTGCTCACAAGTGGGAGGGATGGGTCTCTCAAGTTGTGGAATTTCAACACCGGAACTTGCCTCAGAACAATGTCGATCGAGGAAAATTGGTACAAAAAGTTCAATAGAAAAACAGTGGGATGGAAAAATAATCCTATTGGACTCGTTGTTTTTTTTTTCTTTAACGTTCTCTGTTGACGAGAGTTTTCGAATAAAAAATCACAATGCAGTTTTTTGCTATTTAACTTTTTTCTCAAACAATCAGTGAAATAACGAGTGTCGTATGGTTGAAAAACCGAATTTTGTGCGCTGGCTGGAATCGCCGAGTAACCGAGTTCGCCGACTCGGAAACAGGAGTCCACAAAAAAAGTTGGGAAATTCGACACTCCGAATATATTCTTTGCGCTTCTGCACGATATCCGCAAGCGTTAGCTACGGCTTCGTACAACGGCGAAATGGTATTTTGGCGTCTGGAAACTGGCCAACCTTACAGAAGATATCAAGTTGGTGATCCAACGAGACGGTTAATTAATTTCGATTTTTATAACATAAAGTACATGACATTTAAAAACAGGGAAAAATAACGAAACATCGTCACACAAATGTCACACAAAAATTAGCATTTTTCGCAGCATCAATACGAATACTTAAAATTGAAATGAAAATTCTTAATTCTCTCGATACCACATTAAAATAGTAGTCTCGTCGGAGCGTTTTTCTGCAGAATTTTTGGGAATCGGAAATTGCAAATTTTTACACGCGTTTTCATGAAAAGTAATGAAAAAAAATACACATTGATTTAAAAAAATTGTATCGATTTGAAATAGAAAAATGAAAATTTCTCCAAAATTTTTCTTCAATTATTGAAACAATAACAAAAAAGGAAAAGTTTCTTCAAATGATAACGTTGTTATCTTATCCATGAAAATTGACTTTCGAGTTTTCAACATTCCCAAATGTTAAACGTTCGTATATATATATAGGTATATGAACTTTAAGATTTTTATCATGATCTGCGGAATATGTGATGAAATTTTGATAATGAATTTTCATTAACCCTGCAGTTACAAAATACTGTACAAAAAAGAGCCAAAGTACGAAGTTCCATCACCGAAAAGTTCGAGAAAAAAATATTCGAGAAAGCACGTTTCGAGTAAAACGAGTGGGCCATCGTCCTCAACGATGCTGCAACACGAAGTGTCACCGATCGAGAAAACGGCTATAGGAATTACGAGAACAGTCCCCGTGAGATCGATCATTTTTTTATCCTCTCGCGAATTAAATTCCGAAACCGGAAGTCTTCTAGTGTCCTTGGAATCCGGTCTGATTCAAGTATGGACGCATCATACGGCCGCTGGATTTTTAACAGCTTTTTCTGCCATTCATACACAAGGAGATTACGTTCTATCGTTGGCTACTGATCGAGAAAACGAATTTCTCATAACTGGTACGAGTGATTTAAATTCGAATACTTTAAACTTCGACTTTTCCCAATACAGTTTCAATAATTCAAACATTTGTCACGTAGATTTTTAAGTTCGTTGATATAAAAAGTTCGCTGTCATCGAATCTTAGAAATGACAGAAACTGAAGAAAAAATAAAACTACAATAATCATAATAATTGTGTGATATGATAATTAGCAAATTTGAAGAAGGGAATGGGAATGGGAGTTTAAAATTGACGAGAAAAAGGAGGCAAGGGAACTCGTAAAAACTGGAAAGGGCACACGTCTGGATCAATAAAAATAAATGTGATAATTAGCAAACTTTTGAAACGAAACAAAAAAGTTTTGAGAAAATATAAGAAACCTTTATTTTACGTCATTCGGATTACACTTGTCGATTTTTTTTCTCCGACTTTGCCAACGGAAAAGTTGGAAGAAATGTGAACAAAAATCCATAAAATTGAGATGCAATTCTCATTTTCATCAATTCTGTAATAAAAAACATTTTTATTCAGGTCACGCTGCTGGTTACATTAAAGTCTGGCTTCTGAAAAATTACGTAATACCAAATCCACCAAAAGTATCTGTTCCATTATTGAGATTGGAATTTTCGTTCATGTGGAAAGATCGGATTTTGGGACGTGCTAAACGTGCCATAAGGGATCAAAGATTGCCTCTTTTATTATCGTCAATAAAAGGGCACACAAAAGCCATAAATTCAATAGATTTTATTCCCGCTGCTCGACTGGTTGTCAGGTTTGAATATTCTTCGAATAAGTTTAATAAATCAATCAATTTTTCATCATTTAAAATCCACTTCAACTTTCCCTTTTTTACTCATTTTATTATCGATATATAAATGTAATAAAAATTTAAAAAACTTTCATATTTGTTACAACAATTTCAATCCCAGAACAAGAGACAATTCATTACATTTTTTCCATTCGACAAATATTCGACAAAACACGACAAGACTATTTTATGATAATTTTAAGGACATATCGTCACGTTCCTTATCAAAATGTGTTCGTTAGATATAAAAATATAAATTGGGATTCTTATAAAAAATTTCTTCTCCATTGATTTTCAGTCGTTACTATTTTTCTTTTTTTTTTTTAAGTGGAAGCGACGATCATACAGTTCGATTATGGACATTGAGTGGTCGTTATATATCGACGCTTGGAACATTCGTCCCTTGGGCAACGATATTGCCTGATATTCCAGCGAATACATATTTCAAGAAATATCGTATTCCTCCCGATATAAAACGAATTGGAAGTTCAACAACTATGAAAGTACGAAGATGAATAATGAAAATAAAGGATTTGAGGGTTTCCTCAAACTCGATGAATATGAAAAGAAAAAGGATTGAGAATAATTTGAGTATTTGTCTCAGGTTTTAAGAGGCGGCGCAACCGAAGAAATAATAGAGGGTTTGATCGAGGAGCCTGAAGCGAAAATCGAAATTACGGAGGCGGAACGTAATCTTTTGTACGGAAAGCCCTTCGATATGAAAACTATTGGACAATATTACGATTTGCAAGAAACTAAAATTTTTGAGCAAACACCGATTCTTGATAATTCTCTTGCATATGTGCGTATTCAAACATCGTTTCGGGTCTCGAATTATCAAAAATATGGAAATAAGAATATTAAGAAAGAAAAACTAGTTTTCAAGATTTTCGATTATTCATAAATTCGCATCGTCTCGGTGTATCAATTTTTCAAACTCCATGTCCTTCGAGCTTGTCAACTGATTGAAAGGAAAAAATATTGTGAAAGTTATTTTAAAAGTGATTTTTTTGGAACTTTTTTCCAAGTGCAAACTTCAAAATTAATTTTTTTTTGCTGCTTTCACTCTCTAAATAGAAATTTACGAAAATTTTCCACGTACAGAAACAATTTATCGCGTTTTTCTGGTTGTCAAATTACGAAATTACTTTTAAAAATTACGAAATTCAAGTCAGGAACAAGTCAGGAGTTTGAAAAAAATACTATTGGGTTCATGAATTACTTTTTTTTTTTTCAAATAGATACCAGTTTATGCACATTTGACGCTCCGTGATCTCGACACCATCGAAGCACCACCAAAACCGTCGATTTTGAAGAAACAACCCATACGAACTTTACTAACGTAAGTATTTTCGTTTTACACGAGACAAGGCTCAGTCAGAGATGAAAAACAATTTTTTTTCATAATCCGATCGATCAGGGCGTCTCGTGGCGTTACAGACTAAGAGAATTTGCAAAAGACCGTCATTAAAAAAAAAAAAAACAAATCACAAAATTGAACAAAGAAAATTTAATAGCTAACGCTTTTTGAACGTTTGACAATATTTGCTTGAAATGAATTTTTTAGTATTAAATTCCTCGTAAATATCGAAAGCTCTTTTAGTTTCTAGCATCGCGACTGAATGCTCGTGTATAAAAAAAATATCTTGGAATATTTTTTGGATAGTTTAATTGAGATGAAATATTCGTAAATCTCTAATGATTTCAGAGCTGTATCAAAATTCAAGAAAAACGTAACTCCGCCCCGAAGAGCGAGAAAAGTATCGAGCGGTTCAGTGAAAAACGTAATGTCGATGGGTCTACGCTCTTCGCGCGATGTGCACGAATAAAAATGTCATTCTGTCTACAAAATTTATTGAGAATAGCCTTAAAATAACTTGATTTTTAACAAAATTTATTGGTTACATTATTAAATAAAAACGAAAGATCGTATGAAGTTTATTTCTACTTGTGGATATATTAACCGAAGCATTTTTCGTTACAACCGGAAACGTAATGTAAAATTATTGTCGTATATCTTGAAATACGTTACAGCGTGTTTTACGATATCAAAATAAGTGATAATTGAATCAATAGTGTTAAATATTGACGCTACGACTGGCGACAATGCTTGAAAATACGAAATTGTGTTTAATCTTTGTTTGATTTAAATCGCGTCTCAAATTTTTGTCTCTCGTATACCACCGACACAGTTTAACAAAGAGCCACGAAATAACAATGTTTGAATTTAATACGCGAGACTCAACGAATTTCTGTGACTATTGCTACAAATTTTGAATACATATATTAATTTTGATATAAAGAAATACTTAAAAACACACGTCTTTCAGAAACATTACGTGTCGATTATTGATCGCTCATCATCGAAAAACGAGGGGGTGTTTTCCAAATGGCGCTCGATGTACGCTGCAAACGCTCTTTCTTTATACCTTTGAACAACTGCGTTAGGTCCGGAGTACATCTTTTTGTACCGAAAAATGCTAATACCGCCTTCGTTGGTATATATTGTTGGATTGCCAATTGAGTTGCTCTTATATTTTCTGAAATTTTTTAATCGACCTCATTAATCATCGATTTAAATCCTCATTTTCAGCGTTAAGGGGGGAAAGCACATTGGGAAGCTTATTTTCGGTGATACTTGAAGATTTTTTTTTTCGTGGGTAAAATTAATTAGAATTCAACAAAATTCTGACATCGTTTTAATCATATTTTGATGAACTGTAATGAATTTTTGAAAATATTTTCAACCAGAAATGATAGAGTTACGCCCTAAAGTCCGCTGACGGTCGTGGTCCAGAGTTTTTCGATTGCGGGACGTGTGGCCATTCCAATTTTTATCTGATATCGAAAAAAAACTTTTTGAATGTCAGATAAAAATTGGAATCCCCACACGTCCCGCAATCGAAAAACTCTGGACCACGACCGTCAGCGGACTTCAGGGCGTAACTCCATCATTCTTGGTTGAAAATATTTTCAAAAATTCATTCCAGTTCATCAAAATATGATTAAAACGATGTCACAGAATTTTGTTGAATTCTAATTAATTTTACCCACGAAAAAAAAAAATCTTAAAGTATCACCGAAAATAAGCTTCCTGATGTGCTTTCCCCCCTTAACCTCACAGATTTTATGTTTTGCTAATTTTCGTTTATTTCTTCATTTGTCACTTTCTAATTTGTTGATTTTTGAAATTTTGACAAAAATATTTTGGATAAAAAGTTGAAAAATCTTACCTTGAGCCCAGTAGGGGATAACGTGTTTAGGTCTCGACTCGTCGTCAGATTCATCATCGGGATCGTCGCTATCCAACACGTAACTATTTGGATCCTGTAGTTGTTTAGCTTGTTTCACCTGAAATTCAAAATTAATGCAATCGAATAAACCTTAAATTCCATTTAATGGGAATAGTGAATCGAGTTTTATTTTTCATTGGGAAAGAGACTCTCGTAGTTTGTGAAACTTTGTTTTCACAATTTTCTCACCTTTGCGATGTATTGAGCTTTTAGTCTAGCGGCTTCGGCAGCTGCTGTTTGTTGAGCTCTGAGTTCTGCAATCTTTCGTCTTTCAGCCTCTTGTTCCCGGCGCTTTTGTTCGGCGAGCTGTCGCTCCGCTTCTTCTTGTTCTTGTAAACGTAACAATCTCAATTGTTCCTCCTGTCTTCGCCTTTCTTCTTTTTCCTACAAATTCGTATGTAAGAAGTAGAACAAAGTAGACAAATACAACTCGAAACCTCCTGTTTTTTTTTTTTTTCGAAATTATTTAAAAAAGACTTTAGTTCCAATTTCGGTGTAAAAGGTTTTTTTTTGTTAAATTCATAATTCGCTTTCTTTGATCACAGAGCGATTTTGTTATTTTCGGGATTCCTAAAGCCTTTGAGTTGAAAGAAAGTGGCACAAATATTTAAAAAAGCAAGTCTTTATAAATCTTGAAATTTTGTTGGAACAGTAACAATTTCTCTGGTATTTAAGATTATTTCAAGTTAAGTTTCCATAAAAAGTGAGAGAACCGAAGAGAATGGAATGTGAATTATTCCGATGCTTGATCTTCTTTGGAAAATTCAACAAACCTGTGCTCGTTGTAATTGTAAAAGCCTCTTTCTTTCCGTTTCCTCTCGTTGTTTTTCGTGTAAAATGAGAGCAGCTTTAGCTTTCTCTTCTCGTTCCCTCTCTTGTTTTAATCTCCTTTCCATCTCCAGTTTTTCTCTGGCTTCTCTAGCCAATTTATTTTTCAATTCTTTCTCTTCACGTTTCCTGCAGGGTGACATTTTTTCAATAAACTAATGACATTGAAAAATATTGAAATTCGTTATCATTTATTCTTTTCGTGTTCTTTTTCTGCCTACCTTCGCTTTTCTTCACTCATTGCTTTCAGTGCTTCTTCCCGCTTTCGTTTTGCATCCTCGTCATTTACTTTTCTTCTCTTTTCAGCCAAATTATCATTCGAGTTTGATTTCGTAAGTGTTTTCGGTGGCTGTATAAAACTATCCACCGATGTTATGATATTCGATTTCGTTGCGGTCAATGCCTTGGTTTGCTAGAAGTTGCAAAAAAGTTACTTTTGAAAATTTGGACTCGTTACTCGAATAAATAAATAAAAATAAATTTATAATAATAATGAATTGAAATAAATAAAATAAGATAAAATGGCGACAACAGAATCGATTCTCTGTTTCGAGACTCACGTTTATAATTTGAGGGCCCGCTGGCGTATGTGGAATACGACTGACGGACATTGGCATTTGTAGTCGACTCTTGGTGACGGGCGTTGTCCTTTGCTGCTGTTTTTGAGCGAACTTTTCATTCATAGCCATTAACCTACTGGTTTTCTGTGCAGAATTTAGCATATTATTCTAGAATAGAGAAAGAGAGAGAAAAGTTTGCACAGTGAAATTTGAAGCGATCGTAGCGTTAGAACAATATCGGACTCGAGTGAAAAAGCTTGGAGAATTATTTAAGAATAATGGAAATCAAGAGGGATCCTTGTAGGAAAAATGAAAGAAGAAAAAAACCGATGAAAGCGAACAGCTGGAAAACATTGCTGAAGTTATATCCACACGAAGATTCAGAGCTTTTTGCTTGATCAAGAGTCGATGAAACTCGTAATTAGCCCAAAAAATAATTTGTGTATTTTTTACACAAAAAAAATCAACTAATCCGAATTTTTTTGTAAGTAGCAAGCACATTCGCGTTAATTGATCGTGAAAAAAGAGCTTAGAGTTTATCCTTTGGAGTAAGCTTTGAAATGAAATTTGAAAAAGAATGGATTAGAAAATCTTGGAAATTTTACCTCCTTAGATTCTTCGTTTTCTTTCCGCTCCTTCATTTTCGCAATTTCTTTGGCCCTCGAGAGAGATTTTCTTGCTGCTTTTTGAGCAGCTGTGAGTCCTGTTTGTGTCATTTGAGTTTCAGAAGCTGCAGCGGCTAACGCGCGTGTTTTTGTTCTCGTGAGTCTCGCTGGTGCGTCTATTTCAACGGCTTTTGGACTGTTCAAGCCAGCTTGCTCAAAAGCTTCGACGCGTTTTTTCACAGATTCCTTCGAGTACGGACTGAACAAAGGATTTGGCTTGTACGTGTTTTTCAATGATTTGAGGCCGTTGGCGTCGCGCAACACGGCCTTTGGTCGCGGTGGTGTTGCAGTTACTTCGAAAACGTCATCATCCTCCGTCAATAAACTCGAACGAGTGAAACGTTTCGTTTCCTTCACTGGTACCTGATTTACATAAAAAAAAAAAAAAAAATGCAAAAAATGGCGGCGTTAAAAATATTCGAATATCGCCAATGTTTTGTGTTCTTTGATCGAATTTTCATTCGCCAATTTGAAGGTTTCGTAAGTGCGAAAAGAGTAGTTAGAAAGCAAATTTTCATTTTTCCCGAAAATGCTTTTTTTAAGACTAGAACAAAAATTGCACCGTATACTTCCGGTGAAAAAAGAGAACAGCTATGTAAGTTTGATTTGCCTCGAAAACTAAACTGTGTCAGAGAAAAATGAGCAGCAGGATTTTTACCGACGAATGATCTTGAGTTGTGAAAATTATTTAAAAAAAATTTCGAGCTTTACGAAACGAAACATTTGACAAATCTGGGAAAAAAAAGGAAAAAAAAAAACAATGGAAAAAGGAACTTACTTTGTTTCTAGGCTCGTTGTTCGACTTTTTATTCCTCTTATCGTCTTTTTCCGGTGACGATTCGTCCTCGGTAATGAGAGCATCGAATTCCGGATTGGCAAGAGTTTCCTTCAGAGATTTCAATTTGTTGTGCAGATTAGTTTTTGATTGTAAGACCGATGTTGTAGCGTGCAGTGTGCTCGGAATGGTTTTTTTAACTGAGGGTGGTTCTTCGTTGACGAGAGTAGCATTAGCATCGGGGCTTGCAAGTTTATCTGCTTTTTTCAGCGTCACAGTCTCATTCATTCTTAGCGGCATCTTCATATGATCGAGAACTACGGTAACATCCATCATTTTACGATCGATGGTGACGGTAGTGTTGGGATTCATTGTTGAATTCATGGGGATGCTTTTGCCAATGGCATCTTCGTACAAAGAAGCTTCCATTGTGACGTCAGTTTCCGGAGCATAGCTTTCCTCGACGTTGGCTTTTTTAGCGAGCGGCTCGGGCCACGTTTTCCCCGAACCACGACTATTTTGTCTCGACAAAGATTCTTCGGACTTATCGCGCTGACGTTTGTTGCGTTTGGCACGCACCAATGTTTCTCTGGTAGGAATTTCTTTTTCGTTAGGAGACTCCGGAACGAAGGTCCGATCCGGCTCAACTTTTAAACTTTCAAGTTGTTTAGTCTCTTCCTTATCCTCCTGCGATTTCGACTTAGTTTTGCTGAATTTGGTCGGTCTCTTGGTGATTTCTTCGTCCGAGCTGTCCGAGGATATGGTTCTCTTTTTTCTACTCGAACGAACTTTAGTCTGATTCAAAGCGGCATCCTCGACCGACGACGGTCTACGCAACTTTGAGGCGATACCCAAAGCTTGTTGATCTTTTATGCTTTGAGCTGCTTTTTGTGACGCCGCTCTTCGCATTCTTGTCGGCGGAGCGTCGTCGTAAGTTCGCTCGAACATGCGACTTTCCTCAGCCAAAGTTTCAGATTTTTTCGAATCATCGAGGGCGACGTCGTCTTCTGGTATGGTTTGAATACGCTTTAGCTCACGTTTCTTTGGAACTTTTGGAGTTTTCGGAATTAGAGGGCCCGACGTTGCATTTGGTATTTGCTCTATCAAACTCTCGAGAAATTCCAAACTCTCCTTCTCCATCGCTTCCGCTGCTTTCGTAAATTCTTCATAACTGCCGTTTATGTCAGTTATTTTGGTCTTAATTATGTTTACAGTGAATGCTTTTGGCCAGCCATTCATGATGAATATCTGTGTGAATATTTCAATAAATATCAGGTTCAATAGTCCTTTCCCTTTTGTTCTATCGTCAAGGGCTCAAGACCTTAAAAATATCATGAAAATAAATTTCAAAACTCTATTAAACAATTGGAGCAACGAGATGGAGTTTTTTGCCAAAAAAAAATCTATCGGATGGATTTTTTCTGTTTTTTTGACCAACACCAAAAACTTGTGATTCCCAAATAGCCATTCATTGACATTTTTAAAGGTTGCCATTTTGTTAAAAACGATTTATTTTATAAAATGCCTGACACACTAATTCGGGTTTCAAAAATAATTGTAAACATTACTCAAATTGTATGACTTTAACCTCAATAAACTTTAATCCGGTTACTCCAAGATTGAAAAATAAAAAAATTCTATTTACCTATAATTTGAACCTTTTAAAATCGTATTCTAGGGGTTCTATTTTGAACCCTCTAAAGCAATGTATAAAAAATATAAAGTAACAAAAAATCGCTATTTTAAGGTTTGGAATTGACGAAATTATAAAACTCTTAGCCGTCTAGTCCTCGAATTCATTTTGTACTGCTGGGAAACGTTTTAGCAAGATAACGTGCTTAAATAATCACTTTTTGAAAATAAGACTTTTCATTAGTAAAACTTCGTGTCGTTGAAACTCGACGACATTTCGTAGCCTTTCTCTTTTTATTTTGATTCAGAATTGTCCACGTTTTTTAATGTGAAAAATCACATGCAAATATATTGACGATATCGAGAAATTAGAGGCGGTTATTTAGTACGAATTAAAGAGCCTGATAAATGTCGACAAAAAGTGTGTTACTGATGTGAAAGACAAAATAAACATTTGTTTATGTGAATAATTGTTTTCTAGTCAAAAGGACGAAATAATGTGACATTCAGGGTGAAATATGTAAAACAATAAAAGCGATAACTCACATATACTAAAGTCGATGTTTATGGCGGGTAAAAAATGCAAATAACACGCAGGATGCTCGTTTCGACCTGTCTGAACCGCTAACCGCAACGCCCCATTCGGCGATGAAAAAATTACAATGAAACTTTTTGGACTTTTTACTTTAACAAGGCACTACACGATGGTTCCACGACATTAACAAAAAAAAAACTTTGAAACGTAAAAATAAAAAACACAAACACTAGTCTAATTCACGATAACGCGCATAACTGATGGATTGGTTATTTTCTATCAGCGTGGAAGCGGCACCGCACGCACTCGCTTCACCTCCGTCGCTGGAGTAAATAACGTCTTTTTCAGTTTAAATCCCGCGAACGAGCGCCACCTCTGATGGCGCCGAAAACATCAGTTGAGATTGAAAATTGCATTTGACGAGAGATCAAATGAAAATTGAGTCAAAATTTCCGACGAAGTAACGGGAAAGATTCATTAATGATTTAACAATATTGATTTAATCAAAATTCTTTGTCAACGCAGAATGATTCAGTTACAGTCTCATGTGTCATTCGAGGACCCCGAACTGAATGAAGCACATCAGAAAGAGGCACGAAAGAAGCGAGAAGTGTAGGGTTGCGCCACCGAAGTCGTTACCGTCGCGTCGATAAAATGAAAATCGATAGTTCTTGCACTCACTCGATAAAACAGTTGTTGCACAATTTTTCAAAGTTTTCGTCGTTAGTTACCAAAAGTACCTGAAATGGTGAAAAACGGTCGCCCGTTGTACGTAGCCCTAAAGTCAAAGCAAGCAACTCGGCTGGTCGCAAGAGTATTGAAGCGCTCGAGAAAAAAAAAAACACGCGCACGGAATAATCGGAAAGTATATATAGGAGAACATCGTGTATATAGAAATTTCAAGTTCCCCCACTCCACGAGGCTGGTGCGGTTTTAGTAGTGCAACAGCCCGGGATAGAGGTTTTTGTGTATTGGGCCGTCTCGTCTCCGAAGAACCGAGGCTTCCCGGCTGTTGTGCGGGTTGGTTGTGTAGCAAAATGGCCGACTGACCACTATTACGAAGTGTGTGACGTTCCTCAAACGAGAGGTGTGTTGTGTGTGTCCTTTTTATGTGAAGTTACAGTTCTTTCTTTTTATTTACTTTTTTTCGAAACTTGGTTAAGTTCAAGTGTTAATCAGTGACAGTGAATATCGAAAGTTGTAAGGAAAACAACAAATAATAAAGACCTCGAAAATATCGTCAACCTTGGGAGCGTCGGGAGTATAAACGCAGTTTCACGTTTTGGAGTAAGTACGGGAAAGTCTTTCGATCGAATGTCGCGCCTTTTCACACGTTAGATGTGTTCAGATTTTTTTTGCCACTTTAAGGGGTTTTTCCGGTTTTTTCTGTCCCCTCGAGGCTTTTCAGGTTTCACATTTTCTTTTACTACCTCCGTTTTACGGTCGATTTTCGAGGTGTCTTCTGTTACAGTTTCTCGAACGTCTTGACATTTTTGTTTCTCACTTTTTACGACACTAACTACTCTCTGCACTTAGGACTTTGATTTTCGCACACAATTATCTTAGCGATTCGCTAAAAAATCTTCATTTTTTAATACGATATCGCGTTATTTTTAGACAATTTGAGCTTGAGTAAGATATATCATTCCTCAATGAAAATTCTGTCACTTTGAAGTCCATCTGGGATGACAGATGCTGAATATTTTATTGAAATAACAAACTTTCGAAAATTTGGCACAATTTCATTATTCAACAAACGTCTTTTGGTACAAAATTAATAAAGCACATTTGATGTTTGGTTTTCGAGATTTACTGCTGCATTTAATGTTTTTTTTTTCATTTTATTGTGTCCAATACATTTGTATTGTGCAATGTTTTTCATTTCTTAACCTAAAAAAATCGTGTTTCTGCAACAATATTCGGCAAAAATTAATTTTTATCCGGACAAGGGTTCGCCCTTTCACAGATCCACAATGTTTATCATAATTTTATTTTCGCACGACGTTTTTGCAGTGTTCAAAATGTGAATTGAACGAATAACTTTTAGAATATTTCCGTCCCCGAAAGATTGACATTCGAAAAAGACAAATATAGCATCTAGAATATCTGTACATATTTTTTCAACTGAAACAGATGTTCCGATAAATGACAATAATCATTTTTATCTTGATCTGCACGACTTCGTAATTAATTTCATCATATAAATTACGATTTAATGCTCCCCTTCGAGCAGTTATTCAAATAATTGAGTTCTCACGGTGAAAATGAAATAAAGTTTGGGTGCAGCACGAAAATATTATGATTTTTATAGTTGTCAGCTATCTCTCTCCCTCTCTCTCTCGCTCTGTGCATTTCGAGGCAATTCTTGTACCAAAGGCTTGGCTCCTCATTATTATTGTTATTACATTTTTTTTTCTTCATTACTCTGAATGATGGTTCGTTCGCTACATTAGCATAACTATGCTAAATGTGTAATAGAGCTAAGCTTCCAAGAGGCTCTAAGTTGCCTTGAACATTATAAATACTCCTGAGTAGGGCTTAAAAATGAAAATGTTGAGTCTTCTCTGCAACAGATGAGTGTACGTAGTAGTAGACGACACGGTTGAACGAGCAATTAGAGACTCCCTCATTAGATCCTAATTGAATTAATCTTAATTAAATCCCAATAGAAAAGATCATGAAACCGCCTCTATGAAATGTGGATCGTTCTCGTGAGAAAAATAATTGTTATGACGCTCGGTAAACAGTTATAGTTCCCTTAAATCTTTTACTTCAATGAATCTGATTAATTTTATCATGAGATCAATTTGAGAAGAGCTTTCGTATCATTTTCTTCGTGACTTGCCTAATTAGTATTGGCAATTCCTAAGAATTTCATTCTCAATTCCAACAATTACGATATTTCGATAACCATTCGAGCCTTTATGTGGAAATCACTTGAAATTTAATAATCGGGGGTTTTTTGAGGTTACTGATTACACGAATTTGAATTGAAATAAAAAAATTCCACACTTATTGTTACTTTATTTTTTCAAACAAAAACCACCGCATGAAAAATTTCGAAAAAAATGTCAAAAATTCCTTTGACGTTTATCGAGTTTGTGGAAAAATTAACAATTCGTGATTCATCGTGTTTCCGCACAGGAAATTAATTTTTTCATGATTAAGTACGAAATTCCATTGTTTATTTATATCTTGTATTTTTATGATGCATTCATCAGAGTGACACAAAAAATCAAATTAAGCCAATTTTTATGGCTTTTATGACCAAAAAACAAATACACGAATGAAATTTTAATTTTGGAAATGTACAAAATTGATGGAAATAAAAAATTAAGAAATTTTTTTAGATTATTCATAGTTCGGGCCAGGAAAATGATACAAATTTGTTCAAAAACCCAAAAACAAAAATACGAATGAAATTGTAATATTGGAAATAGTGGTATTCAAAAAATAGAAAAAAAAATGTTAAAAATTGGCATTATCATGTTTCTTTTTACGCAAGATTCTAAATTTATAAATCGATCGAACTTTTCGTAGGGTGGAGCACGAGAAGAGACAAGCATCAAAAGAGAGAGAGAGAGAGAGGAAAATAAGGAAATAGAGTATGAGTGAGTGTTTGTGTTTTGGATGATCGTGGTGAAGAATATAGCGCCAAATTCGACATAATTACGGAAACGAGGGCGTGAGAATGACTTCCCTAGCCGGAAGTCTTTTAGCGGCTTCAATAAGGGAAAAAGTGAGAAGAGGGGATAGAGGGGTTTTTCTCGTTAAAAAAGTAACACTTTACCTTAAGCATAGGCTTTTGGGAGCTGGGATGAGTGCATCTCGCTTTTGCGAGCATAATTAAGCGGCTGAATTATATTTGCCTTGATGTAATAATTACAAGCTGCTGACTAACTCATGCCTGGGGCTTTTCGCACTGCTGTGTATCATAATATTTCAACGTGCCCATGTGTATGGACGATAATTGGTAAATCGTTGATTACTAAAGTTCGCACACTCGAGTTACTTGCCGGTTAAAGAAAAAAAAGAGGAGAAAACAAACGTATTTATAGTTTATTCGTAACATCGTCATATAGGGTTTTCCAATTAGCAAACCTACATTCAAAAATTCCGTTATAGAATCAAATATCGCCTGCGTTTATGACTTGCGAGAAGAAAAAATCGAAATTTTTGTAAAACTTTCGTTATTATTATCGCTGAATGGATTTTTTGCGGTTTTCGAGTTCGTTTCTTCGTTGCAACGACGCGTTTCTTCCACTTTTCATGGTAGAATTAAACATTTATTAACAACTTTGGGCTACTATAGAATTAGTCTTTATTTTGAGTGAAAAAGAAACGAACGATACACAAAAATTCTGCATTAAAAAAGATTTTTCAATAAAATAAAATACGATATTTATTAATCGAAGATTTTTTTCCGTCCATTTCAATGCATTAATTAAATTATTCAAGTTAATCAATTGAATTAAATTAATCGAATGGAATAATCGTCTGCTAGTCACATTTTTATAAGATATTTTATTTTTATTTAATTCTTGCAACGAAATCTTTGCAATTTTTTCTATGCGTAGAATCGTTTCGAAGTGTAGTACGAATTAGACGACACTTTCAAAGTACTATTACTTTTATTAAAGATTAATAACTTAACTTAATATTACTCTATTATAAAAAATTGATAAAATTTAATCGACCAAAGAGATCTGGTTATTTGTAAAATATTCGAGCTTTGTGAAAGGAATTCCTTAAGGAGATCGACTCCTATAGCAATAGATGTTGGATATGAAAACATCGTTCTCCCACGTAATGAAACGATCGGCATTTCAAATGTAATTATTACAAATTTCTCCCGATTTCTCAACGATTCATCTTTTCCAAACCAAATACGATTTTTCCTCGCGAGTTGTTTTTTTTTTCTCGCAGTCTTGCTTTCCTGCCACAGTTGGTGGTATATTTCTATCTCTTTTTTGTTGAGTTTCATTCGTCGGGCAAGGAATGCGACGGATCTAGAGTACGAACAACCTTAGAATGTGCAAATCCCCACTTGGAACTTCGAGTATACGAGATGTATGACCAGAAAGCCTCGAGAATTTGTGGCATTTGTTGGCCAGTAAGATTCTTTAGAACAAGTGAGAGATCGTAAGAGAATTTTGTACGAGGAAAGGAACGAATTTGAATTAGTTTTAATACCTATTAAATAATCGCGGCTGACCAGGAAATAACTGAATTTGTAGAATTTCCTTTCTTTCTGTTTCAGAGGAGAAAAAAGGAGCCATGATCTCGGAAGATGGACTGTGAATGAAAAATCTAGGTAATTACGTCGTTAGATTAAATAAAAATATCATTTTTCGATCGAATCTCCACGCTTGAATTTTTTAACTTTCCTCCTCAAAAACCTCAAAATCCAAAAAGTGCTTTTTTTTTTTTTGGAATTTCCATCCACGAGAATATAATTTTTATTCAATTTATAAAAATCTTCATTCCTGTAATACGTTTTGATCAATTTTTTCGATATTTCAAGAGGAAAAGACTCCGCGTTGATATTTGTTGTCCGCGAACAACGAGTAACCCCATTTTTTCAACTGTTCGTTCGTGTTATCGTTAAAGAGAACCCTTCCATCTTATCTTTTGCTGAAATGAATGCCGACAAAAAGAGAGCACAGTCTCGAGCACGAAAGAAGAAGATATTTTGCCCTTTTGCCTCCCACCTTTTTTCTCCTCTGTAAATAAGACATGGCCGAAAGATGAAAGAAACGAAAAAAAAACAAAAAAAAATGTCCCAGTGTGTATCGGACACACCGCTGAGAAACAACTCAGCCTTCGTTCGTGACCAGTCAGCTGGTCGAAGACTTACTACAGGAAATGCCATATATATGTTCGTGCGTTTCTATACTCCCCGCTATTGTGTATACACCGTACCGGAAATCAACTTCCCGAAATGTTGAGACTCTCATACTCAGTTTCTATTGCAACTTATTTTACTTTAATTTATGTCTAAAGCTTTTCGTTTAAATAGTTTTTTAAATAGATCAAAAATTGATTAATATTTTTTCAAAATTAATGTTCTCGTTTCATTTGGTGGATATAATTTTTATTTATTCATCAATTGATTTTATTTTTATTTGAAACATACGCTGATCTAATCGCTTTGAATGAGAAATTCAATCAACGAATACAAAACTGTTGAAATTAATAAAAATGGAAGTATTATTTTTATTTGAATTGGTTAAGAGATTTTTTTTTCTTTTTTTTTCAATGAATGAAAACAATTTTCGTTTGGGAAAAAGTATAAAAAATGGAAAAGTGACGTCACATAGATCAAGAAATGAAATGAATGAGCATATAATTGTTGAAATTATGAATGAAAATTGTTTTCGTATTAATATTGATTCTGAATGTTTGAGTTTTAACATTGTCAGATTTGAGTATTCGATTCATAATATGTTTCGATTTATTCAAATTCAATTTGCACTTTACTCGAACATGAATATTCAGTTATTTAAATTGGAGCCTGTCGAACGAACCACAATTACAATTAGTAACTCGTTGAAATCTTAGTGAAAATCAACGAGCATAGGTTTCGTTGGTTCCGTTGGTTTCGAGTGTATTTTCTTTTTTATTATTTTTTTTATTCATACAAAAAATAAATAGCTCGATAAGATTCACGAGAGGCAAACGCGTAGAAACTTCACCCGCTGCTCTCTGGAGCGTCGATTGAAAGCTTATCAGAAGATCTTGTTAAGTCGTTGAACCTACGGATCTTCTATAGCGAAATTTCGAGCGAACATTGCATTTTTTTTCCCTCTATACTACTCGTTCACAGAAGAGAAGAAGCTTGTAACCGAGTCTCGAGGCTTTTGCCAAGAGTTTATTCAATTGTGGAATTATGAGAAAAATTATTTCAACTAGTAAAATCAATGCAGTCCAAAAAACTATTCATTGTAAAAATAAGACAACATTAAAAACACCAGAAATTTATTTAAATCAATTCTAAACCCCAAAAAACCGTAATAAAAAAAAAGAGATTTTTTTTCTACTAAAGTACAACGATCATCGGACTGTCAATTGTTTTACAAACTCAATACAGTTCAACGTATTTTACAGAATTTTTTCCAAACTTTTTGCACCGTAGTTTTCGTTAAAAAAAAAACCGAAACAATTTCAACTTTACAAAATTTCGAAGTTGGAATTCCTAATCTGTGAGTTCAAAAACTTCCGAATATTCGCGAGTCTCAAGCTAATTGCACGTAAAGAAAAACCTGCGGTTTAAAGGATAAACTGCGAGTAATTTTTTTTCTTGCTCTCGCAGTGCATCGTCTCGCAAAAAAGTGTAAGAATTTAGCAGACGATTCTCGAACAGTAGAAAAAAAATATATACATATACATATAATCTTTTTTCTCTGCCATGTTGTCGTGATGAGGAAGACAAATGGGCAAAATCGTAACGTTACATGGGTCATGGTACAGTAAGGTGTACTGTTAAAACTACATAGACTCATACATTTGTACAGAGGGAACATGCACAAGCCAAAGGTGTGGAATCTGTTGTACATTTTATGTCTGTAATGCAACGAGCAAAAGCAGCTCTTCATTAATACCTCGACGAGGCATAGACGCGATGATGATGACGAGAGATAAAGATAGAAAGACTCGAAGAGGGACAGAACGAATGTTAAAACAAAAAAGGATAGAGAATACGTACTTGTGTTATTCTCGAGCAATCACGACAATCGTACAACCCCTTCGTTACTCACATAAGTACGTTGGGCGTCATGCTCCATGACATCAATGAAATATAACGGAAATGGAGCATATTTTAAATGTCAGATTTATTAAAACAAGCTTTTCACGACCTCGTCTCTGTTCATTCAAATATTTTCATTCATTTCGTAACTTATATTACAACTTCATTGAAATTTTATGTCTCAAATTTCGAAATGAAATTCGAGTGAAAAGAAATTTCCTTTTTTTTTCTTTTTTGTTTTACTGCTTACGAATAGGATCTAAAAGAAAATTATGAACATGAAAAATAATTATGTTGAAGTTTGTATCGTCGAATGCAATTTCTTTATTTTTATGACAAAGCTCGAAATTAATTTCATTAAATTACCCGATAATCGGGTCATATCTTTTTTGCGACTTGAAAAGTGAATCTTCTCGAAAAATTGGGATGAATTCGAAATTTTTTAAATGATGGATAAATAAAAAATTCGTTGCATTCCAACGATACATAAACTTCAATGCCATGCAAAATAAGAATGATAAACAATAATAAAAAAAAAGAAAATTTGCTCAACTGCTCGTCAAAATGTTGAAAAAAAAAAAAAATTCAAATAAGCTATTGTCAAAATTGTTCTTCGTGCGTTAAGTAAATTTTTCAGACATTTGTATTCAAATTTATTCAAATACCTTATACTTATTGATTGTTCGTACATTCTTGTTGATGAAATTCCTTGGCTGTTTTCGAAATAGAAGGAAAATATGATAATGCTAAAATTAGAAATCGTGTTTATCCATTTTAACGTTTTCATTAATTCGTCACTTGTGCATGCAAATTTAAATGAAATACAGACGTGTTGAAAAAATTGTTTAGCTGTTTGTGAGATTGTGAACGAAATCTCGATACTTAAATGAGAAATCGTGCCTATGAATTCTCGTGTTTTAATTCATTTTGTCACTTTAACGTTTCAACTATTGCAATTTTTCTTTTTTTTTCTTTTTCAACAAGAATTCTTGGCTGCCTGTGGTCGAGTATAAAAAAAAAATCTCAACAAAAGAACTCAATCTATTTATTCTTAGAGTTTCATTCATTTCGTTGACTCATCTTCATTTCTTACTCAGTACAATTGGAAACATTTTTTGACTGTTGATTAATACAGTAAATTGAATTTTTTATCTCCCTTGAAATAAATTGAAGATAAAGTTAACTTTTTGAAAAGTCTACATATAATGATTGTGCCTAAATTTTGGAACAGCGATAAAAAAATAAGAAAAAGTGCAATTCATCGAAGTTGGAGGTGAAATTTACTGCGTGAACGAATTTCCAAAGAGCCTGAGTTTATATAATTGAATTTATTTTATATCTTTCCTAAAACTCGTTTCTGGCTCTGCGACATTACATCATTTTTACAATCCCTCTGACTCTTGAGAGATTGAATTGAATAAACTTTACATTTGAATAAAAAAATAATCGACGAAAAAAAAAAAAATTTCTTCTCTGTATGAATTCTTTTAATTGATGAGAGAGTTTGCATAAAAATTTTCTATAAAGTCATGGATTACACAATAAATTCTTTGTACGCACATGTGCGCTTCGTCAGCATCTCGATCTTGCGAGGGCACGTTGTTTTTATGATTATTTTTTCGTTTTTATTTTTTATTCATTATTATGAAAGTCCACATGTTCGATGGATTAACGAGGAATTCATGGAGCTTCGCAGTAGAATTTCTATCAAAACATTGGATCGCAGAGTTTTTGCTCGTGTTCATTAAACTCGAGTATTTAAAACATTCTCGAGTTCATATACGCGAGCGAGTGTAAAATGATCGAGAAGTTGATGAATGAAGCAAAAAACTCGTCCAAGCTCATCGGGGTTTCGCGTCGCAGTTAAAAAAACGTGACAATTTTTCAAAATAATATATTTGCATCGAGCTGTACAAGATTTTTCATCGACAATGTTAACGATAAAGCAACGTTTTTCACATTCGAAAAAATGAAGCTGCTGGACAAAATAATTTTCGCAGAATTATCTGATCTTTATAGTTTCTCGGACGTGATATAATTCGTAGAACAGCAGGAATGATTCATGAGCGCACAGCAATTGTGTGGCAAGGACGTAAAATATGTAGGCACATACGAGTGGGATAGAATTGAATAATAAGATAGATTTTTTTTTTTTTTTTTTTCATTAAAACGAGCAAACGCTCGGAAACTCTCCTACGATTCGCTTGCATTTTGTCTCATATTGCAGCATGACAATTTATGGTAACTTCAGAATCAAATAAATTTCAAAAACGCAAAAAATCATAAGCAAGAACGCGAGAGAAGGAAGTGGAATGAAATATTTGCTTGTCTCGTAAAATACGATATGAAAACATCGTACGTAAAAACAACAAGAAAATATTCGCATGAATGGTTACTTTTCACGCGGTGATCTTGAAATGGTGAATCATCGGAGGAGTTGAGAATAAAGTTGAATTATTCAAAACCGATATGAAAAAATGAACAAAATTTGATCAATATATTTGATCAATATTCGGACGAAAATATTTATAAAAATGAATAAGGTTCGATCGTCGGAAAATATTGAAGTTAAAATTGACAAATTCAAGGAAACTTAGGATCCAATAATTTTATAATTATTTAAATGAAAATTTACAGAAATAAATAATTGCAAAAAATTGATAAAATAGTGAAAAACGAAAAACTCATTCGAAACTTTTGCTTTGCTCTACTTTTACACACGTTTCACGTGATACCAACCTTGAATTTAAGTGACGACACATTTCATCCACGATTTTGTGATGCAATCGACAAATGTCCAAATGCATTGAACGTTGTACGACAGTTGAGTGCCATCGCGCTGATATGGAGCAAAAAAAAAGGAGATGCTAAAAACAACCAAAAATATATATTCGTTTCATTTCGTGTTCATGAATTCCGGATTTTATTGGGTTTCAGTATTTTTCCGACTCCGACTGCATTGTTGAGAATTTCGAAAAATACTATCAATTCAATAAATATTGAACACAATTTTTAACTGTATGAAAAAATTCATTAGAAAGTTTAAAAAATCCAATAGATTTTCTATGACGATGAATCTTTATGAAAATTGTGATAAAAAAAATTTGGTTCGATCGTAAAATATTAAAGAAAACTCTAAAGTTACACGTTAATTTCTTATCCTCTGTCTTCAAATATTGCGAAGTAATTGTCCAGAGGCGAAGAGCATTAACATTTTTTTACGTAACATCAATTCACATATTATTTGTACGTCCATGGTGTAGATATTTTTGTATTTATATATATAGATATATATATATATTTTTTTAGTGACATAAACCATACTCGTTATTGTCGTAGACGTTGGTTGGTCGTCACAGACGCCAACCTCGAAGGATAAACTCAGTTTGAATTATTCAATATTTGTTCGTGTGCAACGGATTTGCTCTTTAGCTAGGATTGGACTGAAGTCATGCTGTACGGATTTTTAGTCATGCTAGCGAGTCTTAAAGAAGGAGAAAGAATATAAACGCGAGCAAGCGCACGTTGAGGATGTCGTTTCGTGCTTCCTTATGTGTTCACTGCTGTATTCCATAAAAGTATTTGCGATGCAGGTATCGTTTGAGAGACTTCTCTCATCAAATTGGTATCACGTTTATAGCAGAATTTTTGTTTCATCCAAAGTATCCAAAAACGTATGTTGCCCTGACACAAATAAATTTCGATTCCTTTTCGCAAATCAATTTACACCAAGAGTCAACGTCTTTTGTACGATTTTATAATTGAAATAACATCATATAATATATATATATTTTTTTTCCAATATAATGACGTATCAGGTGTAATATATATTTTTTTAATTCCCACTGTCCACGATATTACCGGTTGAGTGCTCGACACTGTAAATGTATTAACGTTCTGGATCGATGCCCGAAAAGGTCGACAAATAATGAATTTATTATTTGCACTTATTCTGATGTAATTAAATTTTTTTTAATACTATTTGAAATGAAAATTTTTTGATCGACAACTCCCGATAACATATCTGTTTTATTAAACGTCCAAAATTGTATGAGAAAACTTAAAAAAAAAAAAACCATATTTTGAAGAACTTTTTCACCTTGTTCAAACAATCACTTGAAAATTTTTTTTTTGATTAAGGAGTTTCGGTACAAGTCATACTTCAGCTAATCTTTAGTGAGAATCCGCTACTGTTCTCTAGCAAAGCGCTAACTTCACACAACGAAATTTCGTATAAAAATTACATGATAAGTGAGAAACTCATCGTTTTCATTGATAAACAAATGAATAATTAATAAACTATGTAGACGAGTTATTTCATTTCCTGGTGGCATAATTCAAATGATATTTTCATTGGTTTGACCGCTTTTTATAACCTTTTTTACATTTTTTGTATTGTTTCGTGCACACAAGTAAAGTGTGTAGGGATAGTGTAGGCATGTCACTATGTTAAAAAGTGACTTTTCATTTGATAATTTTGTGGAAACGCTGTAAACGTTTTCAGGATAAGTCAAAGAACATAGTGTAGAAATTTGAATAAAATGTTTACATTTTGTCACTCGTACCGCGAAACTCCTTTATTTTTGCCAAGTTGATAATAGAATTTAGACTTCGTAACATTGTTTGTAAAAAAAAAAAATCGCTTGAAAAAGTAGTTCTAAGCGAAAGGTAATAAATAAATAATATAATATTGATTCGTTCGTTTTATTTGTTTGACAGGTCGATAGAGTCTACCTAGATAAAGGATTTAGCAGTAATGCCAACTTATCAGAATGCGGGTGGTGGATACCCGAACGTATCAGTACCAGCGCGTCAGGGAAAGCTCGATGGTAATCAAAACCATCACACGACGATACCGTCAAACGTAACGAGCCATTCCCTCATACAAAACGCAACACAAAATACCATTTCGACGAATTTAATGGGTACTAATATGTTGCCTCATCCTGTATCACCGATAATGACCAGCCATGCCGGTATAACGTCACAAAATGTTACGAGCCATCTCAATCCACCAACTCCACCTGTAATTATCACCTCAAACGTTACCAATCCCGGCAATACGACCACCCCCGTCTCGTCAAATCCGAGACACGAAGTCAAGCTGAATGCCATGCCGTAAGTATTTCATTTATTCCCTAAATTCAAATTTTCAGTAATATCAAACTTTTTTTTATTGTTCTTATATCAACTAATATTAATTACCTATTCACTCTTCTATGGTATTGTTTTCTCATAATACGCTGCTGCTTGAAGCGAATTTATTCAATTGCTTCAAGAAAAAAATCATTCGATTGCTTGAGTTTTTGTTTTGGCAAATTATTTGAAAGATTCCTTTCGAATTATTTTCAATCAGACTCGAAAGCAATCAATTTTGTATGAAACATTGATTAATGTATTTGAATTTGTTTGGTTCAAGTTGGTTCCATGGAAAAATCTCGAGAGAAACAGCAGAGAGACTTTTACGACCGAGGGAGGACGGTCTTTTTCTAGTCAGAGAATCAACAAATTTTCCCGGTGATTATACGCTGTGCGTTTGTTACCAGGGGCGTGTACAGCATTACAGAGTAAAATACAAGAATAATCAGCTGACGATAGACGACGAGGAATTTTTTGAAAATTTGGCATTGCTCGTTGAGCATTACGAGCAAGATGCGGACGGTTTGTGTACGCAATTAACAAAATCGTTGCCGAAACAAGGAAAGCAAGATTTTTGCGTCGATCCAAAAGCATTTGTCGAGGCTGGTTGGGTCATACAGACCCACGAGTTGGAACTTCGAGAGTGTATCGGCAAAGGTGAATTTGGTGATGTTTTACTCGGTGTTTATCGGGGCGAAAGAGTCGCCGTTAAAATGCTTAAAGACAATAGCGAAGCTGCACAAAGATTTCTCGCTGAGGCGAGCTTAATGACGTCGTTGATACACGACAATCTTGTTAAATTACTCGGTCTTGTGTTCAACAATCCACATATGTACCTGGTTACCGAGTATATGAGTAAAGGATCCCTGGTGGATTATCTCAGATCACGAGGGAGATTGCACGTTACCAAAAAGGATCAGATTAATTTTGCATTGTGAGTACTTGCTATATTATCAATTATAATTGGGCTGAGCCTCGGGTCATTAAATTACCTCTATGGTCATACCGTTTTCTTAAGATTTTGTTGAACATTTGGATAAATCTTCTTTAATGTCATATGCACGTGTGTGATAAATTTTAGAAGGTTTCACTAAGCGGAACGTTTAGATATTTTCATCAATAAATATTTTGGCTTCGACATGGTGAAGCCGGCTAAAACTTTGCACACATTTTTATGCAATATCAAAGAACCTACGTTTAGTTTCTCAAAAAAATCTAAAGACTAATTTTCGCAATTTTTGTAATTATACAGCAAGTAGATATGTTGTTCTGTAGTCAATTTACAACAACTTTTATTCATTAACTTGTGAACGCAAACCATTTTGTATGTGAGAAAAAATGAAAAACAATTATTAGATATGAATGTGACGATAGAACTACGTTATTACTACGTGCCCATTCTTCTGGTTAACAGTCAAGTTTTCAAGAAAATTAACAGGTACAAACGTTTTTCATTTTACCGAAAAAAACATTTCTCATTTTACTTTGTCTCGAAATGTCAAGCGTCTATGAGAAAAATGGACATCTACTTTTCAGTTGTTTCTCTCGTAGTCGCACAGAAAGTATCGATACCAAAGTTTATTTGGTTATGTCGTAATGTGTGTTGTTTTTTAATGGAATATTTGACAAAAAAATGATTTGCAGTGACACTTGTGCGGGAATGGCTTATTTGGAGTCGAGACACGTTGTACATCGCGATCTTGCAGCCAGAAATGTACTCGTAGCTGAAGACAATTCCGCCAAAGTGTCGGATTTTGGATTAGCCCGGGACGAAAACTTCTCTCTCGATGGTGGCAAACTACCCATCAAGTGGACAGCACCGGAAGCTCTCAAACAAAATGTAATTGTTTATTCTAATACGAAAAAATCTTCGTATTGGTTCAATTATTCGAAAATATACTTTAAACTTTTTTTTTCTTCAGTTACATCGATTGATATTTTTCTATAAATTAAAAGTAATCATTCGTGGGATTGTGGAGAGAAATTTTTCCCTTATTTTTTGTTATTCATTTTGCTTTTGATTGTTTTAAGAATTCTCATGAAGAACTAGTTTATGCCGATCTTCATTATTATGTAATGACTGCTTTTTTTACTTAATTTGTAAATATATGTTTTCTTACAGAAATTTTCCAACAAGTCTGACATGTGGAGTTTTGGTATCCTGTTGTGGGAAATTTATTCCTTCGGTCGTGTACCATATCCGAGGATAGTGAGTAACGTTACAAAATAAATTTATTTTTCAAACAAATCAACATGGTTTCAAATAATCGTGTTAAATTTTACGAATGAAATTTCAGCCGTTAGCGGACGTTGTTAAATGTGTGGAAAAAGGATACAAAATGGAACCACCTGATGGATGTCCCTCCGAAGTTTACGACATAATGAAACAGGTGATTTATTTACATACAAAAATAGAATTCAACAAATCTTTCGGCAATTAGTCAAAACTTGGGCCGTACAGCGAACGAAACTAAAAGTTGAAAAATTAGTAATCTCGATGATATTCAACATTCCTAGTCACACTTTTCTCGCGGCGGAAGATCCGTTATTGGTGGAAATAATTTAAAACAATTTTCAAATGAAGCGAGTGTCAGCAAAAAAATGTACAATCTTACAAATTACGCTGAAAGCATAACATTTTGTACGAAAAAGTTTTTCTCGGCTTTTTCCTACTTTCATTAGTTTAATCTTGTGAGGAGCTTGAAAAATAATTTTTAAAACCTTGTGAACGACTCTCAGAATTCGGTAATTTATGAGATTGGCTCTCAGGACTGAACCACTGAAGATAGAAAACTGTTGTCACGAACTTTTTTGTAGGAAATTGTACGCTCTACGAAATCGGTCTGATGGACTTTTGCTCTATATTCAACCGTTTCACCTTTATGTGCAATTAAAGACTAAGTGAGTTGAATTTTAGTCGTGAATTGACGTTTTCATTTTCCACCATCGGTTCTAGGACGCTCTGCCCTTTATTTCGTAATAATAGCCAGTACCGTGGACTCTTTAGTTGATATCTGACCAAAAAGTGTGACTAAAAAGGTTGAATTATTGAAAAAAATATTGTTCAGTACGATTAATGAGGATGAAAATTAAATTTGCAATGTTTACTTATCGTTTTATGTATTTTCACGTTTACGAACAGGCATGGGATTTACAGCCAGAAAAGAGACCGTCGTTTCTCGACATAAAGGGGAAGCTGGGACTGCTCAAAGTTGAGTACACCAAATGTACGAATTAAGCAAGGCTACTTATTTCATATTGTAGGAAAATAGTGATTGGGGAGAGAAAAGGGACATTGGTATTAGTCGCCGGGTAAAAAAAAAAAATACAAAAAACAAAAACAAAAGCATCAAACAAAAACTACACGTTCTTTGCGTTCTTCCGAAAAATGAGCGATCGATCGATCGTTTTAAGGTGGTGGATCACTCACGGAGCTTTACCACGAATTTTTGAAATGAAAATTTTTCGATGTCGTTTGCCTAATCACGAAAGGGCTCTGTCAACGAAGGCGGGACGATGGCAAAAATACGCTAACAGGGGCTTTTTTTAATTGATCAAACCGTGTCAAAAATATTCATCTTCGAGGATGGCAGCTACCGCTCACCTTAAAGACCCTTGAATCGAGAAAACAAAAGTCCGCATAATGCAAGCAAAAAAAAAGAAAAGGACAAAAACGAAGCAAAAATGTAGGAATCGCGTATTTCATATTTATTTTATAAAGAAAACAAAAGGACAACAAAAAAAAACACAGCAAGGAAATAGACAAAAAGCAAAACTAAGTTAAATCACGAGGATAAAGTGAAACGATTATAATTTGTACGTGACAATATATTCCACGAATGTTACCTAAGTCGATTGTGCCTTTGTTCAACCGAATAAATTCTGAAGAACATAAAAGCAAAAACAAAAAGAAAAATGCAAAATTTACCCAAGTTCAGTGAACTTGATAAATCAAACGATTAGTGACGAATAATTACCTTCCCGATGTAGTGTTAAACAAACAAAAACAAAACGATCGAAATACGACTAAAAAAAAAAAAAAAAAAAAAAAAACGTTTCGACGAGAAGCCAAAGCTCTGAAACAAAAAGAGAGGATAGTGTTTTTTTTTTTTTAATTTTTATTTTTTATTCTGTTCATTCGTAATTTAATTACCAGACTAGAATAACAACTAAAATCCTCTCGAATACTTTACGTGGCACAAATTTAAACTTAAAAATAATAAGCACAATACGATTAGATTCTAGCTGAAAAACATGTCATCGTAGATTTTACAACGATCATTCGAACGGCACTCTATTCATAAGCGCAAATTCCTATGAGAATCAACAGGAGAAAAAACAGTAAAGGAAAAAACAAAATTTTATCGTCCTTGTAGTCGTAATTTTCGCGAAGCAGCGGTTATCAAAACGGTTTAATGTTTGCACCGTTGAAATCCAACGAAAGTTCCTTCTTTTCAAAATTATCTCGATTCGTTTTTTGTTTTGTTTTTATTTAATGCCAAATTTCGAGTTGTGTGTGTCATCAATGATCTTATGAATGAATTACACATTCTCTTCGGCGGAAACTTCGTGTTGGATCGAAATTGCCCTTTTTCACGAATTCCGAAATACTGAATTAATGTACGACGAAATCGTCGAATTTGTCGTTAAATTAAAGTTGATAACGATCCAAAATTGAGAAAAACCCGAGCAATTAATTGCGATACTGATGAATTAATCGAGTGAAAAAAAAAAAAAACGAATTTTCGTTACGGTTCAAAGATGCAACACTTTAATACCACAAAACGGTTTCGGATGAACTCAATCCTCTTAGATCTGACATTTACGGTTGATAGATCTAAGAAAAATCTTAGATACACCGATTTCACTTTGATCCCACGTTTTTTGTTAATCAAAGATTTATCGTAGCTAGAATTTAAGATTAATTAAATTATTACAATGTAAAAGGATTAAAAATAAGTTTAAAATGTGTCTCGGAATATTCGACTATGTTATCAAAAATATAGTCTTGTAAATGTTAAAAATGTAAATATTTCCTGTACATAATTGCCTAAAATGGGAGAAAAGGAGAGAAAAAGAAAACAATAATCCCGTATGAGAGACGTTGAGAATAATTAGAGATTTAACGCGAATGTTTATAGTATTTTCAAGTGTTTTCTTTTATCGAACGACCGATCAAATGTTGTTCTCGCGAATATATGGGAACGACGACGAACAGAGCAGCTAGCAATTGAAATACACGGGAAAACTTGATTATTTAAATAAAAAGAAGATCCAAGTTGGGATTAAAGATTAAAACGTTAAGGGCAGATATTCAAATTACTGTCATAATTGATGAAATTTCTGTTTTTCTTGCAATGCAGATATTATCCAATCGCTCTTTCGACGATAATCTTAAGGGATGTCAGTGAACCAGATTTATTTATACTTTGACACCAAACGATATACGATAAAGAGGCTTATTTCGTGTGGTACTTGAAAAGATTGGCTATTTTTTCGTAATATTTAGTCGTACGAAAAAAAAATTAAACGTTTTGACTCTTTTTTAGAATAATATTTTATATTTATTCTGAGATTCCAGTGTTGATTAAAAAAAAAAAAAACAAAAAACAATTAAGAAACTGAATGACAAGTGAAAAGTTGCTTTTTTTCACTACCCACACGAAATTCCTTTCAAGATGAAGGATCCGATTGATTTGTAGATTAAGCCCGATCAGCTGACCGTCCTAAAAATCTGCCTTAATCAAGGTAGCGTTACTTTCTAGTCAAATAAGAGTTGAATTTACTGAATTGAATTTACAAATTCGTTTTATTTGATCCCAAACCGAAAGTTTAAAAAATCATGCTATTATTCGATTGAGAATCCTTTTTACACGCATATTTAAAAAATAATAATTCAACCGGATGGTCGATATTAAAAAATTCGAGTAAAATGTGAAAATGTTGAATAATTTTTCACATTCCACGGATATTGATGTCGAATGAGCGAATTTTTTTTTTTCAGAGTTTGTAAAATTCGATGAATACAAATTATCGACTCAAAAAAATTTCCATAAATTTGAATAATCGAGGAAAAATAAATGTCAGAGTTTGTAAAATCAATGAATACAAATTTTTCACTCATTTTGCTAGAGTTTACAGCAGTAGCTACCTCAAACGAATTTTTTACAGTGCAAATTTGCTACGTTTCGTTTTACTAATAAATTCGAATATCTGTTTTTTTTTTTTTTTACGATTTTTTAAAACAAAAGACTAATGTTAATAGTTTTTTTTTTGAAACGAGTGTTAATAAATAATAATTGGATCCTTCATCTTACGACTGCAGCTTCAAGTTGTCGAAGAGACACGAACGATTTTCGTATCTTGTTAGTGCTATCAAAGATTGCATCTTTGAATTACAAATGGAAAATCTTGTTTCTTAGCATTGCTCATTATTTACTTGAAGTTCTGAGCTATGAGAATTGGCCCAGAATTTTTTGCGGGCTCGAAAACTAAACAATCAAAAAAATTTTCGATATTTTAGAGATTAACGAAAAATGGTAAACACAAGAGAAGATCTTTCGTTCAATCTCAATAATGCAAAATTTTGTTATCGTCCTCACGAGCATCGTGCTGTTGCCTGAAAACGATTCTTACGTCTCTTTAAACTTTGTCAACTACATTTTCAACCTGAATTCTGTTTCCCCTTTTAAATACGCTTCGCACAATTGTATGTTTTTTTTCTTTTTATATAAGAGTGTAATCATACGTGTACAAAATTTATTGCAACGATCGACCTGAAAGCCAAGTATTTTTTTATTTTTCAATCAACAATCCTCATCATTTTCGTCTCGTTGTTTATTTAACGTCAAAAATCGTCAAAAATCGTATTGATTAGTTGTTTTTTCTTCGGCAAGATTTCTCTTTTTTTTTTAAATAGATTTTTTCCTTCGTCTCTTTTTATCGATTTAAAGTATCGAGTTTATCGTCTTCCAAGCTTTTTCCACTGTGATCAAATCGACGAAACAAAGCAGATTTTTTCATGTTGTCGAAATATTTGTGATTTTTCACACTTTTTTCTTATTTCGAAGTTGACGAAAAAAAAAAAAAAAAAAAAAACAATGACTTTTCAATTAATTATTGGAATTTTCATTTGTTAGTTTTAGTGGATAAATTTCTCGTTCAATATTAATAGCGCCCCTCGTTATTACTCATTGTTGATTAATTATTAATTACACTTGTCTTTTAAATGCTCGAATTCGTTGCAACATACATTTTGTACACGAAAACACACATAACTGCGAATTTCGAAATGTTTGCGGCTCGGATGTTCCGACTAAAACGACGGCTACGAAAACAAACAAGAAAAGAAAGAAAGACAGGAGATGAAAAAAAAAAAAAAACATGTGGATCGATTCTTAAGAATTTTAATCGTAACCAATCTCCATTAGCTCGTAAGAAATTTAATATATATATTGAGATGAAATTACACAGAATATATCATGCGATTGAACTAAACCATTCCGTATATTTATTTATTTATTTATTTATACTTTATGTTTCATGGTTTTTTTGACGTTTCGATGATTTGGGACTGAGAATCGCGACAAATGTTGGAATAATCATGAACAGTGACAACGTATTCGTCGGTGGAAGCGGAAATCGTATCGATAGTATCACGAGGATCGTTAGTTGGAGAAAAATGAAGATTGAGCAACTCGGATTTATCTTTTTTCGTTTTTTTCACCAAAGACTCATTGACTTTGCTCGAACCTGCAATATCTTTCGTCTCGTCACGTGTTTCTGGTTTCAACCAAAATTTATCGCTTGTTTTTATTTCTTTGGTCAATCGTTGATTTTTTCCCAACGACTTGACGTTTGCGAGGCTCAGAGCGATGCAGTTTTTATCTTTTTTCTTTGGACCACGTACCACGGTAAATGGTACTGACTGTTCATCAGCTTGTGGACTTTTTAAACGACTTCTTATCACGAGACTTCGTCCCGTTTTGTAGGGCTCACCGAGCTCATGATTTTTTCGACCTTTACTCGGTTTTTCAACGACCACGTACTTTCCACCACCAATATTTTTATTCTCGATAACCGAATGTTTTATTTTGGGCAAAGTGTACGTCGCGTTATTACCATTCGAGTTTAAATCTTCGAGACTCGTGTTCGTCGATTCTTGTACCTCTGAAAATCGAATGTATTTCCAACGACCTATTTCTTTCTTATTCGTATCTCCGGTTTTATTCATTTTTGATGTTTCTTCGCTCATCGATCCAATCACCTTCTCCTCCTCTTCTTTACCTCCTCGTTCTGTACTCGCTCCCTCAACCGATTCAACAATTTTTGATTTTTCATCCGATAACGTGCCGTGCGAACTTTCTTCTCCATTGTGAAGCTTCAGTGTTGCTATTTTTCCAATTATCGAACCGAACGACGCAACGTGATTACCAATCGTCGATAGAGCCCCCGATATCAAGTCGTTTCTTCCCTCATCTCTTTCTTCAACTCCACCAACTACCACTTTCCTCGTCTCTTCCTCCATTTTCTTTCTTTTATCTGTACCACCATTTTATTTCCTCTTATTTTCATCGTTTTCGTTACATTTTTTATTGATTAACTTTGACTCGATCAATTTCTATTTTGGTACAAACTCTAAATATTGTTGAGATGTTGAAAATATTTTACGCCTCATTAACAGGCTGTCAAATTGTGCTCGTGAAATTCGAAATTATTATTTTACGCCCTTGAAATTTCAAAAAATAAAACAAATCTGTGAGGCTCAATCTAAATGTTGCATTTCAAATGCAATTCAAAATATTGAATTGAATGTTGAGATCGTAGCTGTAGAAATTCTTAAGGGAAAACTCCTTGGAGAATGATTGAAAAATTAGCACGTTTTGAAAATTTAAAGATCGCTGAGAGGACGTGTCAAAAATGTTCTTTTTTTTCTAAATCTGTTTAGAACGAAACACGGAAACATTTCAAAATGGACATAAAGTAACGTTACAAAAACACATTTTTCGATTCGTTGGAATTGGTTTGAATAAAAAAACAAAGATCTGAGAAAAACGCATTCAAATATTGTCTTCGGTTGAATTCTTTATAGAATTTTTCTACTAATAGAAAATTGTCGAGAAAAACACTGGCAAGATAACTGAGTTAATTGGTCTAGTAATTTGAAAGAATGAAAAGTCTTTTGATGCCACATTTGGAATAGACAAAATTTCTTAGATTTGTCTATTTATATTAAAAAATTGTAAAATCAATTGTGGGAATAACTGTAAAAAAAAATTTCGCACCATTTGAAAACCTTGCAAATATGAAGAATTTGTAGAAATATAATAAGAACGAGGCGGACGGTACGAACGTGATTTTATTCGTTTCGTTCAACATTTTTCTAGAATAACATCGATCAAGAATAAAACAACAAATGTCACAACAATATAATATCTTACCGATTTTAGTTTTACTCGAAATTGTTCGATTTTTATGATTTTTTTCAGGAACTTCTTTCTGCTCGATCTCCCTCATAGGAGACTCTTTTTTTTCTACTGGTTCGAGGGTTTTTCTCGGATTCATTTGGTCCGCAGAATCAACGAGAGATTCGTCGTAATTTTCGACTCGAAGCGAGATCGATTCGTTGGTAAAATTGCTGCCCACGGTGCTTTCGGTGCTTGTACTTTTGAGGGAAGAATCCTCTCTGAAAGGACGACCTTTGTAACGTTCTTCAACAATTTTTTCCATCTCGGTATCGTTTTCATCGAAAGCACGAAACGGTGTTGGTTCGTATTGAATTTTGGTGATCATACGAACAGTTTCTTCACGAATGGGCTCGTGTGTTGAATTTTCAATATTCGATCGATTCGTTCGATCGTCCGAAGGATTCGTCGATGGAAGATTTTTGTATTTTTTATCTTCCACTTTATCCAAAGTGCCTGCCATTTTGTTTTTATGATATTCTGTTTTGTTTACACTGTTTTCGATCGCGTCGATGTTATAATTCATTTTGTCGACCTTCTCCATTGTCCGTGAATCCGAAACCGCGATTAAAGCTGTGGGTTTGATTTTTTGCTCCCGTAATTTGAGCTTTTTTATTGCTCCTTTAAATCCTTTCCTTTCTTCGGGAGGTTCTTCGGTTGGGCTCATCGGAGGAGCTGATGGAATAAATAAATTTTTCTCTTCCTTTTCTCCGGTTGAGCCTACGATTCCTTTTCCTTCGGAATCAAAATAATTCTCTTTCTGACCATCTTTTCCACGTTCCGTTTTTTCTTGGCAATGTCCGTCACATCGATGTGTTTCTTTTCTCGAAACTTTTCGAGTATTGTCAATAACGATAGTAACATTTGGCGAAAGTTTAACAACAGAGACAGCGCAATTATCAGCACATTTATCGCGAACTTTTTCAACAACGATTTCTTCTGCTCCGTGAATTTTTACGCCGAGTTTTTTTTTAGCCTCATCAGGACTATCTTCGTCCGAAGATTTGTCACAATGGCAGCTACGAGTTTCCGGGCTCGTTGATCGTTTCGTACGTTTTTCATGATCCTCGCAATCTTCCTCGTCGCTCTCTTTTCTCGATCTTGAAGAATGTACCTTCGATGTTTTGGTGGTATTTTCATAAGTTGTTTCCGGACTTCCAACGTGTGGTTTGAGGTTCAAACGCTTTGGATTACGAACTTGAATGCCGCTGAACGGATCTGGTGATTCATAGTTTTGAGGAGTGGTCGTCGTCGTCCAATTCGCGTTGTTTATGTCGCCCGTGTAGCCGAACCAAGCTGCGCAGCCTGGATCCGACAGTTGATGAGAAACTTGATGACCCATCGATGACCTTGGAAGAAAAGATGCTCTTCTACGGTCCATTTCTTCCTCAATCTGAGCGATTTTGTTTTGAACATTAGTTAACCGACTCTGAGCGATGGAGCGTTGTGATTTGTAAGGTGCAAAATTAAGATTGACACGTTCGTCGCATTCTTTTTTTCTCAGAGTGCCCAACAAATCGCGCAATTCTTCATCAGACTTGGTAGCGAGCATGACGGAATCGAGATTTCCTTCACCCTCGGCACCGCCTAATCCCTGATTCTCGCTCAATCGACGATTCAATGAAGCGTCCACTTGGGATTTGAGCAAATTGACTTTGAGCTGAAGGGTGGTAAGTATGGGAATAACGTTAATCGGTGGATTAGCAGTCATGTGAAGATTTATGAGTGCGTTGACCTGTTGAGCGCCTCGCGACTCGGCCAACAGTTGATCTTTCGTCAGAGTAACCAAAGATCTTTTGGCACGTTCCATTGTTTCTTCCATGCTTGTTGTTATGTTGGAACCCGGTATTTTTCGAAGTACAATTCGAGTTGCTGCGCAAGGTATAACACCAGGGATCGCTAGCAATTGAGAAGCAAGAGCTTGAAGATTTAAGGCCGAAGGACAATTGTTTCGAGAGCAAATTGTATCGTCATTTGTCCTCGCACAACGATGCTCTTCCACTTCGTTTCTCCATTGATAACCCGATATATTTTGACTTGTCTGTTGAGGCTCTTGGCCTACACTCTTTCGAGGACAACATCCACAATTTTTACTCTCTTTACTCGCGTTTCCATGCTGCTGCTGATAATATGGACTCAATAATGGATTCATCGCAATCGGAATCGGATAAGGATAACATCCACCCCCTGGACATCCGTGTAACCCCGAAGATGGACAATTTATACCGATCCCAGGACAACCCTGAGTAACCGGCGGATTCACGGGCACCGTCTGTGCCGGTTGACTCCCAGGATTAGGACAATTGCTCGGTAGGATGAATATCGGTCCTGGTGTACCGATGTAAGAGCGTATCTGATCTAGTGCCGCTAATGGCAATGAGCCATAACCAACCCCTTGAGGCTGCATTATTGATGGCACGTTGTACGATGTCTGCGCTAATGCCTGACCAACATTCGCCAGACCAGTGCGTTGAATCGGCTGTTGCTGCTGGTTTATGCCGTATGGATCTTGCTGATAGGCTTGAACGTATTGATTCTGTCCTAACGTTCCTCCTAATTGAATTTCTCATTTTTAACGAGGTTCTATCGCCATAGTCCTAATCGTATATACAGAGTAACGGCAAAATCAACAAATACAATTTTTCCAAGATAATTTTTTGAAATTTTGCGTGAATCTTATTGAGCGTTGTCTTATAATTTTTTAGAAGATTTCACCGTCTGGTAATCGAGATTTTCAGTGTTTAGAATTGCAACTTTAACACGAGGTCTTATGGGAAATCGGGAAAAAAGACGATATTTTACAACTAATAACTCGATTCCTGAGTCGTCAAACTTCCTCAAATTTAACCCACTGTTGAGTATGATTGTTAAGAAGATTCTAGACGAATTTCAAACGATTAAACTTGGAATTTATCGAACGCATGAGAAACGATCGAACCTCCTTAATCACTGGTTCAATATAAGCTACGTTAATCGTTATTGGTTTTCCGAAAGAAAAAACAACAACTACAACAAAGTCGTTTGTTTGGTTATCTTCAAATTTGCAACGTTCAAATCTAATCAACTTTGTCCTCGTTCAAGTTGTCCTTGTTCCTGGAAAATTCCATTGAAATTTACATTGCGAGAGTCAATATTTTCTTCGCCTTCCCTTTTTTTCTCGGAAATACTATTGGGAAAAATAATAATTGAATTTTCGTTGAATCCGAACGATGAAAACTTCAATAACACTTTTTGATTAATGATGTTTAATTTTATTGAAAAACTGTAATTAATGAAAAATTTGAATAGAGAGTTCAATTGAAGAGTGATTTGGTGATTGGAACACCTGCGCGAATGTATTTGTTCATTATTTTTCAATTTAGTTTTGACAAAATGATTTCGAAAAAGTGATTATATGTGTACCTTGTTGATTGGAGGGATAACAATAATATTGTTGACATTGCATCGGTTGTTGATTGTTCGATTGATGTTGTTGTTGCTGTTGTTGTTGCTGCTGCTGTTGACAAAAATTTATCTGGCTCGTTTGGGCAGGCACGTTGTGATACATGGTAGGAATCTGCGATATTGAGTTCACCTGTGATTGGGGAAAACCTGCAACAAATTTTTTAAATCTATTTTCCTCTGTGTGTTTAATGTAAATTTAAGTGAATCGTGTCATTCAAGATGCGTACACGTATCACTAGATCTCATCTCATCGAGAAACGGTTGCTTTATTGACTAAAATTTAATTATAGTTTTGCCAAAAGTTTTTATGGTTTTTTGAAAATCTTCCACTCAAAATTTGGGGTTCTATCGAAATGACATGTCGGACGAATTTCAGGGTTCTCCGGTAGAACAAAATGAAGATCGAGAAACTTTTGTTTTTGGGATAGTTAATTGACTCGGTTTTTTTTTTGTGAAAAGTTTTTGTAAATTGACTAAAAAACAACATATTCCAAAGTCAAGCTCATCCAAGGTAATAATGTACTTGCTGTATAATTACAAAAATTGCGAACATTTTCTTTCTTAAGTTTTCATTGAAAAACTAAATGTAGCTTCGTTTGATGTTGGATAAAAATGTATGCAAAGTTTTAGAAGGCTTCACCATGTAGAAGACAAAATATTAATTGATGAAAATGTAACTTTTAACACGAGCTCTCATGAGAGACTACCGAAAGATTGTGATTTTTACCAATAAATATCTGAACTTCCGCTCGGTGAAACGTTCTCGAATTTATTACACACGTGCATTTGACATTAAAAAAGATTGATCGAAATTTTCAGAAAAATCTTAAGAAAACGATACAACGATAGAACTACCTTAAATCGATGACCAGGAAACTTAACTCTAAAGATTCTTGAATGCTGCTTGAGTCACGTGGCTGTTTGAATCGCTGTGTTGATCTAAGTGGGGATAGACGACGTTATATACATTAAGTGTAGAAGTGGGGCAATAAACGAGATACGACGTAATCGTGACGCGTCACAACATTCAGTGGTTCATGGACCCGAGATCTGTGGTATGTTGAGCTCGTTGAAATCTGTAAACCAGTTAAAATCTGCAAATATTCTCTATAATTATACTTTTCATTGGTACACGTTGTTGAATTGACAAAAGTTATAAGTGAAACTGTATTTTTAAGGTACGTAGACTCAATTAATGGATTAAATGATTATCACTTGAGCCACGACACTTGTCAAATGAACGTCGATGAACCACTTAAAAATACCATTTTTCGTGACGAATGAAAATGGACTAATAAATATTTTAGGAAACAATTCAGCACGTCAACAAACCTGACGATTCATTGGATTTTTATCTTCAATTATTCATTATTTTTGATTTTTATGTGTTATATTTCTTGACGACGAGAGAGAACGCTGAATTGAAGGTTTTCTTGTAGATTGCTGAAGATTCTTGAGACATTTTGAGAACATGAATATCGAGAAAAGCATCGATTTCATAAAAAACGATCTTCTACCCGAAGCCGTTCATAATCGTTGCTTCTGTGAGCCTGGATCTCGTGAATTCGTTGAATTATCATCAGTCGAAGTGGAATCATTGAACGATGAGAGGAGTAAAAAAAATATGAAGGAATATTATAGAGCACGAATGATCGTTAATTATTCTGGTGAACCAAAGATTTTTGTGCTGATTATAAAATTACTCGATGTGGAGAATATAAATGAGGATAATTGTGATTGGAATGAATTTGTCAACGAGGAAATGTTCTATAGTAAAATGGTGCAAAAATACAAATTGAATATTTATCCCGAATGTTATGTGGCCGACATGGGTCGATATGGAAGGCCGGTCATCGTTCTCGAAGACCTTGAGGCTTGCGGATACGTACGAGTTGATGGTAAATTGGATGAGGATCACTTGGTGCTGGGTCTGAAAGCCATTGAAGGTCTTCACGAGCGTGGCTTGAGACTCAAAGCTGAGAACTTTAATTCGTTTAGGGAGTTTTACGCCAAGCTAATCGACACGAGATTAGATACACAATCTACCAACGTTTTCAACGAAACATCGAACAGGTAACTCCATTATTACATACAGAAAACGATTAAGAAGTTATTTTTTAACGCGATAAGTGCCAAACACGATTTCTTGTGTGTTAGGAATATCGAACTGAACTTTCTTTACATAGAGACACGTGGATCGAGTCTTTTTACTACCAAATTTGAAATAATATTTACGAGTTCACCAACTGGGGCTCAATTTGACCCGAGCCAACTGTGTGCAATTTTGCAAAAATTAAAAAACTACTTTTTTGTTCAAACTCTGACAACGGTGCGACAATGCATTTCGAACCATTCGGTTAGTCGGAAATTTTATGTTTATTGGGGAAAAAAATGTCCAGAAAAAATAAAGTGTAAATTATTGTAGTATTTGTAAAAATAATTTTATTTTTTACATTAAAAAAAATCTATAATTGGTGAACGAGGAGAGTTCTGGAAATAGCTCAGGACACATGATCTTTATAGGATTTGAATAAAAATAAAATTCACTTAGTATATATTCACCCGAAATCGATAGGATCGAGCAAGGAAATCTCTCGGAAATCTCCGAAATTGAGGACTGACTCACATTCGTCCAGTCGGAGTAATTAATTTAATTTCTGAAGTACCTCTACGGGTAATGAGATTTATTTTATTTTTAGCACTTGCAATTTTGTTCAGTAAATACTCCTTCGCGTATATTTTTTCCTCTTAAATTCAATTGGATTTTAATAATTACGATGTGACTGACTCGGATCTATCCGCCGAATCTCATTAAATTGTGGTTGGATCGACAAATGATATGGTTTTACATTACATTGCAGGCTTTCAAGGATACTGAAAAATATTCGATATGAAGGCATCGAAAAAATTGATCTCGAGAGCGAAGAGGCTCTCCTGACTTTATGTCATGGAAATTTAATACCTCGAGAGTGTTTTTTCTTCAAGTACGAGAATAAAAAACCTGTCGACGTTAAAATAATAGGATGGAACAGAATGCGATATTGCTCGATCATCCTCGATTTGACGTTTCTTCTTCAGGATCATGTTTTCAATGAGGACGACGTGGAAAAATATTTACGTATTTATTTCAACGATTCTAAGACTTGAATTCATTCAAAATCATTTCATAAATAAGTTTTACATTCAAATCATTATATTTGTCGAACGTAAGCTGCAGTTATTCGAATGAATTTATAAATAATGAAAAATTAATAAATTTCGTCAATTGCAATGTGTGGCCGGGGTTTTTTAAATATTTTTTTAAAAATAAATAATAGTAACCAACAACATTTTTGTTTGACTTTTTACGTACTTTTTCGAGTACTTTATTTTGTTAAAGTATTTGGAAACTCTTCGTCGTTTGAGAATAAAATTATTGAAAGAACAGGAGTACGCGTCCTTTTTGCAAACTCTCGGGAGACTTGGATCTTCGAATCTTGTTCAGAAAAGGAGTTTCGATAGTTATTTAGCTTCTTTATCGATTTACTCACTTCTCACCTCAAGGGTGATGAAGAGGACTGACGATCGCTGGAGGAGTTGATCGTCATGTTCACCATGAATGACCCAGGCTAGAAATTCTGTTTGGAAACTTGGGCGAAAACTAATTTGCATCGTAAATGTGAACGTGAGGGGTTGCCTGGTGTAAGAGGAGGAGGGGGGGGGGGGTAAGGATTTGTCGGACTCTGTTCCGAGAGTTGTAGGAAAATAAAGTTGCTACAGTTTACGTGTGCTTTCGCATCCTAGATTGACTGGCAAAAGTTTTTCGTAAGGCAACCAAAAAGAAGTAAGAAACAGAGAGAGCGAAAGAGAGTGAGGGAGGGGGGGGGGGGGGGGGGAGAGAAAAGTTTGGAGCAACAATGGCACAACGATGAGTTGGAGGCAATTTTCGTAAACAAAAAGAGAGTATTTGGGTTAAGTTTTATTTGTAATTGACTAAACTACGAAGCAAGAAAAAGGAACGATGTGCAATCTGACTTCGTGATTTTTATCCAGCGACTTGACAAGAATAGCGGAAAGATTTCGTGACATTGCAAATGAATTTCTTTCAATTCATTTGTTGATGGTAAATATCGAAATATTTTATTGACATTTCATTGCAATAAATTAGAGCATCGGTACTTAAAAATCCGTAATTAAAATTGATTAATCGGATGAAGAAGTTTGTGGTGGTGGCGGGGGTCTCCTCGAAGGACCTTCACGAGTCGATGCCTCGGGTGTCGTCGGACGCAATGGAATTCCATCATCGTAAGTTGATTCATAATTTCCACACAGCCAATAAACAAATCCAATGATGGCAAGAAGAATGATGATTGAAGTTAGAAATCTTCCCCCGTTGCAGAAAATTTTCAAGATTGCGGACAGAAATCTTGAACAGGGTGGCACAACTTTTGTCCCTTGATACGGACAAGAGGCTGTTGATGGGGGTGCAACTGGTTTCTTGACCGTTGGGCACGAAACAGGTGGTGGTAAGGGCGGTGGCGTTGATTGAATCACACAAGAGCCCGGACCCGAACGTTCCGGAGCTAACCAACCCATGGAGACAAAATTTAATAAATCGAAAAAATAAATTTCAACACTTTCTAGCTGCCTCGAACGAAAATTTTGACAGTGTTTGGTTAAGAACCTCAAATTTCGGAGTGACGTCCCCAAATACTTGACGACGCTCGAATGTTTTTCTTTCGTTACCTTCCTGTCTCTCTCTCTCTCCCTCTCTGATTTGTATCGATTCTTATCAAACTCCGTTACATCAATCAATCAAGATATTAAAATAGTGATGCCACGTAGCAGATGATGTAATCGAAATGATAGCCTATTACATTTTTTGAAGAAAAAAACCAACACAAGTTTACGTAAATTTCATAAATTGCGATATTTTTTATAAATAGTTACAATAATTTTATTGTCGTTTATTATTTGCAATTCCTCATTCATTTGAGAAAAAAATTCGTTAACGTTCAGAAAGAAAAATTTCATTCCAGCCACCATATTGATGAGTTTTCTTTGCAGTCTTCCGATTTTTCCGCACGGTTAAAGTTTTTTGGAAGGAAATTTAACCATCATTATTAGAAAGAGTGGACTTTGAAACTTCGCGGGAACAGTGATCTCCGATTTTTTTTTCTTCGAATTAATCACATGACGACAACGCAGACTCAGATGCCGAAATTGCGTCCCGCCGTGAGCGTTATTGGATTAATAAGAAATCAAATTACTAAAGTAATTAACGTTCGCTATATTTGTAATTTTCCTGGAAGGGAATCGACTCACAGGATTTTAACTCCCTGTTGAAAATGTAATTACTTCGTTTTCACGAATGAAAAAAAAAAAAAAAGTTTCACCAGCAGCGTTATAGCCAGTGGATTTTTATTTTCCAGCTTAACACGTGCCTTTTTCGTTTACCACGAATATACAAATTGGCAGACCGTGTAAAATTCAAAATTTCATGTTCGTTCTACCATCGAAATAATAATGATTATTATTTTATCTGCTCGAGGCACGAACAGAGAAATACTAATTTCGAATGATACGAAGTGAAGTTGTTGATTGACGTCTGTAAGCACATTTAATAAACAATGCCGGTCGCGTGATTATGAATAAAATGAATAAATGAAAATACAGGCTGTTTCTTGTGCAATCTACCATTTGCAACTGTATTAATTGTCCAAGCTTATGAAATGAGTTCAAAATTCTTCATTCAAAGTTGTAAGCGAAAAAATACGACGAAATATAAAATGATTTGTAGTTAATATGGAAAAACTGAAAACAGATGACGTCACTGTTCGATTTTTTTCATCTTTCAAAATACAAGTTATCAAATGACGTGAAACTTCCTTTACATTTAGTAGATAGTTGTGTCAGTGATCTTTTGTTGCTTGTACGTTAGTGGTTTATGCGATGCGAAAGCGGCACATGGCTCGATTCGATTAAAAGTTGGCTTGTATTATGGATGAGAGAAACTGCATGGATAGGAGTGTGAGAATACACACGATGTGAGTTCCTCCGAAGACCGCGAGGTATTCCTCCTTCCTGTACTCGGTGTAGAATTTTTAATGCGAAAAGAATTTCGTTGAACGAGCAAAATTCATTTTGTTCGACGAAAATACGGTGAATTCAATATGATTTTTCCGTTGAATCGCTACATCATTTGATTCGACATTAAAACAAGTGAATATTTTCGTCCAACAAAATGAATTCTGTTCGTTGGACGAATTTTTTTTTCTATTTTTGTAAAAATGTATAATTGTGATTAATTTTATAGAGTCCTTCTCAATAATTTAATCAATATTCATAGGAATTAATAGCCTCATTGACTCTGTCAAACAAATATTGAAAATTTGACTCTCAATTATGGTAGCAGCTGGAAAAAATTGTAGTGTTTCTTTCGTTTTTGACGTGAGTGTATGGGACTCCAATTCGTACTGATTGGACGAATCAAATAATATATAGGCTCTTGACCCAAATCCATGAAAATTATTACCTTAATGTTAAAATTTGATTGCTAGAATATTTAGCTCTTTATTTCATCGCTCGAGAAGAATAATATTAGTTCGGTAATGGAATACGTCACGAAACGATTATTATGAGGATGATACACTTGAGTAGTTGGGAGTCTGTGGGCAGCGAAATTTAAATGGCAAAGTAGTTTGAACAGCGAAGACGAAGAAAAATGTGGGCTATCTGTCAAAAAAATGAGATTTGGGGGGAGAGAATATTTTTTTAAGTTATTTCTCTTGAAATTCTTTCATCACGCGACGCAAATTGTAAGAAAAGAACGCGAGCTTTTCTTGGTTGTACATCTCCTCGTCACTCTTGATGGACTGTGAATCTTCGAGAGACTGAGTATATATAATGCACTCGGTTAACGGCCGATTCTATCACGAAAGCTTCTCCGTGGCTATTAATAATGATAATAATGGGATAATGAAAATAGACTCGCTAACCGAGGATTCACTTAGTCCACTTATAGAGTATAAAAATATATGTATATTTGTATTATATGTTGAAAAAAAGGGTAGCATGGGAATACGAAAGGTATAAAAGTGTTGATACAAAACCCGTTCGCGTCAGCACTTGGACAGTGAAATTCAACGGCTGCTTTCGTTAGCTACGTTTTATTTTCGTTTCGTTGTCAACGTCACTTCGGATGCAGGACTGATTTTAAACTGATGACTCTTTTCGATCTCACGAGTGATACAATTCTGTATAAATTCTCGTCTAGACGAAGAGACCAAGTTTTAATCTGTAAGTTCTTCGCGACACTATTTAACTTGAGATCGATCAATTTTGGTTATTAATGTTTGAACCATTATAGACTGCGCTATGGGTTCAATAGTCAATTTAAAAATACAGGTTCTATATATCGAAATTCGAGTTGAAAAATAACGAAGAATTTTTATTTTGACAGAGAATCTCTTGGTGTGTCATTAATTTTGAGCATAAATCGCCAAAATAGTAGGAGTGGAGCAAAAATGCAGGAGACCTTTTTTGTAGAGCATGAAATTTGGTACGAAAAATCTTTCGAAGATATGTATCTATCTCAGACGCTTAGTCCTTAGAACGGTTCGAAAACAACCTAATTTTCGGGATTTCTGCCTAATACGAGTTTGCTCAAAGTCTTTTTTTCTGTCATTTTGCTCTACAAACTAAACTACTCGAGATAGAAAAGTGCTGTCGTAGATATTTTCGTGGGAAATTTTGTGCGCTACAAGATTGGTCTTATGTAATTTTGGGTTATCTTCAACCGTTACGACGCAGTGCTAGCGATTAAAGAGACACGCCCAGCCAAATTGACTCTGGTTACTTTGCGGGCTCATAACTCCTAGTTGAATGGGTATTGTTCGGGACATTTTTTTTCAAAATAATCGCACAACTCCCGACTAAGCCAATGGAGCACAACTTGGTATTAGCAAATTATTGGTTTAACTGTATTTTGAGTTGAACAAATAAGTGGAATACAATTTCCTCGCCAAAGAACAACTTTGCTTTGGATCAACGACTTATTTCGACGCGGAGTCTCATTAAATAATGGACTTTTAGGCTTTAAAATGAAAATGAGGTCAATTTAGAATAGATGCAGTAAATTATTCGAGTCTAATCAATAACTATTAAAATAAGGAATTTTCGAAGGAAGCTTTATCGAAAGAGTTGGAAAATCCAAAGAAAAAATTTAACAAAATTAAGGATTTAGTAATACGAGTAAGTTTTTTTTGCAACCACCAAATTCTGTCGATATCTCGACAAATTTTACACCATTAGCAATTCCGATGTTCATAAAGATAGCGAAGAGAAATATTGTCATTGCACATAGACTTACACACAGATCTCGCGATAATAAAAGTGATCCATAAAACTTGTTGATTAAATGAAACGTCTTGTCTTTCCATTGCTTATTCATACTTTTAGTCTTCGTGCGCAGAGGTCGCGTGTGCTGGAAAAAGTATAATCTTCAACACCGGCTCAAAACTCTTATAAACTTTTGGTATACGTTAGTCTCCGTTTTTCCTTTCTCTGTACGTGTATTTTTTTTTGTCGGTTGGGATTCTCTGGTCGCCGGGAGCAGCGAACCTATGAAATTACCCATAATTCATTCAGCGAGTTGTCTCGAGTATTTGATATTGACTCTTCGCAGGGACTCGTAAAGTTCGTACTTTTAATTTAACTCTCTGCTCCCTCTCTCCTTCGTATTCCCGAGAACAGCATTCTTTTTGTTCTGTTTTATTCTTTATTTCTCATGCGATTTAAAGTTTTTTCTTCTTTTTCTCGACTGTGCCCTTAAGAGTCGTGCTGTCCTTGTTTATACGAGGACCACGACTCTTAAGCTCGAACTCACCAGATACAGTCGTAAAAAAAGAAATAATAATCGCCATTTCTCGGCCCATGTCAAATTCCGAGAGAGCAATTGTTCGTAATAATTTTTCACGGTGGTAACATAAAACAAAAGTAGACGTTTTATGTTTCCTCAAAGTGTATTTTCTTCGTTTACTTCATAATTCCAAGTGTCTCGAGATATTTATCATCGCGTATAAACATGGAAGGAAAAAGAAAAATAAGAATTTGAAAAATTTGTAAATGGCACGTGCTGATTATGAATCATAACTGAAGCTGCGAATCTAAAGAACAGTTTCAGCATTTTGCAACAGCTCTACAAATTGCTAAGACCATATACACGAATTTATATTTAAAATATTTATGTATATGCGAAAGAAAAAAAAAAACAAGTAAACGTACTATTCTGGAAATTTCGTAATGGCCTTTGCATCCGCAGGGTGATAAGTATGATTTTTATAGCGCCAAGTGCATCCCATGAAAAGTGCATACGATTTTTTTCCACATTTTATCTTTTTGCTTCTCGCTCGTGAGCGAATATGAAAGCTTTCGTAAATAAACCGAATCCCCTTCGGAATTGGTAGATCTCTTGTGCGTCATATGTTTTTTTTTCTCTGGCATTCATTCTTTTTTGTGGCAGGAAATATAAAGCTGCAAAAATCTGAATATTTTTGCCCATTTTTTATCGACTGTGTTGTAATAAATATTGAGGAAAAATTCATACTTTCTTGATGGACTGTTATTTCTATTTTTATTTATTTATTCCCACGACAGTTTATGCACCAGAATTTTATGAGCTCGTACGGAATAATGTGAGGCAGAAATATTTTCAATTCGATTCACCAAAACTATATTTGGATTATATAAGTACAGCTTGTAAAGTATATTTGTCCCAGAGTTACTTTAACGTAGTACTACGGATTACGACACGAAAGACGTACGACGTAACATGTTGGATTATATAAATACATACGTAGGTCAACATCCGGACGACGGATACACTCAAATATACATATTTATTTATTTATACATATATATATATATATATGTATCACTTCGCACTCTGGTCGTACAAGTGAAAATACTGGATATGCAGCAGATGGGATACGAACCGAGTAAATAGTTATCGTGTTTCGAGTGTTTCGCAAACTTTATCCTGTTTACACATTCGTGTAATGCAGACGGGGTTGCGTTGGATTCGAGAAATCCATATGAACGAATGTTAAATATCATTTCGGGAAACGCATCATGACGATGTAAAACTAGATTTTTTTTTATCGAATATTAATGGTTCGCCCAGCGAAGGTGACGTCAATGCAGTTTTGATGGGCGTTACTTTACTCAAAAGGAAAAAAAAAATCTGTAATGAATTTTTGATGAATTTCATACTCTGTTCCGTAAAAAAAAAGAGAAGAAAAATCAATGCAATATTGAACGCAAAAAGTACACTTTTGCATGTACATTCTTTAGCTAATTTACTCGATGAAACGTATACATAAACGTTTTATCTTCGAAAAAAAAAAATATCGGATAAAATGGAGTGAAATTTTTTTTTTTTTTTTTTTTTTTAAGTTTTCTTTCAATGACTGATCCGTAATTCACACGCTTAGATTTGTAAACGAAAATATATACATCTAACGGTCTATATTTACTGGCATTTACGCACAGGTACGAGCATAGAAAAGCCACGTTGTTAATCACCACTAATGAATTTTCCGCGAGTAGGAGACAATTAGCAGGCGCCGAGTGTGCGGCTAACCGTTAAATCCAGGGATAGAAACGGTGAAGGCGAATTAGCCGAATTGTTAAGTCTATCGTTTGGTCATTTCGATAGTCGAAATTACTGTGGGGGGTGGCGGAAGGTTATCGAGTACATTTACCTGCGGGTTTCATATCGGCGATATTATACTCATAGCTCAATATATGCAAATTACTTGTACACAAAAGAGCAGGCTACCGATCGAAGCAAATGTTGGATTTTAGTTACAAATCCGTTAGAAATACTTTTTCTCTGTAAGTCCATTGTTTCTGGTTTTTTTTTTTTGGTTTTTAAACTATTAAAAACTACGAAACGACGAGAATGGAAAGTTAACAGGAGAATTGTTTTGGAACTAAAAGCAACTATAAAACGTTCATTGTCAATGGCATTTGGTGCTTCACGGTTACTTTTTCGTTTTTATTATTTCGTAGCAATTACCTTACAACTTATAACGCTGTTCATTTGTGGTTGTCTTTAAGAATAATTACCTTTCGCCGGTGTGACTTTTTCGTGCACGAAAAGAATCAACTGAAAAACCACAATTGCAGAATAGAAATGCGAGCGACGATTTTGAGTTTTAGGTTATTTTCAGTGTGCAAGATACAAATTTCCAAGAAATTTTATTCTATTTTCCCAAAAGTTTGTGTGGGGTCCCCCGATTGGCTGCTTTCAACTTTCTTCCGATTGCTTACATCCATTAGGGTAGTCGTTACTTTCGAGCTTTACGTTTTAAATTCAATGAAATTACGAATATTTGTTCACAATCATTAATGGCATGGATGCATCAACTTTTATGTGAAAGTTACGAGTTTATACAGAGTTTACATGGACGTTGCGAAAATGTTCCAACTCCTAGAGTTGTTTACTCCTAGTTTACAAGAGACTCAACCAACGTGGAACTGGATCTTGAGTTATTGAATTTTCGATAGATCACTTGAATTCATCACTTGAATATTTTCAAGTAGAAATCAACTTGGGTTTGTAATATCTTTACAGTATTTCACAACCGGAGCTAATGAGAAATGTCCACCCCAAAAGTATATGAGCCTACTGTAGTGAGAGCACTGAATTCTAATACAAAACTGACTGTCAAATGCGTGATCGAACGAACTTAATTCGGAACGAAATTAATGAACATAAACATATAAATTATTCAGCTGTGAAAGGATGTCAATGAAAAAGTTCTTTATGTTGAATGAAATTGGCATTCGGATGAAGTTTCTCAATCGAATTACGATCGATGTTCAATTATAGAAAGAAAATTAGTACATTCTGCACGCGGATTCGCGAAATGTTACAGTTGGGAAAGTCAGCAATGAATTATTTTATCTCCAAAAAGGATACAGGTTGGTTTTCTCCCCGAGATGATGTCTGTCTTTATCGTACGTCGTATTACTCTTTATGATTATCCGATGATCATCGATATCGTCATTGGTGAATTCCTGCGTGGACAGAGAGAGAGAGCGAGAGAGAGAGAGAGAGAAAGAGAGAGAGAGGAAGGGAAGTGGGAGAGGCTGTTCAGAGATGCGGTCCGATCTCTTCCTATATTATTGGTAGTAGGGGATGCTGCGACCCATCGAGAGCTATGTAATAAACGCATTCCTTCGACCGATCGTGGAACGTGCTATTACGTCACGGGAAAAGAGAATGAGAGAAGGGTGCACGACATTTCCTGCTTCGAATTAGTCTCGTTTCTCGTTTCTTTCTCTCACTTCATCTATGTCTTATTCTCTCTCTCTCTCTCTCTCTCTCTCTCGCCTCTTTCTTTTGTATACCCGAACGATTGGTTGCTGCGTACAATCGAGGAAAAGAATTCGATATCAAGAAGTTTCCTGAGGGTGTGTATAGGAGAGACGTTGAGAAGATCACCACGTAAGATCTCGTGTCTAGGATATTTTCGAGTTAGTTGAGAATCGTGCAGTGTCGTGAAAAACTCGAGAATTGAGTCTTGGGAGAGAGTACGGGCCTGTGGAAATATATAGATCGTGTGTATGGGTATCGAGCTTTGATGCCTCGAGAGGAATTTTTGTCTTCTTCATTTTATCAACTATCTGCTTTCTGCTTCAACACTCTGTTGTTAACCATACGTGAGAATGAGGCCAGAATAAAAGCCAAGGTGGGGGCGAGATTGAAAGGTTATTCTTGATGAGAATGATGTTACGTTTCATTAACGAAATTACTATTATCGTGATGCTTCTGCGTGCTTTTTCCTATAACCATCTTGGAATTGAATAATTTGATATTGGATGTGAGGATGGAATACATATAGTTTTCGGACCAAAGTTAATTATAATTAACGTCATCTTTTGTAATCTGACAGAGAAATTATACAAGTTCCAAGAAGCACGAAGCACCGTTACACGGACTCCAAATTTGTAAGCACATAAATTAAGAAAATGGTTTCCTGCAGAATTTACTCAAACACATGGAGATTCTCCTTGGTGATCAATACTTTTATTCATCAACCAATAACGAACGTAGTTTTCACTAAATAAAATTACTTTTTACATTCGACGTACCGCAACTTTCTTCAAATTGTTATTTTAAAGCCGCTGCTGCATGATCAGAGATGAAACTCTCCATTTTATAGAGTAGATTTCTTCCATTTTTTCACCTAAGATACCTTCAACGAGGTTCGACCGCCGCCATAATCATAAAAGTATATACAAAGGAACGGCAGAATGATCAAATACAATTATTCCAAGATAATTTTTTGAAATTTTGCACGAATCTTCTGGGGCGTCGTATTGTAACGTGGAAAAAATTTGAGAAGCTTTCACCGTCTGATAATCGAGATATTCAGTTTGTTTAAAATCGCAATTTTAACAAACTAAATAACTCGATTTCTAAACCGTCAAACTCCCTCAAATTTAACCCACAGTTCAGGATGATTGCGTTAAGAAGATCCGTACGAATTTTAAACAATTAAACTTGGAGTCTATCGAACGCATGAGAAGAACGCTCTTCGTTTTGAAGATTATTTTCTTTTGAACTATTTAGTGCATTTTCGTTGATCGTTTTTCCTTGTTATGTTGTTTTTACGTTCCGATAATAAACAAATGAAGTATATATTGAGTTGATAAAGCATAAATCTGGTGTCCGCGGGAACTGAGTTGGTTAAATCTGCATGAACGTGAGTGTGTCCTCCTATTAAAGTAGCAATAATATTCCGAGCATGTATGGGCGATTAAGAAAAGTGGTTACCACGGTGGAATAATGAAAGCGGGGGTTGGGGAGGCGAGATTGCTTGGTCCATACTAATCGATAGGCGGGAGGATGCGATATGCACGAGGCACATATCCCCCTATATATGTATAAAAATAACGATAGAGTATATGTGGAAGGGTTGGGCATGGATGCGAATGCAGGTTGAAGGCGATTCAACGGCCGCGAGAGTGAAATTTTCCAACCAAAGTTCGTTAATGAAAGTTTTGTGAGTAGTAGTAGGGGAAAACGATGAGACGGTGTCCGGAGCGCGTTTCGTTTACAACATCAATGGGACCAATCAATTGAGTTAACGATCGAGTAATCAAAATTCACGTGACCCTTGCGAATAACACGTATGGATATATGTACGGGATGTACGGGATCTTGTAAACTTTCCCAAAGCTTTTACACATCAGTCCCTTTCTCTATCTCAATATATTTCGATGGGTGTTTTAACTGGATTATATCTCGATTTTGAGTTCTATTGGTGAAGCTGTAGTTTCTCTAGGTGAACGATAGTTTCTCTAGGGCTTTGGCGCGAGTTGCTTCAATGTGCATTTTCATATACGCGCATCTGACTACGTTCTCGCTATGATATTTATCATCGTATACATACGTACGTGAGGCAATATACATGGATTGTTGATTCACGTACGGTATTTAGTATACAATTCGAAATTCATCGATTTGCCTTCGCAAATATTTACAATGTTCCGTGTCAACAAACCTCTTCACCGTCACTCTGACTATGGAGGTAATTATATTCCATTATATCTCGCTTTAATGACGTATCAAAGTATTATTATTATTATTATTATTATTATTAATCGTTTATTAAAGAAATAGCTCATGGTTTGTTATCCATGTAAACATCGAACGACGATGACTACTCGATGATATTACATCGATTGTATTCATATAATTGAGCAGAGAGTATTTCTGGAGCATTGTCAAATATTGTTGGTTCATAAATTCATCTAGTAATTGAATCTCTCGATAGGTTTCCAACAAATTTCACTGTCATTTTTCACGAGAGTATATATGACATTTTCGAATATTAAACGATTTATAAGTGCAACGTCAATTGATTTGTTTTTTTTTCTCATTCCATTTTTTTATGTTTTATACGGTTGAATCGAAAATGGGTGATCAAAAGGAGAGTTGCGTTTGTTGGTTATTATTACACACTCACGTTTTATTTATTTGCATAAAATTCACTATGGACCGTTTGAAACACTTTCTTGTTCTCCCTCTCTCTCTCTCTCTCTCTCTCTCTCTCTCTCTCTGTCTTTCTCTCACTTCCATTTTGTCGCCGGCGCGAGATAAACTATATGTGAATATATTTATATATATATACATATATATTTACACTGATAGATATGATGCACCGGAAGCAGAAAGCTCTCGCCGCTGGCGCCAATTCATATATTGAAAGAGGAAAGCTGAAGGTGGGGGGGGGGGGGGGGGGGGTGGCGAATATGGCACTGATGTGGCAAATGGATTCGGACGATTTGGACCAATCGAGTAATAAAAGGCCAGCTGCATATGAGCGACGCATGCATTTGTACACATTCGTAAATCGACAGACATAGACTTTCCTGTACGGTTTTACGATTTCTATCAGGAAGGGAGGGAGGGAGGGAGTGAGGGAGAGCGAGAGAGGAAGAGAAAATTCATGCGTGACGGTAGTTTTGTCAAAACGTTAATTTGTACCACAAGCGCATCATTCCGAGAATCCCACGTCATCCGTGTACGGAATTTTCATACGGGTTCGTTGAACAGTTTCAAAAAGTCATCCCCATATATGCCCGTCATCAACATGCCCTTTTCATGCTATTTCAAAGTGTCGAAGAATCGAATATTCACACCTTTCATCGAATCATTCATTAGTATGCAAAGATCACTATACGAACTAACGATTATGCCACCTTTTTCATGAACGCGAATTGAGTATGTACAATTGCATACTAATCTCGTTATATTTTCACCCCGAAAAGTAATATGACGTGATGAATACAGAAGAAGAACGTATATGTGAAAATGACAAAATGCGGGAAAAGCAAAAAACTCTCGTGGACATTGACAGATTTGTGTGAAGTTCAGGGGCGATGTACATTTAGCAACATTTATCAAACTGTGGAAACACTTCAGTGATATATCCAAGTATATTTTGAAAGAATCAAATTCATTTGTAATTATTGTCGTAGAGGATTGGCGAAATGTTGCAGCGAGATTTGATTGAAAAGATCTACAAAAATTTATTTCTGATTCTTCCGTTTATGATTTTTTGTCTTTTCAAACATCAAAATCTCAGTCTCTGATTAAGAACAAAAACAATGATTAAAACCAGCCCTGAAATAAATGCCATTCGTGGACAGTATAATAGGTGAAAACGATAAAACGTCAATGATTTGTCCCAAAAAACCACATCCATGAATGGTACATTGTCTCAACTACGAATTGATTACGACGTGAAACGGTCGAGTTTCATCACTTGTCGTCACAATAGGGTGGAATTTACTTGGTTGAAAATTCGAAAATTTGGATTTGTAAGAGTCTCCCAATTGATAGTTGCAAGGAAATCGGGTACAAAGATGTCGAGCAAGGAAACTCATTGATTCGAGATTAGAAGATCATTGTTTCAGTGTCGTTTTTCGAACTATAGAACACCACGCACTTGTGGGTGTTTACAGGTATTGTGACAATTCTTGTTGTTATACATGTTGTGATAGCAGCAGGTCGATCTCGAGGAAGCAACGCGAGGAAGGAGTTGCGATTGTCTTCGAAGAATGCAGCGGTTTGTGAGATGACAACGACGACGACGACGACAACGTCATCGTCGTAGACGGTAAGTACGTTTGGTATAGGTAACCCTCGATCGTAAAGACATTGAAAATCAAAAGGCGGAACGAGAAGAAATTGCACTGAGAATGCAATCAAAGAGCCAAATGAAATTTCACTCGGGCGTTTGTCTTTCGGGATAACAATACACAGATGCACGAGACAAGATTCTCTCTTCTGCATCCAATCTCTTTCAACCTGCTCTGCTCTCTCTCTCTCTCTCTCTTTCACAAACCTTCATGAGTATGACCTTTTCTCATTACATCCTTTTGGAAACAGTCTTCGGTCTTCGTACAGAAGTCATTGTTGTACATGTATAAAGACTAGCATCAAGGAAATCAAACTTTTGGTATCTCCGATGCTACTCTTGGAAGAACGTTGTTTCGTGTATCCGGCTTGCTCTCACTTTCTCCTTGTTTTCACCCAGAACGTCACGTTACTATTCCGTTCATTGCTTTACATCGAACGACAGGATTCATAGACGTTCAATACAGTGAAGAAAACTTTACTAGCTTACGACAAACAATACGAGAAGCCTTGTGTGACAAGTGTTTCACTGTACAGCGGACTTTGTACTTCCTCTGACTACCATTCAAAGACCGGATTCATCAAACTCAAACTCCTGTCTGTGATTATTGAAATTTAACCAAAAGCTAAAAGCGTGTTTAGATCAATTACAGAATCAAGATTCGTAACAATTGTATTGAAAATTTCGGTTCCATTGTGTGGCTGCCAATTTTATCATTTCCAAGTTCCTATAGAGTCACGATTTAGCATTGTCGCTTGATTTTTTCTAGCATTCAGAATAGTCGATGTTTAAAAACGCTGATCTTACGTTTTCTTAGTTTGCTGAGGAGATTCACTATCTTCGTGAATTCGACGGCATATAAATTTTTTCCATCTCTCTCTCTCTCTCTCTCTCTCCTTCGCTCTCGTTTACTGTCTCTCTCGATTTCCAACCGACCTCTCAGTAATGTTCTCTGGCTGTCCTCGATCATTGTGATCGGATCTACAGTCTTGCGGCCCCTTCGCACCGTCACAATAGGTCTTCGTAATTACTCGATACATTTTCGCTACCTGAGATATACATATATATATATATATATATAGATTGAGAACGTTTGAACCGACTGTGAGCGTTGTCTAAGTGTCTACTCTGCGTTGTCGTCGAAAAGGGAGCTTGATGTCGACGTAACGACGGTTTGATTCCCTCTCGTGACAGTGTCCATATGGTCTTTCAAGGTTTCATATTCCCAGCTGTACACATTTATTAATGTGTACAATTGTATAACTCGTATAGGCATAAAACTTTCTCCCCTTTCTCTAGTTCTACATAAATATGTAAATACTAGCTGCATCCTTGGCTTCACTCGAGTTTTATCATAGCATTGATACTCATAATCTCAATATAAACTGCTGTTGCAATAAAACCTTGAATAGTCGTCGTTGAATGATAGAGATGAAGCCAAAATCATGTTCAAAGTCTACCGCGAAGTCCTCTTTGAAACGAAATATCAATTTGTCCATCTCCCATTCATCATAAAGTTATGGCCACTAGTGTTTATGGCTTTTTGCATTTTCAGAAATCAGTTTCGGAGAACTCATCTGTCAGCACTTTGAACGTGCTGACAGATTTTCCAGAATTGCTATAGCACGATATTCTCTGACGCTTTATTCGTCACTTTCTCATAAGCTTTGTAGAAATCTCTTGACCAATCAGTAAAAAATGATTTTTATATAATTGCATATAATCTTTGTAAAACGAAAAAAACAAGAGAAGAATGCTAATTTGCTGCCATTCGGCCGCTGAAAATCTGCGGCTGGATCTTTTTTTGACATTTTTGAAATCTTCATGAGTATCCACATCGACTTTTTTCCCTGGTGAAACCCCTTAGTGCACTAAAGGCGAGTTCTGAGACTATTCACGCAGGAAAATAATTTCTTCGACAACTGATGTCCAATACACATAGAATCGTCGAATATTCATTCAGGTTGCATTGAACATTTTTGGCTAAAGTATTATCGTTATTATCCGGTACCCGTTGTCACTTGAAACGTACATCCCGAAATGATCACTCAAGAGACATCTTTCTATAGAATATCAATACATTTTTGAACCTTCGAATGATTTTTTTTTTCGCGGTTCACTTTCATGCTGAACAGTAATAATGTTTTAAATAGATTTCTAAATGAAGAAATTGGTAAGTCGTCGGTTTTACGGATGTCAAAGTAAGGAATCGGGCCATCGAAATCCATTAACGTCAAATTGGATGTAGGGTTCGTTGTTTGGAAGGAAATCCAATATCACGAATGTCGTTAAGAAATGTACAGAATTTGAACTGATCAAATAGATGAAGATCCTTCGAAATTAAAAAAAAGTATCGTATGAAGAAGAAAGATTGCAATCGTTAGATATAGAAGTACAAAATATTCAACGAAGTTTAACGAACACGATAAAATGATTAATTTGAATAAATCAATTTAGTTAGACCCGATGATATATTTATTTAATGAATAAATGAAGAGTCTGACAGCTCGGAGTTGAAACTCACCTTGAAAAGCCCTTCCCAGTTATTTACCAGCCAAATATCTTCTCAACGGTAAAATTACACTTGCATATAAGAGGTGGAAGAGAAAAGTAGAGAAAAATCTAGCAACGAGAGGACCGAGAGAGGGAAACTGTTCATGGCTGATGGTGGGAAAAGAAGCTCGAGAGTAAAGGATGATACGAAGGCTCGTATAATCGACCGGCCGTGAAATTACATCGTCAACGCGCGCCTGGGCATCAACCTTCATAAAAATAACGTTCCTTCTAGTCGCTGTTGCTCTCAAGACCGAAAATTAGTTTTCTCGTTTTTACCACCTCGAGACACCTTTTACCCAGCTTTTCTTTTTCATCACTCCGTGTATTCTTCAAGTGTTTTTTTTTCTTTTTTTTTCATCCTCTTTCATTCGTACTGTGTATCTCATTTCGTCAATTGACAACGAAGCACTGAATGAGAAAACCGAGATTGTCGTTCAACATCTCATATACGATAGAAAAAAAGTGAATAAAGTTTCGGTCTCTTTCCGACCGAAATACATTTTTTTACATGTTAATAAGTCGTGGAAAGTCTTAACAGTCGTTAAGGTGTTATTCTTAATCAAAGTCCCAAAATAAGTGTTGCTTGAGAAATTTTTCATGAAAATTACAAATCATTTATATAGTCGCAAAAAATCGTGTTATTAAGGGGGGATGAGCCCGCTTTAGAGGCTTGAAAAAATCGATTTTTTTTTTTTGCATAAATGTCTTTCCCAACTATCCAAGAATGTGTCCCTAAAATTTAACTAACAGTCCTTCGAGACACTATTTACTGTTCGTGGAAGGTTATTACAGAGCTAAGGTAGGGATAAAAGTTTGTATTATAACGGTATATATGAACTGGCTGCGTCGGTTTGAGCAAAGCTACACTTAGCATTCAGGTTCAGTTTTGATTTGTCATTTGGCACGTGAACATTTTGAAATCATGCAGAGCTATCCAAAAGTGCGCAAATCTTCAAGTTTCTTAATGATTCATCATAGGACGAACTAGTCCTAGTGAATACTAGTCGTAGTGAAAAAAAATTGGCGACAGCGACTACGGATGATGTTATAATTTATCCGTTTCATTGATATCGAATCATCGAGTTTGTTTCTGTGTTTTCAGCAATTTCTGAGTTATTTGCAATTCGTGTAAGCAGAGAATAACGTTTGCCGAAAGCGGCCATCGAGGTCTAGGATCCAAAATCGTTTTGTCGTGTAAATGCGGTAAATGGGAAATTCAAACCCGACCGTTAATTTACACCAGCTACGAAATCAACAGAAGAATTGTGTTCGTCATGAGGCTTTTGGGTGTTGCAAGAGAAGGCATTAACATTTTTTGTGGCCTTATGGATATATCTCAAGGCTCAGCAGAATCGACGTATGACCAAATCGTGCTACACCTGTATACAGCGTCGAAAACAATGTTTGAGAGCGCCTGCAAAAAAGCCACCGAAGAGAAAAAGAACTTAACGTAACCTTAAGAAGGCATGTTTTGGGAAAATTCTACGTTCATTTTTCAAGATAAAATATTCGAACGTAACAAAGATTTTATCGTTCTGCCGAAGGTCTTTTAAAAAAGGCTGACGCGGTCAACTGCTGATGCTCGAGATACTGATCATGGGATATCAAAACATAATAATAAAAAAAATTGTGTTTTACCTTCAGGGAAGTTTGTTTTTCTACACAATTTTTTAAATAAAAATATACACGTCCAAGAAATTTAGACAATTTTCTAAGGCAGTTAAGATACAGAGTTTTAAGGGATCATTCCGGACATTGTTGTGAAAACCTGAGATATATTGGCAATCAAAGATTGCATAGTTTAACACACATTCTTATGAGAAATCGTGTAAAACTAAAATTCCTCGACGGATCTGTGGTGGATCCATAACTAGTCCGTCAAAAATCCGTCGTGGTGAAACAATCCTACACTTTTCTCGTTTTTTTTTTTTTTTTTTTTCATAAAATTTGTCCATAAGATATTTCCGCGAACGTTTTCAGCCCGTACTGCCAGTCAAGTACCAGGTGTTTACTACAATGGGGTCAGTTTGACCCGGGGTAAACACCGGGGCTAACGCTGCTGGTGCCCCAGCAACGCGTGATTACTACGGTCGGGTCATTTTGACCCAGGGTAAACATCGGTAGGTCGATTAGTAGTGGAGCTCTGGTGCGATGGTGACATCAAGTCAATTTGACCCAGAGTGATGAGCGCTACGTCTGCTTGGCTGCTGGTAGTCGAGGTTACTACCACTGGGTCGTATCGACCTTGTTGTGGTCTAGAACCTATCAGCTGTTGGAATACATCGCCATTACAGTGTGATGAGTAATGCCAACATTTTCCCATTATCCATTACAGTGTAATGTGTAATGTAAAAAAAATGTCTATCTTTAAGGGTCTTCAAGAGTATATCATTTTATGGATTTATTTTTGGAGCACTTTCCGACACATGTAAGAGACCAAAATCACTCAAAAACCCATCTTTTCCTCGACTCCGAAGACACATTTTTTAAATTATGATGAATTTTAGAGTAATCGAATTAAAACTTCTAATGGGTCCTCAAAAAGTTCACGAAAAGTACGCCAGAAAACCGCTAAATTTGATGCATTTGTGACAGTACGAATTTTTAAAATGCATATGAAACGGGAAGATAAGAATTTCAAAAAATTACCATGGAATCAATGGTCCCTGCGCTACCATGTCATCCCAACAAGGGTTTTTAGCAAGGGCACGTAGTAATATTTCATATTAATTTCATTGAAAACATCAAGAACTACTTTTTAATAATTTTTTCAAATTAAATTATTATTATTTATAATTATAATTATAATATTATTCATTATATTATTAAATTTATGTATTATAATTTTTTTTTTTAATTAAATTTTCAATTTTAAGAATGCTTTTTATCACATTTTCTGGTAAATAGTAAATATTGAGAATATTCAATGTTGTGTGGTAAAAAATTAGAATAGATTAAATGTTTCAAACACAATTTGGATCAGGACATTAACACTTCAATTTTGCCCGCACGTGAATAGAAGTGATTTAGTGCACTCCGATCGTTGGGTTGAATATGAATCAACAGCTACTGATCCACCAAATCTGGGTCAAATAACAACAACAATAATAATAACTGTATTGAAGACGAGTAAAACAGTATCGGAGCAAATGGAATGATGGATAAGAAAGTAATTATAGTTTCCTAACCCGGATCAAGGTTGGTACTCGTAAATATAGGTCGGCATATTAATGGACAAATCGAAAAAAGTTTGGAAAATGAAAAAAATTAAATAAAAACTCTCTATGGAGTGGTAGAGGCTTAAAGGTAAAAGCGGATTTACAATATTTTTTATCCCTTGCGATTGATATATTCATGGGTTTGTTTTGCAGTTCAAGGTCAAACGTTATTTTTAACCTATCGGCTGAACATCTTTTTTCACTGCAGTTTTTGAAACGTTTCTCGAAATTCAATTAGTGTAATTTATTGAATTAAATTAATTTGATTGATTTAAATTAATTAATTTCTTCAATTAAAATTAATTACGGCTGATGATTAAATTTCAAAGTGTTTCTAAACGATTGTTCATGATAAAAAGGCAGGGAACCTAAAATTGTGTTTTACGCAAAGTCTACAAAGTGCAAAATTGGCGATGCAGCCGAAGCGTTAAGAAGGTTTGATTTGATCGACACAGAAGTTTCTTTTATGCCTTTCGTTGGATCCTCGGACTTTGATCCAATACTTCAATCTAGAAACTTTACTTAGCTCTCATTTTGTTTGCACGATTAAAGTTCGACAAGCATGAAAACGTTCGAATCGTATTGAAACCCTAGTGATTGAATAAATAACAATTTAATTGTGTAATTGAAAATTTTTGAGAAATCTCACGTTCCATTTTCGCAATTACATCGGAACATTATCTTTCATGATTTTAACGTCACCGCGCTTCTTCTCAAAGGGTTCATTTTATCTAACTTTTTTGTTTTCAAACACTTTTAATAGTTTTTGTACTAATTTAATTGTGCTGTCGATTATTTTTTGTTCCCATTGCTTTCTGCTATGGACACAAATCGATCGCAGTTTATATATACGGCGATCTTATTATAGTGTATTAACGTGGCTGGCTAAGTCCACTGTTGTGTTCTCAATTTCATTGGACAGTGCACATATCGATCAATCAAAATCGACAGAGTTCGCGCTCACCAACAACGTCGCCACGTACAACGACGAAGGTAAAAAAAAAAAGCAGGCAGAAGGCGCGTTCATGCATAATAACGATAAGCACGAGAGGCACGGAAAACAATTTTATAATAAAATTATGCTCTCAACGAAAGTGGGGAACTTTGTAGAAATGGAGAGTTGATTTTATAGAATCCATACTAACCGTTTATCGTTGTAGTGTATACACTATTTACAATGTCGGGTCGGTATCGGTACTTTATACGATATCAGTGATCCTCCCAAGTCGTCATCTGTTCGGTTCCCATATAAGAGCTTATAAGATACTCATGGATAGCTCGATAACAAAACTGGCTGTTATTCAACGGTTCATATTAATCTGGGACAGAGTTGATTCAAATATCATTAAAAATGTAATAAAAAAATTATGAAAATACCTTCATTTTTTCATTATTAAATCTTTTCGAAAACTCGTTTCATCTAAATTATTAAAACCAATCGTTTTTTCGCTTTCACGAAGGCTTTTTTATTTGTTTTTAAATTATTAAGATTTTTTTTAATCTCCTGAAACTCTGCTCTACATTTTTAAACAGAAATAACTCAAAAAACAAATGTCACACGACACGGCATTTCGCCACTCAGAAATTCATGATTTCCAATACATTCTTGGAAATATGTGGATGGTTTTTAACCTCCAAGTAGCCTTATCTGGCGATTACAGAAGCGACGATTGATGCAGGCTTTTAACTATTAGACAGAACTGCTTGGAAGGTGGAATAATTCGTTCGAAGTGAAGACCGAAGAAAAATGCCTGTTTTTGTTGATATTATTGATAAAAAATTGTTCTATTTGACCGGCCGTTATCCATCAATGGATAAAAATGACGAGCACGAGAAAATGTGCGTTCGTTTCTAACCGAACAAACGTCAAACAACAGGCAAATCTAACGACAAAAGTAAAAATCGAACTTCTCAAAGGTTTTATCAACATGGCGAAGACACTTGATCTATCCTTTTTGCAAGATCTGTATATTAATATTAAATCATATTTTTTATCCAGTGTCAAGTATGTAGAGGTAAAAAAAAATGTACCAATTTTTGTGGAACCTCGTTTCGTCTCTGGCATCCCTAACACTTTGTCAGACAAAAAAGACTTTATTTTGAACATTGAGGAGAAGCTAATTCGACGAAGAGGTGCGCGAAACGTAGTTTTGAAAATTCTTCCAACAGCTTTGCGTCGTTGGAATCCTGTCGCGAATAATTGTACCCTCGATAATGATATCGTAGAATCCAATTTTTTCGTGTTCACGCAATCGCGATTTTTATTTATATATTAATGGCTGAACGAATCGAGTATCATCGGTATGGCGAATGCAATTAACTCGGTTTTTCACCAACAGCAATAAGAGAAATTGAATTGCAGCGATGGGATTGCGAGAGTCACTCAACGGGGAGTGGGAATTGGGTGCAGAGATGGAGGAGGATCAGGAGAGAGTGGCGTAGAGGGGAGGAGGGTGGAGAGAGGCAGGAGGGGGGGGGGGGGGTAGAAAGAGCGTAATCCGAATCGTGTTCATTGCTTCTGGCAGAGGGAAATTCGGAACTAAATATCAGTGGATTTCTGATGCCCATTATACACTGCGTTCAATAATAGAGGGAAATCGTATTTCAAGCTTTCAGAAATTTGATCCGTATGTCGCTACGGGCGATTTTTGATCTTCATCTATGTGTATAGGTGATCGATCGATTCGAAAATGGTATGAAATGAGAAAAATATATATTTTCGACGAGTACGGGGGATGGCGAATATTAGTGAAATAATTTGATGTTAACGCTCGATTCAATTCGACATTATTCATTCAAATGCCCTTTGGGTACTTGAGCATATTCGGAAAATAGTTTATGAATAATTGAAATGAAATATGACTTTTGTTGAGCCATGCTCCATAAACCATCATAACACAAAAATAACGAGCTTTTAGAAATAAAATGTTTTAAACATTCATTTTTTAATCCCTTTCACTGCGTCGCGATTTTTCACGAAAAAAATATGGATGTACGAGCCAAAAATCAAAATTTGACATGATTTATTCGGATGCCTTTCGGGTGTTCGAATACATTTCCGTTACACGAATTATTGGAACAACGTAATTCGTGCATTAATTTTTGAGCTCCGGTCCCCATCTGAACCATGGAGATAATGTTAAAAAATTTGTAACTCTTCAAAAGTCAAACTTCTTGAGGTTCTGTTTTTTAATTCCTTCCTAAGGGGATCACAGTTTGTTTTCTCGACGAATGAAAAAAAATCTCAGATTCGACTGAAATCTCCCTTATTTCTTATCCTCGGCAACTTTTTTCGCAAAGGATTTTTCCACTCGAATACTTCGTCCTTCGGTTCCTGCTTACTCCGTGCGAGACACTCAAAGTTTGTGAATTATTTCCGTTCTTTATCTTTGTGTGTTTTCTTTTTTTTTTTTTTGTTTTTTTTTTATATCTCTCAGGTTATATTTTCGTCTGCGTGGGGAAGAGTCAGAAGAGGGCAAAAAGAGGATATTTCTTTGGCCATGGTTGGATACCCCGGTCGTCCTCTCATCCCCCTGCTCGTCCTCGTCCACCGGAAATGTTGAGAGTTCAGAAATGCAAAGAGAAAAAGAGAGTATGAGAACCTGTCGTTCTCGTTGGAAAGAATAAATTCCGGGCAATGTATGTATATGAAGAAGAGAGGAGGTAGGGTGCACACACGTTTTGAAAAATGATGGCACGTATAAATTGTGACACCTTCCGTGCCGTGAGGCATTGGACCGTTGGTTCTACTGTGCCACTGTGCTGTACTTTCAGTATCCATCACAACCTATAGTTATATCCATATCTACATATACCTATACATATATCGATACGTGAATATATGAGGTATTTCCGCGCCATCTCGACCTCTACGTCTGACCCTCAGCCTCTGGCTTTCGATTCATAATTTTTTTTATCATCGCACTTGTCCCAAATTTAACAGACGTTCAAATCTCTCCGACTCATTTCGCTACAATATATTTCAAACGTTTCATTAAACAAATTATCAAGAAATTTGTTCTTTTATCTTGGATTGAAATAGATGCAGAAATCCTGGCTGATGAACGCTGTTGATTAAGGGCGGGTTATAGTTTTGAACGCGAAAAAAAGGCATATTTTCATGAGTTTTTCTGCGGTGATATAAATAAATTCTTTTATTTACTTTATTTATACATTATGTCATATTTTTATCTTTATTTTTAAAACATTTAATATTAGAGTTATGACATTTTCAACCGTCGTATCGCAAATCGATATCCAATCACACAATTTCAATTTGACTGATTATTATTATTCCAACTTCATATATAACATTCACACGTCCACACTCTCATTCGCACAACAAATTCAGTTTTCTTTTCGAAAAATTCTTCCGAGGAAGTCGGTCTTTGGGCCTCTTATATTTCGGGATATTTCTTTATTTGATTTCCACTTATCTTGGGTTTGATGCGGAGTCCCTCGTTGGCTCCTCACCCCGGTATCCACGAAATATGCAGATCGATCGATATTATTGAATCTTGATCGGGAGTGGCCAAGTCCCTGACGAGCACTTGATGTACGGTGGTGGTGTTACTTCGCTGACGGACCCGGGGCGAAAAAGAGCGAGCTCGCCGGGCGCTCGGACAGATATAGTCGATAATGTGGAAGGGATAATCATTGATTTCGATGGATCCCTTCCTTCATTGTTCACAACAAGGCGCGAAAATCAAATTAGAAAAGATCATCACAATTATAATACAACTTCTGAAATATATCAGGAAAAAATTCAATAAAAAGTATTGATAAACAAGCTCGTAACAACGAATCTCCGGAGGCGCCTCGAAAAAAAGTTGTTTTGTGGTGAACATCATAACTCGTTACCGGATCATCCGAAAGAAAAAAATCGATATGGGTTTCAAAGGTGATATGTATCCCGAGGTAATCACCAAGGGTTTTTTTTCGATTTTTTTCAATTTTTGCTACATTTGTTGTGAAAAAATAGAAAAAAGAAAAAAAAAAATTCCTGATTATCTGCGTTTTTATGTGCATATAGAAATATCGTTTAAAATTTCAAAAGAACTGCTTGATTAGATTTTGAGTTCTGATGTTCACGGACTACAAAAATGACGTTTTCGGGAAAATCGATTTAAAGTTTTCTGTACTCGAACATCGAGTATGACGGTCGGTCGTTTGAAACGCTGTAGCTTCGTTAGTTTCGCTCCGATTGACTTGAAATTTGTACACAATACTCTTGACATATTGTACATTCAGGAAAAAAAAATAATAAAATGCAAAAAAAAAAAGTTTTAAAACCTAACCCCTCGATGAAAATCATGGTGAACGTAAAAAAAAAAATAAGTAGAAAAATCATTACTCTGGTACTCAACTTTTATTTCGCGTAAAATGTTATTTTCTGATAACGATTATCTTGTAAACATTCATATTTACAGTTTACCGATGAAAAACTTAATGCACGCAATACTCTCGGGTTTTCGATGCGTGTCCAGGATCCTGATTTTGTGAAAATAACGATTCGATAAAAGCTTTGGTCGCAAATCGTCACGCCAATTATTCCTTTCGATCTTTTGCTCTTTAGAATAAAGCACGCAGTATTCGCTTCAACGATTTAATAGCCCCACAGGTGACTGAGCAATAAGGCAAAAACTGTTGCGAGCTGAATCCCTCTGTTCCTTGCTTTGCTTCTCTTGCTTTTGTTTTCTCTCGGGATCTCTAAAGATATAAAATATTTGATCGATTTGACACGTCTCGAACGAGCCACGTATTACTGTCCTAGTTTTATTGTTTTTCCATTTTTTACTCTGACATACGTCTCGTGATGTAACAACGATGAGATCCTGCATGTAAAGATTTCGATGCATTCCTCTCGATAATAATTTTTTTTATTCTTAGTTGTAAAAAAAAATAAAAAAATGATAATAGCAACAAAATTTGCGTTGATGCTTACAAAAGAATAAACGCGATTGGCTGTAACACATTTACGGTAAAGTCCTTCGTCCATGATTGGATTCATAGTGTAGTTTTAATAAGGATTTTAGCGGTAAGCAAGAACGTTTTTTCCCTTATAAAAATTTTGTTTTCAGTAAAAAGCCATAATCCATTAAATCAGCCATTTAGGAGGATTTATTGATTTTGATTCGAAAGTCTTCTCCAAGTTTCACCAAAGTTTTCGTTTTAAATCAATAATTATTCGTAAAGATTGTATTGGGAACAGCAAATTTAGAGAATGATGAATTTATTTGTAGCCTTGGAAGTGGCTTTTCTTGAGAAGTCGAAGGGACATTTCGATCGTATTGGATTACTAAATAAAAAGATAGGGTCAGAGACTGGGTTTGGGGTTGGAAAAAAAACGAAACTTTTGCATCATTCTGGGTAGTCAATGAAGGCGAAATAAATAAATATATATATACATGTATATTGCGATGAGGCAAGAATAAGAATTCTCTTGTGACGTATCGCATAGGGGTCGTTTCGTTCAATCAGACAGGATTGAAAGAATAATTCACGTACCTAAACAACTCTGCTTTCACAAGACTCTCTGTCACAAACTTGTATGGCCGACGTTATCCCGGAAGATTGGTCCACTGCAACCTACAAATTCCCCTAGAAAGTACGTTGGTAAAAATATAGTACTGTCCTTCCGATATATTTATATTTAATCGTTCGTGGAACGGTGGCAAAAGACTATTTCACCCTCTTTTAGCCCAGTCTTTGAGTATTTATCAGTACAACTTTAGGTGCAAAACTTTCCACCTAAAATGAATACGTAATTCGGGATACGGGATCTTGTAAATTTGTTTCCACAAATAGAGAAAAATGACCCAAAATAAAGAAAAAACCATGTTCATGCTGTGTTTACAATGTATTGATTTTTTTGTCGAATTTAAATTGAACATTGTAATTTTTAATAATTACAATAGTTTATGACTATAACGTCACTTTTTTCAAAAATAATTACGATTTTTTTTTTTCACCTATTGAATAAGAAATAATAGCGTTACATTTTTATTTTTTCTCTGTGCTTCTTAATATTTTGTTGCATTTGTACCTATATGATTTATAATATTAATAATTTTTGTCAAAATCGTAAAAATTTATATGCGAATGTATATTTAACATGAGCGAAAAGATAAAGAATTTTCGGTGAGTTGAGCTAGTAAGGGATGAGAAACAAGCGAATGAAATGCTCAGCGTCGTTATTCGCGAGAAATTACAAGGTGGCCTAAGATGTGCTATACTTTATGAAAAGTTGGAAAGCCGAGTTCGGGCCGTTGTTCAGTAGTGTGGAGAGGGTTCGAACGGGGATTATTAATTAAAAAGAACCCCTCGGTGGCCCTGATGGCGCGAGCAAAGTTCTGTTTTCACGGAGACACGAATGGAGATCAAGAGAGTGAAAGAGCAGAAAGAAGGGTACAGAGAGAAACAGAGAAAGAAAGAGAGAGAGAGAGAGAGAGAGAGAGAGAGAAGAGAGGAGACAAAAGCGTGTACATGAAGAGCATGCTCTCGGCAACGTCATCGATCAATCTTGAAAAGAGCCTCGCGTGTTTACAAGTTTCCCCTTCGAGGGTGAGAACGCTCTCCGATCACACAAGAAAAGCTTGGAGAGGAGGGGTAAAACGTAGATTGTAAAATGAGTGAAGAAAATGTCTGTCACACGTCCTTTATTCTCCTTCAAGGTTTATTAGCCTGCTGTGCTTTGGATATTGCAAAGACCAATTGTTGAGGAGAACTAATCACGTTATTGTATAACCCATTCAATTTCTTCCTTGATGCACAAACGTTGATTTAAATAAAATTTCATTGAAAGACGTCGTAGATTTGGTTGAAAGTGATGTTCTATAAACGGATTCATCGTTGATTTCATCCATTAACACGGGGTTCTATCGCCATAACCATAATCGGATCTACAAAGTAACGGCAAAATAATCAAATACAATTTTTCCCGGATAGTTTTTTGAAATTCTGCGTGAATCTTCTTGAGCGTCGTATTATAATGTGTATAAATTTTCAAAAGGTTTTACCGTCTGATAATCGAGATATTCAGTGTTCAGAATCGCAACTTTAACAAGAGATCTTATGGTAAGTCAGGAAAAAAGACGATATTTTGCAACTAAAAACTCGATTTCTAAACGGTCAAACTTCCTTAAATTTAACTCACAGTTGAGTATGAATGTTGAGAAGATTCGTACGAATTTTGAACAATTAAACTAGGAATTTATCGAACGCATGAGAAACGATCGAAACTCCTTAAATAAACTTCCTTAGAATCTATATATTACCGCGAGAATAAAGTCCATTTGTATAGAAATGATTCTGCATTAAGGTCATATTTTTTTTGGCCCTATCTACAGTCGATATATGTATATGTCTACTGTAGAGAAAATGGATGAGACTTTTTTCTCGACACCCGAGCTGTCTCAAATATTTCTTCGTCGTTTTCGAGAGAGAAGGAGAGATCGCGATGGAGACAAACCTCCGATTTGCCCTACTTACTTTTACTCCCTATACACTTGCCTAGTTTCGAGAGGGATGAAAGGGACTCACAGATAGAAAGACATACGCCCACACACACACACACACACAAATACGAATAGCTTTGTCAAATATACTTGTCTCAGAATTGCGTATAAGGCTTATCACCATATATAGGTGTGTTCTCTTACATATCCATTGCAATCAAACGAAAAACTGGTATTCACACAATTCAATAGACTGAGCAATGTGGGCTACGCCCTTCTGCTTTTCTTATGGTTGAATATTCGATATGGAGGGCGTATAAATAGGGATTCTTGATATTTTTCTTTGTATTATTCTTTGCGTACCTCGTGGAATATTGGATTTGACAAGATATTCCTTCCAGGCTACTTTTTCGGGACGATGAAGGAAAAAAACATAGGAAGTTTCTTTTCTGCTTGCTATGTTCAACGAAGATTCCACTTCGATACCTGAAAAAATGTTTGTCTCTTCATATTTATTCTGTCCTCGTATCTTGTGAGGTCCCACCTACCCATTTTCACACGTAGTCCATTCGTTCGTCGCTACCTTCGTATTTTTGCTTCGCAGGCTAAAACATATTGTGTGAAATTAAAAACTAATGGATTCAATCGAGTGTTGCAAATATTATTAAATTTAATTAAATGTTCGGAACGGAAATAACGGTTTACTGAGAATTTTAGAGAATTGTTACGATTATTGATGATTGCGAAAATGATTTTCTGTTACTTTTCAATCGTAAATTATTCTTCAAAGAAGGAAACTTTATGATTAATATACGATTTCCTTGTATTTAAGATCTTTCTCGTAATTGTTTTGACTGAAGTGAAATCAAAGAAAAGCAGGCCTGAACATCGAGTGTCAGAGCCCTTTCAATTAGAGGGTTACGAGCGAACTGAGCATAAATGAGAAACACGTGGGTCAGCTTCGAGTTACCGCACACGATGAAAAGAAGTACAAACCGGATGGTCTTAAACGTTCCGTTCTATTAATAAATTGCTTCATTCACAAATTGTGTAGATACTTGAAAATAAGGCTATTTTTTATTCTCGATATAATATTTTTTTCCAATTATGCGAATGATTTTATATTATTATCATATAATTAATAAAATGGCGGTAAACATATTTATTTAACAATAATTTCATTCGCTGCTTCATGAATTTTTGTTCACATAATGTGACATTAGTAAGGATCGAAATTCAACGACATAATTTTCTAGTTGAAATGCTTTGAGTAAAGAGATTCTATCAGCAGGATTCAATGGCATCGTCGAGCGATTGAAATTTCTTCGTTCTCCGTCTCTTAAGAGTCTGATATGTGGAGTTAATTGAGAGCGAAACGAAGATAGAGAAAAAGAGAAAGAATAAAGACCATGCAGCATCTTAATATGTCGTCGGAAAGATTACCGAGTTAGAGAGCAAGATTAAGTATTTCCTTAACGAGTGATTAATGAGGCCACTATTAAAATAATTCCTCCAACATTTTACGTCTAATCAGACGGAGTCTATATGAAGAACGAAGAGGAAAAGAGAGATAGGAAGAGAGACAAGGACGGAGACCACCCAAGGGAGGAGCTTGGGTGGTAGAAAAAGGGTTGGCATGAACCGGCTCAAATATGCCATGGGAGAGAGCCAAGCTGCGATCTAATTACACCAAGGGTAATTAGTAAGTCCCCTCCTTGGTCTCGTCCGCACAGCTCGCGAACGACACGTAACACATTAATCGCCCGGTACATTACGCCATTTTGTCCAACCCGAGAACAGGTCCGGGCGGACATCTAGCAAAATGGTACACCGGAGTCATAATGGAGCAAGGGGCGAGGGACTAAACGCGTGGGAGAATCGAGTTTGTGAGTGTCCCTCTGGGTAGTGATCCTCATGAGACTGTAGTGTCGTTCATCATTGCACTTGTCCCATTCACGGAGTTACCAAATATTTATGTTGTATCTGGACGAATATTGGAATTCAAAAAGATGTATATATTCGGAAAAAAGAGGAAAAAAATCGACGACGAAAGAATCCTGTTGCATGCGACACATGGCGGGGACTCATGGGGTCTCATTAGACAAAAACAAAAGTGTTTTACGATATTTTGACACAACGAAGATCGCAAATACCTGCCAACTGTTGTTAATTGTATGTTATTACAAAATTGGCAATTATTTTTAAGAAATCTCTTTTTTTCTTCATGCTTCTTTTATTTAAAAAGCTAGCAGGTCATTCAATGTAAAATTGTCTTTTGTAGGTTCATGAACCATCATGCACGGGTTGAATTCACCTGATAGTAGCGATGATTTAAACGTAACTATGCGCAAATAATCCGGTAAAACCTACACTCGTTGCATAGCGCGGATTAAAGAGAAAAAGAGTGTATGCGTTTGGACACTGCAGAAATGGCGGAGAGAATTTCAACACATTGGGATCGTGTAATTCACTCGAAATATTCATTGGCTCGAAAGACCGATGGTTCGATGCCGAATGTTTTTCATTACAAGTATAATAAAATCGTGGCAAAAGAAATGGCGTTTCTGATACGATTTAATGGAGAAAATAACGCGGTAAATCACGATCCGAAATTCTATTCCGACTTGGGCATGTTTAGTGACAATATATAAAGTGTCGTTCAAACGAACCCCAACAACCAGCCCGTATTGTAATTACAAATATGCATCACTTCTCGCGCATCGTATCAAACATACAGAACCAATTGTCCACGGGACACGCGTACCCATTAAGCCAATTCGAGTTTGGCAGTAGGGTTCCGGGGTTGGTAAGCACGCACAACAGGGGTATAGATTTCGCAAGGGTGATTGTAGGGCAACCAGATTCTCGAATAACGCCAATCCATAGAGAATGTTAATTCAGGGTGTGTGCATGTGCCCCATGAACGCAAGGATCATAGACGTCAGTTGCAGGTATAATTCAAGCACCCCTAAATCGTACGCGTGTCCTTATGTATATACATGCATGGAAATAAACAGTTAATAACCAAAAAGGCACGACTTCCCGACTTGTACAGTAGAAGTTACGCCACTTTACTTTTCAAACGATCGTTTCACGCAATTCATCGGGGGTGCCCATCGAAGGAGAGCATCGGGGAGCGTGTATAGCAGACGAGGGGTTGAGATGGAGGGTTTAAGACTGCTGGAAGATATTGCGGCCGTGAAGACCTTGCTTCTCCTTCAATTTATGGAAGGGTTGGTTTGAAGGAAGACGAATACCTTTTTTTTCATTCGGCCTCGAATAAAACGTGGCATTCAAAAAATGTTCAGACCAAATAACTTTTCCTTGGGCAGAGTAGAGTCAAGGAGCATCTTGAACCAAAATTAATCCCTTTTTTCTTCTTCTTTCTTTCAATTAAGTGGATTAAAAAAATACATGTAAATTCAAGGTTCACATTTTTGGAGTTTTTCGCTGTTTAGATTACTAACAATTCGTCATCGCAAACCTTCGCACAAGCCATAAATAATTTCTTTAGAAATACTGCTAATCCATTCACTATAGTCGATATAGCCATTGACTTTTTATTTGACTCTCCGAGCAAATCGTGAATGTAAGAGAATGCAAAAAATGATTGACCCTTTCAGTTTGTGTTGCACTTCTGTATGTAATATTAATTTATAAAGATTCCGAAAAGTATGCAATTTTCAGAACTGAAATATTCCAGAATTAGTATGATTGATATTTCGAGAGAGATGAAAAAATGTTCATTTTTTTTTCGTAATGCAGCGTTTATGTACCATTTATAACCTGAAAAGTGTGTAAAAGTAACTTCCAAAAATATTCTGCGATAGATGCAAAAAAAAAAAAAAAGCATGGCAACTTTCATTAAGATATCGAAATTTTCGAAATAAAATTAAAAAATAATTGAATTAGCAAATGTGTAAATATTGAGTGCCTATTGGAATTGAGTGTTGAAGACAAGAATTCACTAATTATATGTACAAAGTGTTTAGATTGAAAGATTTTTAATCGAGCAAGAAACCAAGAAGAGCAAGAGTGGATGCTTAAGAATAGATTGACGTGGATTTCTATAACCAGAGCTTTTGCTTTTTATTTATACGAGACCTTGGGGGTATTCATTGTGCTATGGGTTAGTATAAAGGAGAACGAGAGAGAAAGAGAAAGAGACTCGAGATTCGTATAGAGGTGAAAAGGGAAATGATAGCACGTCGTATACACACACACATGTATATGTATGTATATGAGTGAACGTGTACTAAAGGGGAGTAACAATATCGATTTGCAATAGGAATACAAGTGAGATCCTCGAAGCACGTGACCCGAGGGTTTCGATACGAGCAGGCTTTCCTCTATGTACTGCATAAACTCTGTAAACGTTTTACATGTGCATCGGCTGCTGACAAACATAAGGGCATGATTCTTGAACTTTTCTTTGCTGAACAATACTAGATACGCCATTTTATTTTTTACTTGTCGATTCTCCATGCATAAGTGGTTTCCATACACAAATAAATCGAACTAAAATCAAACATCATATCAAAAGAGAAACGTTCGATTACAAATCACCGATGTATATACCAAAAAATTACAGAGCTTTTCGTTTTTGTCAGTTAAGGAGGTTCGATCATTTCTCATGCGTTCGATAAATTCCAAATTTAATTGTTTTAAATTTGTACGAATCTTCTTAACAATCTCTCGGAAATCGAGTTATTAGTTGCAAAATATCGTTTTTTATCATAACTTCTCATAAGACCTCGTGTTAAAGTTGCGATTTTAAACACTGAATATCTCGATTACCAGATGGTGAAACCTTGTCAAATTTTTTACACATTATAATATACGATCCTCAAGAAGATTAACGCAAAATTTTGAAAAATTATCTTGGAAAAATTCTATTTGATCATGTTGCCGTTACTTTGTATATACTATTATGATTATGGTGATCGAACCTCGTTGAAGTGGGTGATAAACGAAAAAAACAAAAAAAAAAACTAATGACTACTGATTTTTTTTTAATATTGTTTTTATGAGCCCAATCCACGACTTTGACCTCGTTATTGGCCACTTTAGTATCCCTAGGCCTGTGAGAGCCTCTTAGAGTGCTGTCCGTAGCTATTCGTTTTCAACGCTCCAACGCATTGCGTTTTGAATTTATATTCATTTTTCAGTTGATTACTACCATCAAAAACTTGGAATAACTGCCTCCAGCTCTATGATTGATGCGCCAGCGGCTGCTCGACAAAAGTAAAGTATTCACCGAACACAGTACCGAGCTCACCAGAAACTGTTCATCTTTGGTGATCGCAGAAGCCAAGCAAAAATCTTTCGGTGACAATTATTACGATTTTTATTAACGAACAACTCGGTAGCATGAATATTGAATTTCCTGAGAGAGAGAGAGAGAGAGAGAGTATTATTAATGAAAAATAATGATAAATCTAGTTAATTAGTTATTTCTCGTAATACGAAATGAAAGACTTGTGGACCGAAGGGAAAGTTGTTTTTTCAAGTTTGTAAGAACCTGAAGTTATGGAGTTGAGGATGAGAAGTTGAGAAGACGGACAGAGAATTTAACGCGAGTTTCTTTAATGTTTATTGGTGCACTAAAGAAACAACTGTTTTTCCAATAGCAGGAATGGTTGGTCTTCGAGGAAGAGAGAAAAGAAGATAAGCGAGAGACATGTAGAAGAAGAGAGAAGGAAGATGGAGGAAGAGAGATCGCGACACAAAACGTGATGTAGACTAACGCAAACGACAGCATCGTTCTCGTAACATTTAGCGATCGATTCTTTAGCAAAGAGTTTCATAGATCGTAAAAGAGAGGGAGGAAGAAAGGTCGAGGATAGCGTTTCATGTGCATCTGTAGGTGCCTCTTCACTGCGGTAAGATAGAGAGAAATGTTCGAATAACGATTTAACAGGATTGCAACTGTCTGGGATATATCCTTGGAAAAAGATCCTCTTGGCCATTTGGAAGAAGCCGATATGAAACGGGGGAGTGTTATTGGACAAAATTGAACGAGCAAATAAGAATGGATGGTGTACATGCGAACTCAGATTTCGTTAAGAGCTTCGACTGCCTCGTTAAATCTCAGTTATCTCGATAATTCGAACATGATTTAATCGCAATTAGAGCATAGTCACAAAATTCGATAGAAAATTTGGCACTTATGATGTATAAGGATTGGAGTATGGTCCTTAAAAGAAATCATTTATTTTTTCTTCTCACGATAATAGTTCGTTTGCTAAAAACCACAAAAACACACACTCGTTTTGGGGCTGAGTACAGGTCGAGGGTTCTTTCAATTCACCGTTTTTTGTTCCATTGATATTGTTCTTCGAGGAGTTGAAAACAAAAACAGTTTTCCCCTTTTTTTGTTTGTTCCTTCGTGCAGAAGAGCCTTTCACCAATATTGATCCGTTTCGTACGATGAGAGCCTGACATGTGGACATCATCTTCCTTTTGTTTGGTCGACGTTAAATTATCCCTTTCTCCGTTTGTATATCTCTGTCTCACCGCAGCTTTCGTCTATTGTTCCTTAATTTACATACGACGAATATATTATCAATGTTGTTTTATCTCGATGGAACAACGTTATTGAAACATCGTACTTGTTTATGCTGCTACAAAAAAACACAGAGATTTACAAAAGGTCAAAGGTCAAATATACAATATTTTCCAGATTAAAAACCAATAGCGAATGTCGACAGAGTGATTTAGATTCAAAAAACATTTTTCCCTCGATAAAAGTCTTATCAAAATATTTGGCAGTCGTGATAACTGACCTGCTGAACGACGTATTTAATCTTTCGACCTCATTTTTGGGATAACTTGACGGTTCATAATCATTTTATAGTTTCAAAACGGTGAAAGAAATTCTTAAGTTTATAACGGATACAAGAGGTTGACAAATTAATTGATGACTAGGTAAAAAGTACAAAATCGAATAGGTTCAAAATAACGCCAAGCCGTCAAGGTTTCCTTATAATTCAAGATAAAATTTAAAATTTCGGAAAAAAAAATGTATAATAAGCTGAAGACGGAGCTTGAACCAGGGCTGCCATGGCTGGTGAATATTTTTCAGAATACTGTGCGATGGGAGAACGTATACATAGTTCCTACATAGATATAACGATTACAAAATATCGAGAGATCAAGAGGAACTGAAGAAGAGAGTCTTTCTCTATTCCATGCAGTTATGCCTGTGGCAATGCACTCGGAGTAACCAACGAGAGTGCCACGCTAACTCTCCACTTTATCTTCTTCTCTTTCTTTCTATATATACGTTTCTTCATTTTTCTGTCGTATTTTTTGCTCAATGATGCTGCTGCCACAGCATGCGGACGTTCATGAAAGCGCCAGAGAAGAAAATGGGGAGAGAGTTAGCCTCATGAAATTCTTCCGCATGGACCAGTGACTCACTTCATCTTTTTCTGTTTTTTTTTTCTACCCTTTCTCTCCATGACCAAGCATTATTCTCGGGGCATAACCATCCCTCCTGTCATATCGAATAGACTCCGAATGTCCCTCGCTCTCACCAATGTCTGCGTATGCGTCTTTTTTTTTTTTTTTGGTTTTTTTTTTCATTCCATGAATGGAGAACGGAATTGACCGTGGTGGTGAGTTTTATCGTGCGATACGGACTCGCTGAGGAACCGCTTCTTCGTGATTTCAGCCGAGGAGGCCAATAATCTCGGTTTCTTGGCCACAGACATATAAACGAAAGTTACAGGAACGACAAAAAGAAGAAATTGAACAAGAAGAAAGCAAAAGTCGTTCGAAAAGGAGAGCTCAAGTCGTCCAATTCTTCATCCAACTGTTAAGCTATTATTACGGTTTGAGTAATAAGTCACATTAGCACAGATTTGCTCTGAATGTATAACCACCATTTTGTGTCTCACTGCACCGAGTATAACGTCACTCAAGAGTTCAGTAATAAGATCGATCGTTTTTATTATTTCTCGTTTTTTTTTCTTCTTTTTAACAGTCCTCCAGACTCCAGACTCGTGTTATCGTATCAAATAAAAGTTGGTTCTCAATCGCCGTTATGTAAATATCTAGTTTTCAAAGTAGAATAAGCTTATTTTAGTAATATATTTATTCAACTGTCTCTATTTTTACCTATTTTTTTAAGATTCTCGATTCTCAATGTGTTCCCAATCGATTGTTCATTGTTAAGAATGAAACCTAAAATTGTGTTCAACACAAAATCCAAAAAAATGCTAAATTTTCGGTATTTTTTTCAAAAAGTCCATTTCCAATGAAATAACATATTGTACTTTTTGTGCCCAAAAATTAGAACGAAACATCAGGAAACGGTCGAGGGGATTTGAAATCATAAAAAATTGAAGCAGCAGTACATTTGGCATAGGCGAACAAGGGCTTGAGCGTTCAAGAGTACTTTGTTTCATTATGTCAAGAAAGTAGAGCTTTCACCTGAAGAAACCGAAACTATACACGTAACAATTCACACTTTTTCAGCTCCAATTTCTCGAGTTTCAAGTAAAACTTTAATTTACCATGTCTGTTAGTTATCAGCTGACTTTAGAAGGGAGAGAAGAAAAAGCTGAGAAGTGAAAAACAAAGAGAGAGAGAGAGAGAGAGAGCAGAGACGAAACTATCGGATGAAACATACGCGTTAGTGTATATCTTGAAGCTCATAAGATATATATAACTGTAACGATCCGGACGCTGTATATCAGATATAGTTTTTGCGTTCGAGTAACCAATTACGAGTTTAGTAAAGTTCCGTGATTCGTGGTGGAGCGCGCAGGGGTTGGGATTGAGGAAGGCGCGGGTATAAGTTTTCGTTGCGCCAAGAGCGGAAATGTACGAGGGAAAGTAGCTGGGAGTATAAGGAGGAGAAAGGGGGTTCGATTTGAGGATGAGGGTCGATGGCAGAGAGGGCGTTCGCTCGACACGAAACGTTGCTCTCGCGTGTGCCTTCTCGAGAATCGTTTCGCGTCGCTGCACTTTCTTCACCGTAGGAGGGTTATACGCGATCTTGATCCTTCGCGGAGATTCTGTTGGCTTGGCTTGTACGAGAATACGGTACATCGAGGCTCGCGACCATAAGGGGTGTCTTTATACGTGTATACATACGTCAACATATTCATTAATGGATTCCCGAAAGTTTTCTTCAGGCGCCAGACCAATGTAAACCGACTTTTCTACACACTTTTTCTTCGGCTAACTCAATGCCCTCGAGATATTGGAATATACATATTATACAGGGTGTTCTTAACATGTATGCTCGTATTGTTGTGAACTTCAGTTTAGGACAGGATTCCAAGTCAAAAAGTTTATTGCGAGGGGTTTCAATCAAATTTTTTCTTGCTAAATAATTTATTATTGAGGATGGACGAGTTCCTTTATATTAAGTAGTGCAGTCCTGGAAATAGCTGGCGATACGTCCTGTTTTTCCAAACTTTGTAATCACTGTCGTCAATATTTTATATTCGAAACGTTAAATTAAGGGCTGCTGGCCTTGCAGTCCTTAATTAAAAGACTTTTCATCTATTTATACATATTATACGGGGTATTCTCAACATGTATGCTTGTATTTTTGTAAACTTCAGTTTAGGACAGGACTCCGCAGGTCAAAAAGTCCATTGCGAGGGGTTTTAATCAAATTTTTCCTTGCTGAATAATTTATTATTAAGGATGACACTGTTTCTTTATATTAGGTAGTGCAGTCCTGGGAATAGCTGTCAATACGTCCCGTTTTTTCAAACTTTGTGATCACTGTGATCAATATTTTGTATACAAATAATTAAATTAAGGGCTGCTGGCTTTGCAGTCCTTAATTAAAAGACTTTTCATCTATTTAATTCCAACTATAGTGGAGAAAAGTTATGATGAAACATAATTTTGTCACGTTTTTTTTTACGCTGTTCTGGATGTCTCCAAGCTATGTATTAATCACTATTAACCCACGAGGGTAATCGTACTTAATTGAGTTTACATCGAAATAATGATCATCTGTATAGTCGAACGCCTTTTATTTCATGTATACTTTTTTTTTCTGGGTACAGCGAATAAATGTAACATCATGTGTCCTCTGTACGAAAGTATAAAAGGTAAAGTAGAAAAGTCTGAAGTTTCATGAATACAGGACGAGAGAGACTTTCAGAGTATACGTATACCCAAACGCTCTTAGGTCGTTTTTATTTTCACAGGATTTTTCGTTTCCTCGTCCCTTCTCGCTTTTTTGTCATTACTGTGTGTCAATGAACTGACATTTGCTCAATTGAAGGTGAATTTCTTCCGGCTGTGTGTGTGTGTGCGTGTGTTTTTATATATTTCGTCGTTCACAATACACACATACTTTTCCCAGAGCAATCCTGTCGTCAAGTGCTTCTTTACCTTTTCGCTGACCTTTCTGACATTAAGAATCCGAAAAAAAGAACGAAAAAAAAAATACAGTCAACGAGTGTATCAAAGGCTGAGAATAGGACAAGGGTTTGGCTTTTCTGTGGCCGCCTGTGAGTGTTCGAGGGCAGGGAGTTGAAAGTAATAAAGTTCTTGTGAAACATGAGAGTAATAGCCCAACATATTGGTGGATAAATGTCAACATATCTGAAGGGCTGATCGTAAAGATGGTGACAGTAATGGTTGGATGGTATTTGTACCTTGACAGATATTATTGAATGTCAGTGTAAAGTGGTTCGAGATATACGTGTTCAGTGGATACGCTCATCATTTTTTTTATTGATCAGAATATTTGATTACAAAATTATAATCATATAACAATGATTTCAGTTGAATGACATTCATATTATTACAGAGTCTTTGAATTTCTTGATAAGGAAAACTTTAAGGTTGCTGTATTCCGTTCTTCTGGAGAGCGGCAAAAAACGTTACATCGTTTTTTTTTTCAATTTTTTCGGATTCCTCTTTGGATTGAATGGTATAAAAAAAAGTGCTGAATGAATTTGTATATCTAACGTTGAATTTGTTGATTAAATTCTGCAAGAAACCCATGCACCAATTCATCAATTTCCCTGCCTCCAATTTCCATACAAATTTTCGTAAATACCAAAAGTGAACATTCCGTTGCTATTCAATGATTAAAGCTTCATCAACATACAATTATTATAACGTTAACGTATATCTCGTGCTCCATCATAGAATTAATTTGTTTTTTACTCTGTACGCGGTAATGAAGGGAAAAAGAGACGGAGCGACATTGCCAAACGACGATTGCTCGAATTTTTTTATGCGCCAACCAATTAATCGCAATTTTTCAGTACCTTATATCCAGAAATAATTGCAGATTCGTTAATCAATTCGAATTAATTATTGCCTCGAGTTGCAACGGGTTGTTGTACAACGAGGTTATATTTTGCGTTGTTGGCGACGAATGCAACGAGAATACGAAACGTATAGAAAGAGAGAGAGAGATAGAGAGAGGAAAAGAGGGAAAGGGAAATGTAGGCGTTATATTGTCGACAGTGTGACAAGTAGCCTCGTATTCCGTTGTGCGTTGCGGTGTTGACCCCGGTCTAAAGCCTCGATGACGGGACCTCACCAGAATCCACAGAATACAGCGAGTGATACCTATACCGTCTATGTCGAATTACATCGAAGCTTACAGAGAACCACGTTAAATGGAAATTGGAGGAGACTAAGGAGGATGAGAGCGTACGAGGGACACCATATAGGCTAATAACATATATATGTCAATATCCGCATAAATCTCCATATAAAAGGTATTTCATGTATAGATCTCGTATGAACCGTTAAATCTTCTGCTAATCAAACATTTTTTTATCATCAATTTTTCGTATAATTATCCCTCGGCCAAAAATAATAAAAATTATAAATGAATGATAAAATAAGTCGATCATAAATTAATGTAAAAAAAAATAATAGTAATATACCAAAATCAAAAATCAAAGTAGACGAAATTTTAAGGTAAAAAATGCAGCTCATTTTTTTCTCTAAAAATACAGAATAATCTATTCGACACTTTCATCGATACGTTTGAAAAATAAGTCGTATTTTTTGTTGAATTTATTGAAAGCCCGAAGCCTATGATAAGACTGGGCTAAATTTAAAATCCTCAGTAAACTGATGAAAAGTCTGGGAAAAAATGTTGCTCGCGGAGGTTTATTGGGTTTTCATCTTTTGACACCGTAAAAAATTGTGTCCATACGTAATGAATTCATCAATCTCTGCACTTGAAGCGGTCTATCAACTGCGTAAGTTCGAGCTTAAAAACAGATGCACGTTTTTTTCAGGAACTTTTGATAATTCAAGGGAAAGAAAATTCACTTTTTACTCTCTGATGAAAGGAGAACAAACGTGACACTTTTGTTATTTTTGAAAAGTCAAGCTTTTGGAATCTAAAAAAAAAAAAATTATACAACTCCGGACTAAACAGAGAATTAGCCTAATTGGTTTTTTTTTTGTCTCAATTTCTTTCAGTTTAATTGAGATTGCATTTGGCCCATAAGTGTTCAACTTTTGGCTGAAAAAAATATTAGTCTAATTTCAATGGAAAAGAATTTTCTTGAAAATGATGTGCAATTCTCAAAAAAATTGCAGCTTGCAATCGTGTGTGCTCCTTAACACCATGGGTTCATAATGTGGAACAGTCATGAATTCGTGAAAATCTGAGCAAATACATTCGTTGAGAATTATTATAAGTCATGTCAAAATGAGCATAAAAGATTATAATTATTCAAAAATCACGAATCTATTCGAATGTTTAACGAGTTCGTTCGACTTGACGTAGATTGGCCCATACAAATATATGTGTCTAGCCAGACGCAATTGGGTCGTTGTTTCGATTGCGTGCAGACATTTTAGGAATCTGTCCTGCCTCGCTGCTGTGTTCACCCTTCGTTGCTGTTTCTACTCTCGCACATAGCCATTCCCTCGTTCTGTACTCACGACTGAAACTACTGTGTGAATCTGTCTACGGATACTCCGGTAGAGACAAGGACCAACCATACGTGCGTGGACGCTTTTGTGCTCATGGCTGCTGGTCTCTCTGATCAGACTCGTAATATATAATTCATACAGGGTGAGACAATAACACTCAACAATAAATGTTTTTCCTTAAGGATGTATGTAAGGTCAAATCCGCAGTACGTCTAATTATTTTTTAAGGTGAATTTTTAAGACGAAACGTCGATGCCGAATCATTTTTTTTTAATTTTATAATTTGTAATGAAAAAATTATGTCATTTTGGATATTAAATTACGATTTTCGATAAAATTAATACGCAACTTGATATTTGTCGCCGAGTACAAGTTGAGCCAATCAAATCATTTCATTTGTGTCTCGAGAAAATGTGGCAACAAGGCTACAGCCAGCCATGACAGTCAGCTACAGCTGATCGTTCCGAGACCGGTAGTCGAAGCGTGCTGCGTTGCCGCTTCTACGTGTCCACGCTGATGAAACGTCAGAAGATAACCACGAATATCTCCACAACGACATCGGATAGTGTGTTTTTTTTTTTCGTGAAAAAATTGAAAATTCTTTTTTCGGCCGTGCATTGACTGCAATCCATATACTTTTCCATCATTTCAGTTTGATTTTGTCAACTTCCGGTACAAATAACACGGAGTCAAATGAGGCTTCAATTCTTGATTATCTCTTTCAAATCGTCGGCTAAGTGCCTTTTTCTTTTTTCCAATCGATGCAGCGTCATCGACTCTATCATATATTTCATATTTATCGAAAGTTAGACGAATTGACATTTTTTACATACATCCTTAAACTGGACTCTGTTTCGAGAAGGATATTTTATCATGAAACAGTATTTTCTTCATGCAAGCTTCAACGTAACCTTTCATTTTTTAAATCGAAAGATTTCATTGATAAAAATATTTCTTGATTAGAAAAGAAACGAACAGCAGCTTCGAACTGTCGAAGCTGGTACATAAGTATTTGGGAAACGAGTATATTGAAAGATTTTTTGTGAACAATTGACGCATCCAGAATTATTTAATTTGCTGGCACTTTTTAACACTCTCGTAGATAATGAGAATTAAATCTTATTGATACAAACTGTATTGGCTTCTTCATGGAGTTGAGTAATTTTTGTCGGTTTGTTAAAGTTTCTGAGAATCAACTTTTTCAACTTTGTTAAAGTTGATACGGAACATAAAGTTATGATGCATTCCACAAAATGTTATTTTGCATGCAGTGGTTTGTGAGATAATAATAATATTTCAGGGGGGGTAAGACGAAAAAAAAACAACAAAAAATGTTTTGCCTTCAATTCGACTCTCGTTCGAGAGGGATATTTTATCATAAAACAGTATTTTCTTCAACGTAACGTGTGATTAAAAAAATCGAATGAAACATTAAGTTGCATTTGAGAAAATTTTTTTTTGCAGGGATTTGTGAAAGCAGTGACATCGTTGTAATAAAAATAAATACTAAAAATTTCAAGATTAGCGATTACCTTGGAACATATTTTGAGTTTGGGTTGCTGGAATATTTGATATTTGCAAAAAATTCCGATAAAATAGGAGAGGATTATAACATCGCCGATTAGACTCGAAAAGTCCAGTACACATGACTTACACGTTTTTTTATATTGACATAGTAACGAAATGGAGCATAGGAAAGGTCCAATAGATCGAAAATTTCAAAAAACATTCGAGATACTTATCAGGCCCATTCAGAATGACCAATCGTTTTTAACGCACTATTCTATTTTTTGGAAACAATGAACTCTCTTTCGACTGTGTCGATGGTTTGAACGATCGTTGTTTATTATTCGTATGCAGTGAAACATTGAGATATCGTTTTATTTCGATAGGTGAAAAGGGTGAGAGAGAAAGAGAGAGAGAGAGAGAAAGAGAAGGGGCTATCATTTTGCAACATCGAAATGCTGACACAACTGTGACTCGTACTGCCTAGTTGATGAGGCAAGAATTTTGTCACAGTTCAAAATACAATTTATTGAGATTTTTTTTTTTTCTATTGCACGTGTAAACAACATTTTTATTTTCCTATGTTTACATTGGAATTCACCTGTCGTTGCTTTTGCTTGTGCTACTTTTAAAAACTTATAAATAAAAAGCATTATAATAACTTAATAATGCATAATTAATAACAATAATAATAATTATTATTATTATATTCATCAATACATGTTATTTATCATTTATATAACTATAATTATAATTAATAATTAAAATAGCAGTAAGTTATAATGAAAAAAAAACAATCTTTTTAATGAACAATAAAAAGTAATGAAATGAAAAATTGGTAGAAACAACCATTGTTATCTATAGTATAACCATAAGTCATTTTGGTTTCCTCGTAAAAAAAAAGTATCTTTTTTTTCGTCACTGTTTAATATGTAATTAAAGGAATGTAAAAATTATTTCGACAAGAGACTCCATACGTAATGAGCTGAAATAACATATCTGTGTAATGTCTGAAAGAGTAGAAACCCTTGGCATAAAGCACGACTTTGGTGATATATCCTTCTTCTTCATTGAATTCTCTCTACTTCTCGTATTGTCGTTCCGTGAGGTAGTACAAGTTCGCCGCAATGAAGTTTACAACATAAATTTTGTCGAAAGAGAATGTAGAGTTGGAGCAAGAAAGAGCAAGTGGTGGTGGAAACACATGGGGAGAAAGAGAGAGAGAGAGAGAGGAAGAGAAAAGAGAACTGGGTTGTCAGAGACGAAGAAGAAGAAGAAGAAGAAGAAGAAGGAGGGAGAAAGGAAAAAGGAATGCTTTATATTCCAGCAAGTTCTCACAGTAAAGACTGAGTCTCCGACGCTAAACACCCTCTCTGGATAATTGTCTCGTTACGATAATGAGTAAGAAAATGGATGTAACCCTTTGAAGAAAAAAGCAATAATAACAGGTGAGCTTAGCAATAAGTGTATAGCGTAACCTCTCGCAGCTATGAGGTTATCCGCAGTTTTCTAGTCGAAATGTCTCTTTTCTTAATAAATGTGAGAACAAATGAATATAGAAGTTCGAGTCGTTTTTCTCCTTGTTTTACTTGTGCTGTGATTGGTCGATTGATCATGCACCAATCATGTTGATAGCAGCACATTCTCGACTTGGGGAAATGATGCGTAAGAATCAGGTCTGACAGTTGCTTCGGGCAAATCAAAAGCTTCGAACAAGAATGTTCGTCGTTCAAATAAAAATAAAATACACTTTTGAAATAAAAACAGTACATAGAAAAAACCGTTGCATTGCATGTGACGTGAGATTTAATTTTCATTGAAAATTCAATGGAAATATATTCCGAGAATATCCTGAAGGGTCGCATAATGTCAGAAAAAATGTTTTTGTGTGGCAATTGTTATAACAATTGATACACTACTTGATACAAAATTTGAGTTTATTTCGAATTTAATTTAATTCAATTCAATTCAATTTAATTTAATCAATAATTATGACAGAATTTAGCGATTTCTTGAAAACTATTGCACATTCAATAAAAAATAAATATTTTTCTTTTTTTTCATTATATTTTCAATGATTTTTGTTGAAATCTTGCCCATATGCACTTATTTGTATGTAGGAGGATTACGGCGACGAATAAACTCTCAGAGCATTGGATAATATACATGTGTGTTTAAAGTGAACGGAGAAGAGTACATGTGACCATATATACGAGTATGCACATATATTTATATACGCGTTAAAGCCTGAATAGTTGCTCGAGAGCTGGAGAATGCATTTCTCTCGCCTATATTGTCGTCTCTACCAACTCGACATCACACATACGATAAATATACACATCTAAGAAGGTACATATCTCGTAAAGCAGCAGCAGCAGCGAAACAAGCACCAGTCAGAACGGAGTTTGCTGAATAAATTTCTCGTGTTAGAGCAAAAGTGAAGACACCCAAGGATTTGCTTATCCGCGGGTTAATGCTAGAGACTCTATGACTGTTGCTCTCTTCTTTTTCTTCGTATTATTAAATAAGATCTAATAAACTTTCATGAAATACTTACAGGATGAATTTTTTATTTTCGAGCAAAAGTGAAATAACCATAAAAGTAAATAGAAATATGATGACAATATAAAATAATCGGATTCATGTTGCAACATTTTATCAGGATTTTTATATCGACGTTCGTGTGCGATATTTTTATTCCCATTAATGGATGGAATTTCTGAGGAATAAAGAATTTTGACAAATTATTGTGTACCTCAAATTTAATAATTAAACATGTTTCATAAAATGTTTGTTCATACATTATTCAAATACCTTTTTCAGTATTGACGATTATCGAATTTCATTGTGAACATAATTTTTACCTGTTTATTATTATTATTATTAATTGAATATTCTGTTTATTTGAGAAGATACGTTATTTGTTGTCAATAAAGAAGAAAAACAAAATTAAAAAAAGAATAATTAGATAAGTTTCGTGAGCTGTAACGAAGTGCAAAAATTTATCGCAGTGGCTAGTCGTCCGGATAGTCGGATGAATAATATTCGTCCGGCTACGCTTTATCCAATGAGATGTCCGCTTTACCCGGACGACCAAGGATTGCTTATTCGTCCGGACATGCTACCCGTATACGAACTAGCCGGACGAGTAGCCACAGCCAAAATTTATTCAAATCGATCTTTTAGTTTTCGACATAAAATGTTCAATGTTTTCATAAATACCCTTCTGAATAGAAGCATTTTGATGTTTGATAATCTTTCACGATATGTCCTTTAAATGGGTGTGATTTGCAATATCCGTTTGTAAGGAATTCACGTGGATTTTCTGTACATCAGATTTAATGCTGAGCTGCATATTTAAAGAATTGTTGACGAATTATAGCGCGTACTTGTTTTTCTGATATTTACCTGATAAATATTATTTATATAAAAAATTTGTAATATAAATATAAAATATGAATAAATATTGAGCCTGATATTTATTTTCACGTTTTTCATTCCATGCCTTGGATCAGAGGGTAAAATTGTAAATGGTTGATTTTTCTTATGAGATAGCCGCAAATTGCGAATGCCAAAAGGAATTAGCTCTGTAAATAATTGTCCTGAAAGTGGAGTAGGAAAAAGTTGGTGTAGGAAAAACTAATTCGTCCTATAATTGCGTTCGGCGGGTAGGACATATAATAGTAAATACGAGAATATTGTGTAGAAAAGAGGAAAATCTGTTGTTGCGGTTATGGCGCTGTTTCTGCGATGTTTTTGTGTCTGCTTCTGTGTGTGGGCGTGCTCGCGTTCTCGTAGAGTGTCTCGTATCATTATCTTAATTAAACGTCACGGTGTGAATGTAACTACTTTGCGGGTGTCGGCGCATCGAGAGACGGAGAGGAGGGGGCAAACGTCAGCGGTGAACGTGAAGCTTTTCCTGTTTTTCTCGTCGCTACATCAGCCCTGCTTTCCCTTTTGATCATCGTGTTCCAGCCTCGAGATCCTCTTAAAATGCTCTATGAATTCTGAAAAGAGAGGAAAGGAAAAGTTTTTCTATGAAAAAGTTTTTTTTTTCTTCATCCACGAAGTTTCCGGTGTTTCCAAACACAAATAAGTTGTTTCCATATTTTATTTTGTTTTTCTTGCACAAAACAGCTCAGAATAAATGATTGAAAAACTCGTCACGAAGTTTCGCATTTCGATATCGAGAAAATATCAATGTTTTCGAACTATTCCGTTGCATATTATCAATTATTTTCACATCGTTATGCAATCGTTTAAAATTGTTACTAGCTTTCATACGATTTTAGATTAAGCAGTCGGCTGATTCGATTTTTCATGTAGAATTCACGACCTTGTCTCATTCATACATTCCAAAGTGGCTATTACCATAAATTCTCGGGACGTAACCGTCAAATTCTCACATCAATTTGTTGGCTTACACTTAAGTTAATTTCATCTAATTGCGACTCTGATCAGTGCATTAATATTTCACAGACGAATTATTCTCGCTTACTCCATTCGGATTAGCTCTTTAAGGACTTTCGATACAAGAAAAACTGATTGTTTTCATTGACAAAAAAGTGAATAATTGATAAACGATGTAGAGGAATTATTTCATTTTCTGGTGGCATAATTGTCATGATATTTCGAGTGGTTTGACAGTTTTTTATAACGTTTAGGAATTAAACGTTAAAAAGTGACTTTTCATTTAAGAGGTTTGTGGAAACGGTGTAGACAATCGTTTTAAAATTTGGAGGACATGTTCAGGATAAGTCAAAGAATCTACGGTAGAAATTTGAACAAAATGGTTACATTTCGTCACTTGTAACGAAACCCCTTGATACCGATGTGGTCAAGAATTATCGTTGAAAAAACAAAAGTAATGAAAAGTATTAAATATCCAGTTCCCATAGTCAACCTCGATTTTTTATGACAGAGGTTTGAGATTTGATTGTACGATTAAAAAATAAATGTCAATTATGAATGCTCGTACGTTATGTTTTATTTTTATTTGGTGAAAAATAGAATAGAAATGTTGACTGTACACAACAGGAAGTGGTAAATAAACCAAAGCGGTTGAATGTCAATAAAATACACAAAAAAAAATACAAAATATCGATTTTAAGGTACTGTAACTGAACGGAAAAGGAGCGTAAATCATGCGGTTTTGAAGAATCTTTTTGTCGCGACTGCTGCGAATGAGGAACGAAGAATACGGGTGTGGATTTGCGATGCAAGTTTTGGACACACGCAGAGAGGAAGAATAAGTTATGGAAACAGCTATTTGTCTTCTATCATCGTCTGGTCAGAGTGAAAGGAAAGTCTGGGGATGACGCACATTGCATTTTTCGTAACTTTTCATTAAACGTTCAATGATAAACGGTGTATGGGGGCTTTTCAATTACACAAAATGTTTTTCTTCGCTATCGCAGAATCGGAGCAACTGAAAAAGAGAATCAGGGCTGCAAATAAAACATAAAATCGTCTTCCAACCACATTTAATAGTAGTAAGCAAAAATGATATTTCCGCGCTTGCAAATGAAACAATTTTATTTTATTTTACTCACCACCATGGGGTAGATTTGTATCCCAGTGACAAAAACTTTTATAAAAAACGAGCTACTGAATATTTCGACTTGAAAATTCTTTTAGAACATATCAAATGCTTTTTTTTTCGAAAGATTGTTTACTTTATAAAGCCAGAAATTAAATTAAAGTACACTAAAAGAAATGCTGGAGCCAATAAAAGTGGAAAAATGACTATTTTCCTTCATAGGCCTGGGGTAGTTTTGTGCCCCAAGGTGGCAAGTAAGGGTTAGCAAACCTCTTCACGGTTACACCAGCATGAAAAATAAACCTCAGTATTGAAATTTCCTTTTTATGTCGAGCATTATATTTTAAGATTTCAACACATATTCGACGGGAAAAAAAGGTAAGGGTCGACCTTTTCGATTTGACTGGATAAAATGCTTTATATAACTATATTTCGTCCACGAGGAAAATCTTTTGATGCTTTTCCACGAGCGAATGCAGTTACAAGATGGGTTTGAGTTTGTGGCCACAGGAGAGAGAAAGGGAGAGAAAGAGAGAGAGAGAAAGAGACTGACAGCGAGACAAATAATAATAAGAAAAAAAAAAAGAAAAAATAGTGTGAAACTGACGGGCTGTTGGTGAGGTAAAGAAGTAAAAGCACAGTATGTATATATGAGTGTGTAGCTTTAACGATCGTGGACGAGTTCTCCAAGACTTTGTTCGGACGTCTCGTTTTCTTTTTGTTCTCTCTTTTGAACCCGCGACTTTTAGATTTTTTTCTCTCCCCTTTTCCTTCTCCTTTTCCTTCCGTCTTTTGGTCCATCAGGGGGGCCATTGTAGGAGGCAGCATCACTTTCAGCTGTCTCTCCCAGAGAAAACCATCGCGGTCTTAGTCATGTTGGTCGCGTTTATATTTGCCCTCTCCTTCTCTTCTTTCTTTCTTTCTCTCTCGGTTTTTCTCACCAACCGTTAGCCAGATGCGCTAGAAAAAATATATGAAAGACGTATAGATTACTTCGAGCTCACTCGGCTAGAACCGACGAGGTTCAAAAGGGAAAAGCGAACGAGAGGGAAAAGGCTCCAGGTGTACCGAACGTCAAAAAGATGCAGAAAAATAAAAGAACCGCCGTCCTTTCTTTTGAAACGTAATGCCATTCGCATTTCAACGACTATTTCATTGTAATTCCTTGTTACAGAAATATTTTCAGGTATAAATGATTAAAAAATTATCATTAAAAAAATCAATAGTTCATCCATCATGATCTTTTTAAGCTCTTTAGTCATTATTCATTTGTCCTCAGGTGCAATCGATTTGTAATATCATACTCGGCAGTTTTTCAGGTCACTGTCTGTGGATCTGAGCTTGAATAATTGGGAAATTCGAAATAAATCGCGAATTTATTGTTTCTTAACAAAAACTATGGTATGCAAAACGTTTAAAAAGAATTCTGTTAACTTCTTTGCGGAGTGTAATGAGTATTTGGCAAAATTGTCATTTCAATGTTCGTAGTCGTTTAGTATAAAGTTATGTTTTTTTTTCTCTTTTCTTCCTGAAAACCACGAAATCGGACTTTTTATTTATACTGGGATTTGTTTTTTAGATAGTAGTTCAACGATCACAAAACTCCAAAAATATAATACGCCATAAATTCAACCGTGATTCAAAAACCTTTGAGATTTTCTAAACGGACGATTGCACTTCAAAATGTTAATTATTATTTATTAAATCGTACAAATATCAATTTTTGAAAAGTAAATCATGATTCTTGAATTATTCAATATTATTACTGCATAAAGTACAATTTACTTACTCAGAAGGGTACATTCTTTGTTCGTTATGTCCATTGACCCGTACATTTAAAAAATCATGAAAATTTCGACGTGAAAAATAAATGGAAATATAATATCGAGCGAAATATCTTTTTCCATAATTCCCTCTATTAGAGAACGTCTGAAAATTATTCTTTCGCATCGTTGCATACGTCATCGCTCTCGGATAGTAACGGCTGTTCCACCTGCCTTATCGGATACGTCCTGCACCGTCTTCTGCATCAACGAGTGCATCTCTTTCGTTATTAAAAGCTCGAGACCTTAAAGATACATATATCAAGAGCATATTTATATAAACGAACATTACATTTTTTTTTTCCTTTCTTTTTGTACAGTGGAAATAAGTAGTTTCCAGCAAATTTACAGCTCGAAATGTTCCGAAGTGACATCTGTGTGAATGGCGTGTATTAAGGTAGTTCTATCGTGACATTCATATCGAAAAATGGTTTTTCAGTTTTTCTCACATAAAAAATGGTTTGCTGGCATAAGTTAATGAATTAAATTTATTGTAAAGTGACTAAAGAACAACACACTGCAAAATTCAAGATCATCCAAAGTAATATGTGCTTGCTGTAAAATGACACAAATTGCCAACATTTTTTCGAAAAACTAAATTTAGCTTCTTTGATGTTGCATAAAAATGTTTGCAAATTTCAAGAAGGCTTCACCATGTAGGAGCCAAAATATTTATTGATGAAAATGTAGCTCTTAACACGAGCTCTTATGAGAGACTACCGAAAATTGTGATATTTACCAATAAATATCTCACTTCCGCTTGGTGAAACCTTGTAAAATTTATTGCACACGTTCATATGACATTTAATGTCATATTTTCCAGATGGAAGATTTTTCCAAACTTCCAACAAAATCTCAAGATTACTTTTGTTCTTAAAATACTTTCATCTTGTGCTTCCGCATTTTGACATATTGCTAAAACTTTAATAAACTTCTGGTATATGATCATCGCTTTAAACGGCGATATGCCGGGTCAAGTGACTTCGGAAGATTAAAGGCTTGAGATCATCGAATTTTTTTTATATTCAAAGAACCGAGGCCATTTTGAAATTTTCAAAGAGCATCCGAAATATTGTTATGTTTTTTTTTCTCTTTGAAGAAAGCACATTTCTTTAAATATATGTGTCGAAAGTTTATAATGTGATCCCCTGTACAATTTATAAGATGGACATCTTCACCCTGATCCATATTCCCTTCTCTCTTTTTTTTCTAACTATACATAGTAGTTTAATCCAGTAACGAAAGAAGCGCGTAAGAAGCGGAAGAGAATGGGTGCGAAACGCTCTCGTGACAGAGAACTTTCGTACTTCCCGGGGTGCCTTTCTCCTCTTTCATTCTCCGCGAACAGAGAAAGCCGTGAAACATGTATGGGATGTTCAATTCTTCGTGGAGCTCCTTTTACTCCCGTCGAGATAATCTCTTTACTCCTTTATAATTAATTTATTTTTTAATTATATTTTTGACTCTATATTTCCAACGGAACTTTTTACAAATCGTCATTACACGTCATTGTAATTGAAACAGAAAATATTTCGGAGATTGTGGAATATTTTTTGGTTTTTTCAAGCATTTGGTCGCTGCGATATAATTATTTATTCTCGTTCTGAATATTCAGGAAAAAATTTTTTGATAATTTAAATTTTATTCGAGTAAATATAAATGTCGAGACATCCGGAGAAAGATAGTTGAAACTTTTTTCTTCATGCATTTTGACGATGTTCGAATCGAAGTTATAGCAAAAAAACGGAAAATTCGATCACAAAAAAATGATTAGTCATCAATTTAACTTTTAATTGAATTATAAGTTTCCTTTGAATGTTTCGTTAGCCTCGTTTGGGAATTTGGCTTATTCGAGTTGGAAGAGACTATACACAAATACTTAAAGTCTTTTGTATCTATCTATACATGCACGTATGTATATAGATATGTGTATGTGGACATATTTCGACTATAAAGGAGATAAGGGATATGAAAGCTGTATACCAAGTATAATATAGGGAGAGAGAGAAGCTTCCTGAATTGTGCGAAAGTTCCGCCGCAGGAACTTTCAAATTCCGGCTCTCCTTTTCGTGAGAGAGTCTCGTTCGGATATTCCATACGAACTTGTTGACTTGCATTTACCTTCTCTCGCTTCTTCCATTGTCTATAATAAAGCTTATTGCGTGTCTCGATCTATTTGAATTTCGTCTTTTCCTTATATACGAGGATCGAGGTGGCTCTATATTTCATTACCTTGTGATCATCGTACTATTTTGAGAAACATTATAACGTTCAATTCACCGCTAAGGAAATTGAATTGCTATCGTTTCAAAGCTGAATGAATTACTCGAAATGTAAGAAGCAACTTTTTTTTTCCTTAAGGACGATCGATCGTTTCTAATGCGTTCGATAAATTCCAAGTTTAATTGTTTAAAATTCGTATGAATCTTCTTAACAATCATACCCAACTGTGGGTGAAATTTGAGGAAGTTTGACCGTTTAAAAATCGAGTTATTAGTTGTAAAATATCCTCCTTTTTCGTCACTTCTTATAAGACGTCATGTTAAAGTTGCGATTTTAAACACTGAATATCTCGATTACCAGACGGTAAAACCTTCTCAAATTTTTTACACATTAAAATGCGACGCTCAACAAGACTCCCTCGAAATTTCAAAAAACTATTTTTGGAAAATTCTATTTGATCATTTTGCCGTTACTTTGTATATACTATTATTTGTATAGACTATTATTTATTCGTGAACCGAAAGTATTTCTAGAGTATCTGAATTAGTGGGTGTAACAATAGAAGGTTGGGAAGCAGCAGGTGCTTGAAAATCGAAATAATACACGCACGTGAATAAACACAGATAGAGGTTTGAAACCGGATGTATATTCGCGTCCCATTGCCAATTGTCGCGAATGCCATGTTCTCCTACAATTTCTCATCCAAATGTGCGAGTCACGTGACTAACTGAGTGACCAAACGCTGAGAGGTTGTCGACGGGGATTTCATTAGTCGTCATATATAGGAACGCTATGCAGACAGGTAGATGGACACATCCATACATACATGTATGTACAAATACTATGTATATTGTGTGCAAGAGAGAGAGAGAGAGAGTGAGTGAGAGAGTTCGATGAATGAGAATCCACGTATGTTGCTCTTCGCCGATTTATAGGGTAATACGTCACGAAACATGGTAAAGGGAGAGAGAGAGAGAGAGAGAGAGAGAAAAGGGGAAGAAGGTAATACGTAGGAGAGAAGCAGTATGATGACGTTGTGAATTTTATCCGTGATTTAGCAGGATCAGTGTGACAAGACAGTTCACTGAGACGTTGATTAATTACTTAGGGATGCTTACCATCAGCTGTGCCAGGGATTGCAGTATCCTAATTATCTATTTATCTTCTTCTGAAAGAAAAAAAATTAAATATTACCATGTAAAATCATTCAAAAATTGAAAAAATCATTTTTACAGCCAGGCTCTCCCTTGACGTTTTTTTAGGCACTCGCAATACGCGTGAAGCACACACACACACACACGCACACACACAAGCACAAATAGAACACACGTGTCGTTGTATCACACAGAGAAAATTCCTCGCAGCGATATACATAAAGAAATAGTTTAGATTTATATATTTTTCTATGCATGTGCACCGCATAACTTGCTTTCCATGTGAAAATTGTGTCAGTTCAGGGTGGAAAAAGAACTCGGAAACATTGTTCGCTCGACTTTAGTTTCTCAGTTCACCAAACCAACGAATTGAGTAACGAATTCCTGTTCACATAGTATTTACAGGCAGTTGCAGTCAAATCGCAAGCATTCGTTGGGTCACGTGACGAAAAAGACTCGCAAAAAAGATTGAAAAATATCAGTCATGCACTTTTTTAAAAATTGATTTTCATTAAAATATATTACAATGGACGAAAAAGTGCTCAATTAGTACAAATTTCCAGACAAATTGAACTCTATATAAGAATAAATTTCGATCTGTTCTCTTGTACTATATTTATACAAGTAATGTGCATTTATCGTCGCATTGGTCTTGTTTCTGACTTGTTCAGTTTCACGAAAATTCACTAGTGTCCCTGGTGGCTCGTCCCATGTTTTCCCTCGGATCTTGCCGCAAGAGAGCATTGTGTATACGTGAAAATAAATGCAAATGAAGCCGCGCGCAGTCACCAGTCTTGTTAGCCGTTAAAGCGACGCGTATATACATAATACCGGAGAGATGCATATAAATATACATAGTCATATAATATGAATGGTACAAAAGGCGAGGAAGAAGCACAGCATAGGGGAAAGCTCACAATAGTGGAGAAAAGGGTTACCGCTGAAAGTATATCTTTCTCACTCACTCTCACTCTTAGGCAGACTCAGGAAGAGCGAGTGGATTGTAAGGAGTGTTCACGGAAATAGCAAATCTGCTGCACTCCTTGTGGAATAACAGCCGAAATTCTCTCTCTCTCCCTCTCTCTTTCTCCCTCTTTCTCCCTCTTTCTCTCACAACTGCTCACCACGCCTCTATCTTTATCCTTCCTCGTCTTTTCTCTTCCTTCACTCTCAACTAAAGCCATACGCTGTATGTAACCCTACGATATATGATACCTTCTATTCGGTGCAGTAGAATTGCTTCCACCCACATCCACACGTACACACTTACAGATATGGGGCATTCCACGCCAACTCAGCCACTCCGCAACCCTTGGGTTTGTCATTTCGTTCAGAATTTCTTTAGTTTTATATCTCCACTGAAAGGAGTAATAATTTACGAATTAAAAAGAAGAATGCAATTTTTTTCGTTCCTTGCTATCTATAACTTGCTGAAAAATGGACCAAATTGAGCTTTTTTTTCAATTAAAAGGATTTTCTCGTTCTTCTCAGAGGTATTTAAAAAAAAATGTTTCCCATAAGTTTGATCAAATTTTTTGCAGGTTGAAGTAAAAAATCATTGATTTGAAGTATATTACATGCTATGTTTTGCTTCAAAAAAACTTCAACCAATTGAACGATTTTGAAGACCAGTTTTATGATGAGCCACTTTTTGGTAATATTTATTCGTAATTTAGAAAAAACAAAATCTTGTGAAAAGTGTGAGGCTAGGCGATGATACATTATGAGAGTGGCGTGGAATGCCCGATATACATATGTTTGAAAATGTGTGGATACAGAGGGCCGTACGAGTTTGTGTAGATTACAGCCCAAAGGCGAAATGTTCTTTGGGCCACTTGGCGGTGCCAGAGAGCGCCTGCGAGGCAAGAAACAAAAGAGGGTGAGGAGAGAAAGAGAGAAATAGAGAGAAAGAGGGTGGAAAGGCTAGGAGCTCACGAAGGTTTCGTGCCTCACCGCAATTAAATTAAGCAAAAGCGATTAACGATTAACGGCAGTACCAAACGAATCCTCCTCCTTCTCCCGCCTTGCTTTTTCATCATTGCGTATATGTATTAAAGGGTCTCGAAGTTGAAAACCATGCTTTTCACTACTATATACAAACCCTGCTTTCCTGGCAACGAATATTATATACGTATGTTACTTTACTCTGAACCAACTTCCCTGAACCACAAAACAGAAATGTCTCAGTTGCTTCACGTGAAACTCATACTTCACTGTAAATGGCTCTTTTATGCCAGGCTTGAGTCCAAAATGCATGTGTATTTTCACTCGTCCATGTGAAGCTTGAGTTTCATCCTATCCTACCCAGAAAAAACGTACTGCACTTTTTTTTTTATTTTTATTTTTTATTACTGCACTCTTCTGCAGTATTACAAACTCTACGTACTCTCGCAATAATAACTTTGCCTACACTGTAACGAGGAAACCTTTTCTCCTCTCTAAACCTACGTATAACCGCATAAACCCCTCTTGCAATACTCTAAAACGTCGGAGAGTTTTTCGAAATTTTCAACAAACGAACGTAGTGAGTTTGCTTCGATTCTATCAACGGGATCAAAATTCATTTGATTTTAATGGAATATAAATATTTCATTGTATTTTTATTTAAAAAACTGAAATTTCATTATCGGTTTTGTTGTACTCTGTTTGCACAAAAATGATTATGTCTTTTTTTGAAAAACCCACATATTACTGCCGATCGTTGCAGGCATTCAAAAAATTATTCAAAGTTCAATAAAGCAGATTAGTTTCGTTGTTTATGCAGTTTAGAAACTTTTAAATCCACTCAAGCGAATCATTTTATGAATATCCATGAACGTAAATTATCTGTAAGCATGAAAATGGGAAACATCAGTTAAAGAGTAAAGCTATATATATCATTAAATGAAAATTTCCTTGAGGTGATATACTCGACGTTTTCGAGATTAAATTGAAATTCATTATCTATAACAAACTTTTGAAATTGTATTCAATTACTTCATCATGTAATTTACCAATCTTATTCAATTGAAATAGAATGTAATAAAACTAGTTAATATTTCAATAAAAATGCAATGAATGCACCAAATATGAAGCTCCGATGCATCGTATCCAACCCTTCGATGAAAAAATCATACCTGAAGTTTGCAATGCTGCGATATACATCGGAATTTCACATTTACAATCAAATTTAATTCATTATCCTAACTGATAAAAAGACATTAACACAAAATTGATCAAGCGATTGAATGGAGTCCGAGATCAATTTTATTGCTACAATTCACCAAAAATGAAACACATCGAATAAAAGTAGAGTTAGAAATTTGTTGTATCCGACCCCTGGATAAAGAATTATACCTAAACTTCGAGTCGTTGCGGTTCACCCAAATTTCTCGAATTCGTGAACGTTACCCAACATTTATGTATAGATAGTGTTTACAAAACTGGAAGAAGCCCTTTTTCTGGAAAAAATCAACAAACACGCAAGAACGGACGCAATTTAGTAAATGAACATATATAAAATAAGTAGAATACCATTTAATTCAAAGTAACACTGACGTGAATACCAATCGCGAGTAATGAAAAATCAAAATCTACCGTCACGAGATTTATGATTACCTCGTGAAAATAAATAATTGAATTTCAATTTGATTTTTGGATATGCATATCATTGATTAACATATAAAATGCATAATCTCATTTGTATCCGATGCACCATGACTACTTGGAGTCTTGACCCATTCACTATAGCTATGTCATGTGTCATTGTAGTTCGATCACTCGGATGGTGTCGAGTAACACACACGAGAAGATATATCACAGTCTCTCTGTGCCTCTTGTATCGAAGGGCCATGTTCGGTTATAGCGTTGACTGAAGAGAACTTTGAGGTATATAGTAATCGGTTGTTGAAAAGCGAGAGAGGGAGAGAGAGAGAGAGAGAGACGACATTTGAACGTAGTTACAATCTCGAGCCCTGTTCTCCTGGTTCATGGATCTGAGCTGACAGCGTGCAATGTTCATCCCAATCTATATACGTGGATGGTGTATGTTGTAACTAACATATCGTACCGAGTGCATTCACACAGAACGTCTGGCACAAGGCTCCAGAGTCCCAAAAAGGCGTAACCAACATGGGTTCCAAATAAATGACAAAGAGTAGATTTTGCTCTCAAATTACGCGATGCATAACTTAATTTACACGAGAACATTATTTAATCTCCATCTTTACTTTATTATGCTCGGCGGTTTATCATATTTCCTATTCAATTAGGCAATTAGGAGTCCCAGTAGCATCCAAAATTAAATACTCTTTGTTCGAATCTAATCAGACCCTCATAAACTAATTTTAACTCAATGGAATATAGAGCCAATTGAATTATACAAAAAAAAGGAAATTGCTTTTGGAGAATTTGAGAGTTACACTAATTGTAGAGTATCATGGAATATTAAACCAACATGAACATGAAGCAAAATCGTCTCATGCTACAGCTGTTTCGATTAGACGTGAGAATGACTGCTGTAAATTCATTGGATTATATCTGTTAGAGGATTAAAGTTTCATTCGTTAATGCATAACTTGATAGGTTGTTTGAAAAACGAGGCAAAAATATTCTTTTTTTTTTTTTCATTTCAATGTCCCATCAATTTTCCATAGTATTAAAAATTAGCCGAGCCACCTGATTCTAAAAAGTTCATAAATGTTTTGGAGATGCCCCAATGAAGATTTTAAGGGAAAATAACTGCGAAGCTGTCATTTTTTCGTGACATTTGTACGACAAAAATCTTCTTTATACCATAATTCGTTAATAGTGTAATGAAAATAACTGTCTACAGAATTTTTATTCGTGCCATAATTTTACGAAAAAAAAAAATCCCAAAGTATGTCGATGTTTTGTTGCTGTAGAGCAGCCGAATCCGCTAAGTGCACATAAAATGAGTTACATTTTGCAAATTTATACAGTGTACATTATTGTATTCATCGTAACGTCCTTTATGAATCGATACTCGGCACTCTACTTTGTTCATCAACAAGCAAATTAGCATTCACCGAACATTAATATTCTTCATCCATAGAGCTCATTTTGTCGTGTGCTTGTAAATATACTTATGCAAATTGGTTATACATTCTTTGTCGTGCTAAGAGGTTGGTGGGATAGTGAGAAATAGAAGGGTTCGTTAGTTTCTATGCCACGTCATGCACGAATGATTTCCTTTTTTTTTTAAATATTATTATTAAGAACGGGATTGCAATTTGTCGCCTTTTGTCCCTTTACTTAACGCTCCTTTGATGCCATAAATCGCTCGTAATTATGATTTGAATGACGTTTTTAAACGAAAAACAACAAATGAATTTTGTGTCTGGTTAATTATAAACTTTGTAACAACTTCATAGCAAATAATTGAATCCAGGGTTAATCGGATTCATTGAATTTCACGTTTTGGTTGAAATTCTACTGATCATCGTTGCAGTGAATGAAGTATGCAATAGATTCGTGATGTTTTCAAAGCTGGAGAGAATTCTCGATGAACATTTCTCTTCGATCAGCCCCGATATTCCGGTCAATGCCCTGGCCGCATGGTTGAAGCCTTCGTTGTAAAAACTGTTGTAAATTATTCAATGATTTCAATGAAATATTTCACATACCTCGATCAACATATGAGAATTCTTCATAACTAAGAGCCATGGAGAGAACTTTGGCATGAGGGTTGGCACAATATAATCAGTCCTTTAATCCTTACTTGCCACACCTTGGGGTACAAAACTACCCCAGGGCTATACGGGAAAATAGTAATTTCTCCACTTTCGTTGGCTTAAACATTTGTTTCCAGTGTACTTGAATTTAATTTTTTGCTATACAAAGTAAACAATCATTTGAAAAAAGCTTCCAATATGTTCTGAAACAATTCTTAAATCGAAATATTTCTGTAGTTCATTTTTTATAACAATTTTTGTCACTGGGGTACAAATCTACCCCATGGTGGCAAGTACGTGATTCTTCAGAGGTGTGGCAAGTGGTTATTTCTAGCCCTCATTCTCTTTTTCAATTGCACCGATTCTGGGATAAAGAAGAAAAACATTTTGTGTCATTAAAAAAGTTACGAAAAACGCAATGTGCGTCATCCCCAGACTTTCCTTTCACTTTGACTAGAGAGGATGATAGAAGAATAAGTTATGGTATGTGGCGAGTACGGAATTCTACAGAGATGTGGCAAAGTAAGCGTTAAGTATTTGAATAAACAAGAAATAAATTATCAAAACTACGTTTTGAACCCGCGATTTTCACATCAACTTAAAACGATAAATAGCTGGTGATTTAATTATACGAAGACGAAGATCAAAATAAATAAATAAAACTCACGTACCATCGAATGTTAATGAACTTTGTGTATATTTATAAAAGACTAGAGTGATTACCAACACGAACGAATTGCTCGTCTATTTAATTGAAGTTCTGTAACGAAAATAACCGTCAATTCGAAACTCGACAATGTGAGAGGATTACAGTACGGAATAATGAATAAGACATTTGCGATTCTCGTTGACAGTTGCAATTTGGACAAAAATCAATTGGTACAATCAATGGTTTCTTCGCCCTGTATTCAGTTGGTATAATGACAAGATCGGTTGTAGGAGATTCGCGAAGGTTATATTATCGCCTATAGGCTATTGCACGTGGTGTACGACTTTGTCATTAGCTTCGGATATTGCATCGTAACGTGGCGTAGAGAACTACGTCGAAGGTACAATTTGTAGCGTGTTCTGTGCGGTACAATATGAATCCGTGTTACGTTCGGTAGCAACAAGGACCCTGTTAAAACAACTTCGGGGCGTGTACCTTAGCGTCCAGTCCTTGCTGAACCGCGTATTAGAGAGTACAACACGATATACGCGATGACGTGACCAATTGCAAATATCAAGGTACACGACATGATGTATCGTGGTCTGTCAAGAGAAGAAAAAAACAAAAGGAAGAAAAAAAAGAAAAGAAGGAGAGGAAGAGGGACGGTAAGAGAAAGGGGAAAGTTTGTTAGAATGCAGATCGAAATTGCATGGAAGCGTGTACATGAAAAAAAAAATGGCGAAACGTTGGTTAACGTTAAAAGTTATATACTCGAACCAAAAACTGCAAAGTAGCGATAAATGCGGTGTTGCGAATTGCAATAAAAGTGATTCTTAATGTTGGACCGAACTGCCCAGGACAGCAATGTCATTCCATTTGAAAGTATGAGGAACTTTGTCACTATCAAAAAATGACAGTAACAACAAGACAGTGACGAGATGAGACTTTGCCACAACGGTTTTTAATCCAAATGGTTCAATGTAAAGATGTTAGATCGCATCGTGGGGGTGTTGAATTTATAAGAGGAATAAGGCAACGAGATTAAAAAACACGGAGGAATATTCTTGCTATTCAAATACTTACTTAAGTAACCCTCTTGGATGAAATAATGTTTCGATAAGCCTACGCGAACATGGAACTCGGTGGTAACGCGAATCGACGCGTATCCTTGACGCCGGAATTAATTATTTTCATTCGTTGAGCTGAATTACCGAATTAGCTATTCTCCGGTTTTGAGGTAACAACTAACCAAATACAGTCAAAGACTATAGTAGTTACAATGGTGAATATAAGCTTCATTCTGTGCTATTGGTTTATATATCCTTGTCTCTTACTCTTTCTCCCTCGCTCTCTCTCCTCTCTCTCTCTCTCTCTGTCTGGATACATATATACATAGATATATATATATATATATGTGTGTATGGGCTTGCAGTTACCGTTCCCTCACTGCTGGCCTTTAGATGGCGTGAACTCTGAGCTAAACGTTCCCTAACTCCCGTTACTAGTAACTAGTAATTAAGCGAGGCGCTGCTGTGTGAAACGACCTACCCTCTGTTCGCAGAACTCACCCTTTCTCGCCCTTCCTCTGCTTTCCGATCTCTTCCTCTCTCTCGCTCTCTCCGTCTCTGTCCCTCTCTCCTTCGCGTTATTCCCTCTCCTGTAAGCCGTCTCCATGTCTTCTTCTATCTCTTCTCTCACCGTACAATATGCCCTCTAACCCTGTCTGCATTATATCGACTGCTGAGAACGACGAGGAAGTTACCGACATAAATCCAGATGTGCAAAATGGTAAATTACAACTTTTAGCTTTTTTTGCTACAGTGTGCACAAATAAATCGATCGTAATGACTTGAAAAAAAAGATGAACTAAGTGTAATTAGTTTCGCAGTTTTTGAAAGCTTGGTTGGATTTAGCTGACGATTTTTGATGGAAAATGGTATCGTTTGGAGAACATCTAGAGTTTTGGGCCTGACTGACTTTTCATCGTTTCGTTTGGACTTTTTGATGTAATACGATTTACCGTGGATTATCTAATCAAAAATCTATTCCACAGAATCATTGTTGGACTCGTCATTTAATGAGATTACTGCGGAAATGTGAATGATGATGTTTAGTTTTTTTTTCACTAGGAAATCACCAGAAAATTACCAGTGTTGATGAACAATTAAAAATTGTGATGATATTGTAATTTTTTGGTTTTTGAACCATTCCATATTCGCATGTGCAAGAGCCATCTGTAAAGAACATTAAATTAAAGGTTGAAAAGCATGGATCACGAGCTTTCGGACCTGGAAGTCTGCGGATATGTGTGAATTTATTTCTAAGGACTAAACCGCGACGGCAACACCATTACTTTACGTGTTGAAGAGGCTTGGCTGCATCGTTCTGCTTGTTGAGAGTTGAAATATATACACATATGTAGGTGCAGGTATAAATGAAAATAAACTGAGCATGACCGAGTTCTGCACCCTCGAGATATCGCCACTTTTCTCTTTTTCGTTCCTGCTTCTCCGCGCTGCGCGTGGACTACGACCCTCGGTATACGTCTCTTGGTGACGGAATTTTATGTTTCCACCAATAAGGTTGAGAGTTATCGGCCTCTCGAGATGTCCGAGATCACCGATAGCCGAGAAACGGAAAAAAGTGAAGTAAACAAAAAACCAGGCATACCTCCGTCATCGGCAATATGGGAAAAATCATAGAAATGTAAGCAGAAATGCAGATGATTTTTTGTGTTAATTGTAAACACGATTCACGGGTCAAAGGTTTTTGTAATAATCCATCATTCTACGAGACACATTCAAACTATATTTCTAATATTTTTAATCTTAACCTCTTCACAAGATACGAAAATCAACAATAGCTCCTGAAAAATTTCCAAATATGATTATCTTTTTACGGTTGACATTGTAATTCAACGAAGCTGGGAAAATATTCCGGGAACAAACTGTTGAAGTTTAAAAACTCAAACACGGGTCTTCCTGACCCATTGCAGTCTTTGTAATACGAGTGAACGAACGGATGATGAATGAATCGTATTAGATTTAAGGTATTTCTATCGTTGCGTCGTTTTCTTAAGATTTTGTTGAAAATTTGGAAAAATCTTTTTTAATGTCATATGCACGCGTGTAATAAATTCTAAAAGGTTTCACCGAGCTGAAGTTCAGATATTTATTGGTAAAAATCACAATTTTCGGTGGTCTCTCATAAGAGCTCGTGTTAAAAGTTACATTTTCATCAATAAATATTTTGGCTCCTACAATATGGTGAAGCCTTCTAAAACTTGGCATACATTTTTTTGTAACATCAAACGAAGCTACATTTAGTTTTTCAAAAAAATCTCATGAAAAGAATGTTGGCAATTTTTGTAATTTTACAGCAGGTACATATTACCTAGGGTGACCTTGAATTTGGAGTATGTTGTCCTTTAGTCATTTTGCAACAACTTTTGTATGTGGGAAAAACTGAAAAACAATTTTTCTAAAAGGATATCATGATAAATCTACCCTGACTCTTCAGCTCCGCGAATAATACCTGACCCTCATTACCCTCTAATTCTCCAAACTGTTTCTCTCCCCGTTTACGAAACATGCGTGCATGTGCAACGCGAAGTACTTGAATTTTTCGATTAACACGGGGCATTTCACCTTTATATTCTGTTTGATGTTCAACAAATTCCAATTTGACCGGAAATATGTCGATCATACCGATATGAGCAATTTTCCAATTACTATGTGTTTATGTCTGTATATTTACCGAACCGTGTTAACTTACGTAATATTAGCGAGATATGCATCCTGTGTGGTGAGTGTGTTTAAACTTGCCGGTTCGCGATTTATAGTGTAAATGCAAACACCAATTCATTCCGATAAGCTATCGCATATCTCGTCAATACAGAAATTTCATACGTTAACTAAATATTCAGGATTAGGGTGAGAAATCAAATTTGAACGCTAAAAAAAAACTGTTTTTAACGTTTGTTTCAACTGTATCGTGATTTTTTACAAAAGGTACTATTTTTTTTTTTATGTATCATTTTTTTTATCGACGAAACTGTCCACTTTATATGTGCAATCGATTCAAATGTAGTGGATCATTTCAATGATGATACTCGCCTGACGTTTCGACGGCATTAGTTGCATTATTTAAACAAAATTGATTAACCAGTTTATTGCGATCGAAAATTATATAATGATAAAATGTATTCACAGCGCTATACTATAAAATGAAATACATTATTTTCTTTTTATTTATCTTGTACAAGAATGACATGTTGACGTTGTGACATTCCGACGAGGACTGTCTCTTCTTACGTCATTTATTAATCAACTGACATATTCTCGAGCTACTCACTCGAGCGCAATAAACGATATGAACATTTCCAAAATCCCGTTAATTGATACGAGGAAACTCCGAATAAATCAGTTTTCCATTTCTCTGGGAATACCCTTTAATTTAGAGACTTGTATAGGCTTCCATCGCTAATCGAAAAGCGAATTAAATCACTAATTTATTGAATACTACCCTAACTATCGCCATTAATGTTTCTCCTCATGAATGGAATCGGTCGCGAGCTGCCAGGGAGAACCACATGCTTGCAAGTGTCAAGCGCATTAACCTTTGCATCTTTCCTATATGTGTCAAATGATAGTTTCCACGCCCACAGTCTATTGTGAAAAAAAAAAATCCCAAACATATGTAAATAAATAGGTTACTAATATTTATTCACTGTTTTATTATATTTATATCATGTTATATACATGATTATAGCGTCCAGGTCGACACTCTACTGTTAAAAAAAAAAAATCTCAAAAATGTTGATAGTGTCCGCGTATAAAAATAAAAATATATAAAAATACGTTACAAACGTATAAGAATATGTTATATATCCATTAATTTCGAGTATTTTATTGTTATTATTTATTACATGTGCTTCTTAAATAATTTTTATTGCCTTGGCTTATTTGGCTTGGCTGCATTGGCTTCATTTAATTGCTTCTAGGGTCTCTAAACAATTTTGGCATAAGAATTTTTTTCTTTTTTTTTTTTCTCGTTACTTTTTGGTCTATTCAGTGTATTTTCGTTTATGTTGTATATATTTTGATAGTGTCCACGTCTTCACTCTACTGTCAAAAAAAAAATATATATATATATGTGTATTCTCCAAAATATGTAAATAAACAGGTCACTAATGAAGAGAACGGGTCGATTCGCTGCGCGGTGGCGGAATAAGCGGCAAGGGAGGGGAGGAGCAACACAATTGGGACTGCTCGGAACGTCGAGGTAAACACAGGATTACCCCGTTGTTGCGAAAGGGGTCCTACTGATAAGACAGTATTAACCGAACGCTCAGCGCGAGCGGACGCCCCTGTGCGACCCGCAATTCGACACCATTGCGTACTATTAAATATCGAGTTATAACGGAATATTCCTGCGCTCGCCTACACCAGTCTAGTATTTATTCTTCTACACTAATATTTATCGTCAAAATGATCGATGTCCGTGACCAACAATCGGTTTCAAAACTAATAAACGAATGATTTTAATAAGAAAATTAAAAAAGTGCGGAATATCAATCCTTCGATGACATATTTGAATTTGGTCACTACGCCGACGCACTGGGTCAATTTGACCCGCAGTGTACTCCATCGGCAGCCCTACGGTCGGATTTTGTTCTAAATAATTCGGATCTGCATCATAAAAGTTCGAAAAATAAATAAAATTGAAGCGTTTCAAAAAAAATTATTGACACCATTGAATTTTGCGAAAGTGAGTATTTTACTTTTTGAAAATCGCAGTTTTTTTTTAATTTTTAATATTTTTGAGATTAATAGCAGATTGTGCTCATGGAAAATGCTACGTCGTGAAAAAAAAAGTACTGCCATAAAAGTATTCATTGAAACAAGTAAACTTGTTTTATTTTAAAAACGAAAAAAATCATTAATTTTTGTTAAAAAGTGGTGTCAATCCTCGACAAAATTTCTACAGTAGAAATAGTAAATCAAGAAAAAAAAGTCTGGGTCAAAATGACCCAGTGGGGTACCAAAGGGTTGAATATTAATTCAGCCTTTTCAAAAGCGTGATAGACGAATAAGCGTGAGTAAAAATCTACGATTTGCATCAACTGAATTGGCAGACTAATAATATTTTCGGTTATTGCATTCTGAACGTTTATCGAAATAGAAAAAAAAAAAAATTCTATCAGCGACTCTACTTATTAATTATTAATAGCCAATTATTTCTATGGCTGAAAAAGCTCTTGAATATTCGAAAGTTCAGAGAGAAAAAAAATTGCAAGACATTGGTACGTTTGGAGGCAGGAAAAAAATTGATATCACGTTGGATGAAGGCGGCGGACGTTGATACGTGCAAAACTAGAGTTTTTAAGACTTCAAAGATACTAAATGTATACTGATTGGGAGACGAAGAAAAATGAGAGAAAGATGGAGGGGTGAAAGCGTCGCGACACCGCGTCACGTGAGAGCAAGGAGGAGGAGGAGGAGGAGGAGGAGGGGGTGGGGGGGGGGGGGGGGGGGGGGGTCAAAACGAGGAATAGGACGAGGGGTTGAAGAGGACAAGGCGTTAGAGGGGGTTCGGTTAGAAGAGCGCGTGAATTCGAGCGAAGGGATGGGACGTTGATTTGGTTCGTGGAACGTCCGTCGTAGTGGCGCTGCGCCCATCGTTAAACCCCAGTTCGCTAGCGTACGGCGGTCTGTACGGATGAGCGAAAAAGTTGTCGCGCTGGACCACGCGTGCTTCGGTAGACCGAACATATATTTTTTCTTCTTCCAATTATAAAAAGTTGAGACGTTTTATTCGTCACTGTTAACTCTCATCCGCGTATTTGCAGAGTTCGACAAAATCACGGTTTTCGATCAGTGAACGACGTACTTTCTTTATTTCTTTATTATTTTTATTTTCTTTGAGAATATCATTGAATTAAAAAACATCGAGAAAAACGTCGAAAAATGTGTCGTCAAACGTTCTCGAACGAGTGAACTTAGTCACCGCAGTGTTGTTACGTATTATTGTGCTTTTGTTTTTTCAACCAAGGTATTAATCCCAGTGACCATTCAAACAGAGTTTTTATTTAGGCAAAGTGATTTTTTTCCTCAAGAAAGAAATTTAGAGCATTTTTTTTTATTTATATTTCTGTTTTTCGTAATTTTATCGATTTTGCTTTCGTACGAGTAGGTTATTGTCATTCATTTGTCCTTTGAGTTGGCATTCTGACGCGATGACAACAATGATTCTTTCGAGAGAAAAAAAAACTCCAAGTTTTATTCAGTGCTGCTTGGCCAATGGTTTATTTTTGCCTGCATCACAGTTTTGACACACTTTTTCACCTCTACCTCGGTCTTTTTCTCTCGTGAAAAAAACGTCAGATAACAGAGGTTATCTCCGATTAAACAGCTTCTCGAATACGAGGTCTCTTTGTGGCATCGAGCCGGACAAACGAGACTGCTATTGAACGTGAAACGTGCTGTTTTCATATGTCCATTTAAACACGCGTACATACTCATACATACATGTCGACATACGTGTTTATATGTACGTGCATGATGTGGCATAAGAGTCGAGTGCACGCTTCGTGGCCGATGTAACGAGCCAAAATTTCCCACCAAATGTTTTAAACATTTTTTTGTTAATTGCTTCGCGGTTTGCCCCTGCCACATAATAAATATAAATGCTTGTATTTTTTAACCAATATATACATATTCATTTACGTACACGGTGTTACAAATTCTTACCAATACTCGAGAATATTTCATTTCATTTTTTTGCCCCCGCAATCCTCTCGGTCTAATCCTGCCGGATTCGATTTTTGACGTCATTCAATTGCATTTCCATTTTTTTTCTCTTCAGTTTTTCTCTTTCTACGGGTTCACGACGACAAACATAGGTGATAAATGAGAAAAAAAGACTTGAATTTTTTTTTATATTTTCTGTCGAGTGTCAGGCGATCAAAAAATATTGTCCTCATTCAACTTCCAACGGAAACTTTTCCTTCGGCCGACCATTGCCCCGACTTCGAGGAATTGTTTGAATTTCGATATTTGAGCACGATTGTTTAGGTTTTTTCCTTTCTACTTGAAAAATTTGATGTCATTAAAACTTGCAATATGCGACCGAGTCTTGTGGATTTGCAAAAATGATGACAATTTTCATTGTTTCGTGACCTCATTGGTGTGATTCTGAAAATCGTTATTATCTTCATTATTATCATTATTATCCATGAATTTTTAAAATCGGTTCGAAGTCTCGTTTTTCCACCGTCGATTCGGCGAGGGGACGTGATTATATTGTTCACGCGAACGTAACAAATACCAATAAGAACACACCCACACACACACGGTGTAACTTGTCCAGAGAGAATGCAGTCGCAAGCGTAGTTGAAAGAAAAAAAAAAAAAAAAAAAAAAACATTCGTTGTAGATCGAGGCCGAAGATTAATCCACTTAATCCCATGCACTCTCGGTCGTACGAGATCGTTGGGTTTGGAATGGCAATCCGCAACGGTCAGGCAAAATAGTTTTTGTGTCGATTTTTGTTACAAATGTGTGGGAATTCACGTTTTTTGAATAGACACAGGAAAAAAGGCTTAGCGAATGGATGGGGGGTTGAATCAAACATTTTTTACCGCGAGGGAAAAAAACTTCAATGCTGGAAAAAAAAAAAAGATTTTAGAGCCAATACAATGCGAGAGTTTACCGACACAAGAGTTCTTTTTAGACAATTCATTCGAAAGTGTCGAATTTTCAACAAAATTACAATTTTTACCTTGTTTAAGACTAAGCAAACAAAACTTCATAATAGAAGATCGAAATGATTATTTTCCAAACGAAATTTAAAAAGTTGTCGAATTTTCTCGAAAGACTGCACACGAGTGTCAAATGTTCCCGGAACTTTAGACCTCGTTCTCGTACTTCCAAGAGAGTGATTGGTCGTTCAGTCTGCCAGATGATCGTTTTGTTCGATCATTTATGAAGGCGAAATATTTTAAAATAAATCCTAGAGACTCAAAAATTTCATACACGATTCATATTAGCATTTGAAAATATTTTCTCATTTTTCATTTCAAAATGTTCGATTTAATTGCGCGACCGTGTAAAATTTATTAGATTTATTTATTCATCGAATTCATCAAGCTTCCAATATTTATATGAAATTTTTAATATCTTACAAGTTTTTCATATTTTTATTGATTATTGGGAAGAAAAACCGTAGCATATATATTGTTTATCTTTTACCAGAAAAACTAGTGGTTGGTGTGGTGAGTGATATACAAATTGTAAACACGTTCTTCTTCTTCTTCTCCCACTTTGGCTAAAGCCACGGGGGCCTTGTGTTTAGCCTGGTCACTGGGTTTCACCCGCTTCGGCCAATGTTCGACTCGTGTGTAGTATTTGTAAACACGTTGCAAGTAAGGGAGCGTTTTGATTAACGTTAGTGTTGTTCGGTGGCGCTAGTGACGAGCTTTTTTTTTCTACAGTGTCGTGTTTGCCGGTGTGCATCGTCCGATATATTAAACGGGAATTGTTGACGCCCTCTGTACGCAGTACCTCAAATTAACTGTTGCCCTTCGGTGCATGTACAAAAGCCCATGTTGATTGAAACCACCGTGATGAAAAAAATACACCGAAAATAATAAAACCGAGAAAAAAAAACGAAAATAATAACACAAACAAACTGAAAATAGAGAGAAGTTGAACGAATTGAAAAAAGTATGTACTGATAAATTTGCACGTGAGTTTAAATAGTTCGCGGAGAGAATAAAACTGAAATGTGTGTTGTGCAAGTTTGACTGGAAATAAAAACAAACGTGGGAGATATTGTGTGCATAAACGACGAAAAATACAAGTGTGCGGTGAAATTCTTGGAAATTTACGACGAGGTATATAACCTCAAAATTACGATCGCAATCTTCGAGCTGGATTTAGTGGGTGAAAATATTTGAGAAATACAATAAAATCGGATGAAATTCAAGCTCAACGAAGATTAATGGTACAGTGACTTCGATCAATAATACAAGGTCGATTGACTACTATCGCGTTTCTTCTTTCGATAATAAATATCCTTTTGTTATGTGATCACCAAATCTTTTTTCCTACACGTTCGTTCGTTTTTTGCTCGAGTGTACAATGAACAGTGACTTTAAATGCTATGGAAATTTCGCCATTTATCTTGCGAGATTTTTGACATTTTAACTAAAATTTTGGATTCAAGACCACGAGGAATTCTCGACGGGGATAGAACCACGAAAACTTAACACGGCAACTATTTTTCACAGGAAAAATTGAGGTAAATGTCATTTTTGCACTTATTTTTTTTTGTGTCGAATGAAATTTTATCTCGTTGGGAATTTCCCAAAATTTTCTCAGTACTGAGCTCAACAACACATCTTTTACAAACTCAACGAAAATAATTGGAGAATCCTTGAAAGCTCCGCTAACATTCATTTTTAATCAATTATTCAATCCCATTTTTTCTTATTTATAAACTCAAGGGTCTTTAATTATAATAAAAAGTCTCGTAAGCTGTACGAGGGTAATTTTCGTACGTGTAATCCGTTAATAAGAATGATTCAGAATCATTTTCTTTGATCCTTTGACGGTTGGCTCGATGCCAAGATTCTTTTGCGTCTACAGTATATACTTTTATGTATAGATTCACATAGTTTTGCCTCTCGTTTTTCACGGTCCCATGGGCGCAGTGCGCCCGAACGGGTCCGATACGAAAAGCCATTCTACTCTCACATAGAAAGAACGAAAGAGAAATGGAGAGAGAAAAAGTTCAAATACCTGATTTCGTGCGCATCAACATATATTACACTAAGGTGTTTACAGAAACATTTGTATACCGGAAATTTACCCAATTATTCGAGCCAGTCACTCAAATATTTTCCAAATCAGGCGTGTTCAATGTTTTTTTCAAAATAATTTTATCGAAAAAAATCACCAAAAAAAGTGGAAGCAGATCATTTTTTCGGGTGTTCTAAAAAATCGACCAATTTCTAATGATAAGAGAAAACAATAATCGAAAACATTATTTCAAGCTTTTTATTTAAAATGGTGCCAAAATAATGAAATTTCCGAAGATTATTTGTACAATTGTTTCAAGAGCTTTCGAAAAATTTCAAAAAACTTCACTAAATCGTTGAAGCGGCATAATAATTCCAAGTTCCAACAAATTGACACGTAGTGGAATGAGGAACTGTATTCGCAGGTGCACCAAAGTAGGGAAAACATATTGAAATTTTTTCGTTCAAATGACAAACTCAACAAAAATGTTTCTAAAAACACAACTGACTACGTATTAATACAATTTTTTGATAAATTATCGTATAATTTAAATCCTAAATCAATTTTAATTCCGTGTTCTAGTATATATTTACATCCGCCATTGAAATAGTCTTCAGAGTGATATAATGATCGACTGAAAAATGACAGCATCATCTCGAGTATTAGTTGAGAAAGCGAGTGAAAAAAAATGAAATAATAACAATCGAAATTCAAGTGGAATTGATGAAAAAGTAAGTAAACATGATGCGAAAACAAAATGGAATTCTGTGAATACTTAAATCGTCTCAAATCTTCGTTTTATCAGCTTTTACTGGGGGAAAAAAAAAAACGAAATAAATGGTGTGCTGAATCGATGATGATTGCAGTAATTATTTACGTCTCTTTTTCCTCTTTCTTTCTCTCCTTTCATTCGTACAGCTAGTGGATAAACAGCACGATAGTGTAGAGTAAGAGTTACGCCACGAGTAGTAGAAACGAGAAACTTTTAGGGCATCAGAGATGCGAAGGGAGTTGAGTTTCGGCATATCGTCTTACCGGTAGCGATAGTAAGCTCGGTCGAGCATACTTAATTATTATCAAATTGCGACTATACGGTGGAAGCTAAGGAAAGAGAGAGAGAGAGAGAGAGAGGGAGAGAGAGGGAGGGACAAAGGAAGTAGAAGTGAAGGGAAGGGAGTAGATGCGAAACGCCAAGTGAAGCACGCAGCATCTTACAGAGGTCGGGGGGTCATTGAATTCATGAGGAGGAGGACGAGACCAGAGTTCGTTGAACCGAACTCTTTGCGTTGCAGGCCCTGAGCGCATAGAAATTTACCTGCATCGTAATCATTCGATCTACGAAAATATATTTTCGTTAATAAACTGTTTCTTCAAATTTTTATCATAATATATACAATGCTAAATATTATCGTAATCAATAAACACATGATTGTTATTTAATTATAATTATAATCAGGTTTATGTTTTTTTCGTCTCTGAGTCGATTGAATAAAAATTCTAAAAATATACAAATGGAAATAAAATAATCTCGTAGATTTCTATCGTTAAATTGAGCAACCCTTGGTTTTTGTAATAAAAATATTAAAACCGAATAACAAGAGTCTCGAGAGATTGACGGCGAGTAATTTCTGACCTTTTATTTAAAAATATACAATTGGACAAAAGCTCTGCTTGATTTTCGAGGTCAAGTGCAGCAGCAGCAGCAGCAGCCCTTACGGTCCGAGTAGTTTCGACTTTTCTGCTGATCCCAGCGAAAAGTGGAACAAGAGTACATCATTCGGACAAAGGGCATACTACAAAGTTAGCGATAATGCAAGGAAAAGAGAAGAGGGAAAGAGAGAAAGATGAGCAGAAAAAAAAATCGAGTCGATGGTTCTATATGGTCATAAACTGCATGTTATTCTGTATGGAAGTGACCTCGGTGTCACGGACAAACGCATGGTTGACCAACGAGTCACGAGAGCGACGAATGAACCATTGAGAAAGAATACGAAAAAAATAGCTGTTCGGTCGACAGGGACAACAACAACAACAACAACAACAACAACAACGAAAAGTATTCGAAGAGGCAGAAAAGAGTGAAACAAGAGGAAACTCGACGGACCGAGAGACCCTATGCCGAATGAAACGCGTTTCGTTCAATGTTACGAAAAAGCAGGAAATAAAAATAAAAAAAAATCAAACAAATCTCCGCGTTGCTCCGAGTGGAATGTCGTGTTTTACGAACACGAGCACGACCCTTACGAGTTTTAGCCCCTCTCTCTCTCTCTCTCTCTCTCTCTCACCCCCTCCCCCTCCCTCTCTTTCTCTCTTTCCATTCCTCTTTACCTATTTTTCTTCCTCTATTGCCGGGTGATAGTACTCGACAATGCTGTGTTGGACAAAGAGAATGGAAGCCATTATCCCGTGGTACAGGTGTTCGCACCCGCCCTTCGCCAAAAGTTGTCCAATCGTTCATTCCCCCGCCCCCCCTCCCCCCTCGCCTGCAAAGCCTCGAATTTCTTTCCGATTTATGGCTCAACAAAATACTTTCCCTTTACGTTTAATTTTACGATTTTCTTGAATTCTTATAATTATTTTATTTCATTACAACGAACATATACGTAAATTCTTTATACTTTTTTCCGATCATCATTAACTGATGGTTTATTCCCATATTTTTTTTATTCGGAAACTACCGACGGTTGCCGTTGAAAAAAGAAATATTTTTTTTTTCGTTTCATTCCCATTCTTCTCAATTTTTTTTTCAACGTCAACATTTATTGGACACTTTCGTACGGGGATTCATAGCATTTGTTATCATTTTATTATTATGGTATTGAACTTTGTTTTTAAAACTTGTTTTTAACCATTTTATTTATCAATTTGAATCAGGAATGTGGTAAACGATCGTTAGTTGCTTTTATCCCGTAAAATTTGTAATAAAAAAAAAATGGAGGTTACCCCGATATTTACAGGATTTATGAGACACAAAATGGATTACATTTTCAAACTTCACATCATTTTCAAGTTTGCATTGTTGGAATGCTATGATTTGAAATTCTTCTTTTTGCGTGAAAAACAACAAAAAAAAACGATGACAAAAATTGAAAAAAAAAAAAAAAAACATTATAAATAATCAAAATATTATTCGTTACGTTTTTTTATCGAAGCAAGCGCTGGATCTTTACTCAATTAGACGAGTTTATTGATCAATTATTATCGACTTGCCCGATTGAATGATATTTTGAAATTTTTCTCACGTGCGATTAATCCACGAAAGTTTAACGACGAGCTGCTTCGTTGCTGCTGTATTTACAGTGGTGATTGAATAATTTATTTGAATGTTCGTTTATACAATACTTTTCTACGAGATATTTGAGTGTTGTTAGAATGAAAATGGTAAGCGGCGAGGGAGGGAGGGAGGGCTGTTCGTAAAACAGGGCAAAATAACACGACGACAGGGAAATTGGTATGGTAAAATCTGTGTTTTCCTTCCCCATAGACGTGTATGAAAATGTACACTCGAGGAAAATGTGCGTTCGAAGAAGAGCGAGATTGCCGTTGCAAATGGGGCGTCAGTGGTGTTGACGAGGGATGTAGTTTGAATTTGCTACAGAGAGAGGGAGAGAGAGAGAGAGAGAGAGAGAGAATGAGAAGGAAAATGGGGATATGGAACCCTCTTGAAAGAGCCACGACGTCGTTTCCTCGGTTTTGCTTGGATCTACAGAGGGTTGAAGTGCTGAAAGCTAAAACTCACGGAGAAAACGGTTTACTGTGGAAACACACATACAAATACATGCACGTATACATAAATATATATGCTATAAATACGAAGGGAGAGGGAAAGAAAAGAGAGAGATAAGGGAAATTCTTTGGTTCTTCTAAAGACGTTTCAAAGCAATTCGAGGACATCGCGTTTGATTTGAATAAATGGTATCTCCTTGGTCAGAGTATTGAGATATAAAAAAGAGTAGGCTCTATATATATAAGGAGAAAAAGCTAAGTTGGATAAAGTTAGAAAAGGTAAAAGGACCAAAAGCGATCGAAGAAAAAAGAAGCAGAAGGAATTACAAGCCGGAGGCTAAATCTTGAGAATGAAATATTCTCATCTCGCGCACCTTCATCTTCTCGTTTTCTTCGTCTTTGCATCGTTCTGTGTTGACCTTCGTTGGTAACGACTCATCGAACGATTGCCCAATCTTAATATACGGGCGACGCCGCGACGGAATAAGAAAAATCTACGTTTTTTTTTTTTTTCACTTTGAATCAGTGAAAATAAACACGAGTCAAAGATATATATAGGGTTCAGGATTCAATGAATGTAAAAAAAAAAAACGCCGAGAGCATCTGAACACATTTAACTATGAAACAAAAGAATCGCTGTGTCTCTCTATGTCGACAAAAAATATATTCTCAACCTTTTCTCTCTTTCTGTTTTTCTCGCTTCTCTTCTTTGCCGCTCGATAAAACGCGACAGTAGTTCGCCTCCATCAGAAATCTCCCCCCCCCCCCCTCTTGTCTTTTTTTCAATGTTTTATCCTATAGTTTTGAAAATAAATCTTTTCAATTACAAACATGAAAATTACCTGAAATATAACTCGCGATTCTTTCACGATCACGCCAAGTGTTGAACATGAAAATATTTTATCACTAATTATGACTATTGATTTTCTAAAATTATAACTCCATTGATCCAAATCTCACTCATTTCCGTGGCTCGAAATATATTTGTTTACCAAATCGTCATACACGAATAGTCGCAATAAAGATCGATGTAATTATTATGTATGATGATTGGCACGAAAAGTAAGAATTCATCGAAATAATGAGATTGATTTAATTCGTAATGAGAGAAAATAGATCGTTTTTTATTTTTTAGCTTGAAATTAAATTGACAAGAAAAAAAAAATGTTTCGAAGAAATTCATTCGGAAAACGAGACAAAAATCGATGAATTTTAATGATAATTTTAAATATATTGTAATTATTAAAATGATCGATACGATTTGAATGAATCATCATATTATTAAATTATTTTTCACCACACCTGCACCGAAAGTTCAACTTTCCGCCCTCTTGCGATATTGAAAAGTTGAATTTTCGGTGCAGTTGTGGTGAAAAATAGTATACGCAACACGGGAGTGGAAAAAGACTAGCTCAAACCGTGGGTTTGAAGTAGTCTACTTTCCCTCCCTAGCGGCGTAATATACTATTGTTTATTAATAGCTGTCGATATAAATTTTTGTTACAGTTAACCGTTTGGAAAACGGGAGAAATAGTGAAGAGATATTATGTGAGGTGTTACGAGCGGTGGTAAACGAGACAAGCTACGAAGATGTTGGTTTTCAGCCGGCTCCTCGGTATCTTCGCCCTGGCTGTCATCAGCAACGGTAAGTTTTCCCCTTTTCCGTAACTCCATTAATCAACTTTCTCAATCCACCATTTATTTTCGTTCTACAATAATTATACTATTAAATTTAATCGCGATTATCAAATCGTCGTATTTACGAATTTATTCGCTCATTAATTACGAAACCAAATATTGCACATCCTCATCGTTTCAAGATTTTAAATATTTTCATGAAATATGTACACCAGATAAATAAACAAAAGGAAGATTTTCTTCTTCCCAGTTTTTTTCCATATTATTATCATTTTTTTCTCCATTCAACGCTGTGACTTTTAGCGAAAAATGAAATATGTCAAGTTAGCTACGTGGCCTGTGGCCTGCAATGGCAACGGGCTTTTTCGCTTGCCTTTAAGTCCTCACATTCTGTTCTTTTGCTAAGAGAACGAACGAACGTACATTTTAAAGGCTTTCTCTCTTTCAAGACACAGTAGAATATTCTGGCCTTTGAATTTTTGAGCGAATTCGCAAAGCTTTAGACTCTCGTCTCAATATTATTATGTTTTAGTCTTTTATTTATTCATTCAAATATTTCTCGATGTCATACATTTATCGTGGGCTTCCGAGGTTCAAAATAGTTGCCATAAAAAATAGAGAATGCATCTCCAATTTGCTTTTCTATCAAAAAAATGAAGATATTCGTTGCATTCCAACGATGCAAACTCCAACATCATAAACGGACAATTAGATTATTGTGCGATTAATATCCAAGATGTGGAAAATTAATTGACGAGTTAATTTTTGAAGTGGACTGTATCGAGCCTACTATCTCAATGAATATTTCATCTGTTTTCAGACAATATTCAACGAAATTGCAACTTATCTACTCAATAAAACAAATCAATTGCTATTTCTTTCGATTCATTAAACTTATGGATTAATATTTCACATTTTTTCAGTTGGGATAAAGCCCGTTTAGTTTATTCGATGTGTTTCTGTCAAATTTGTACAATAACGTAGAAAAGCTTTAACCAGAATTTTATTTTACCAGCGAAAATGTACGAGAAACCGAGGTAGAGAGAAAAAGAGAGATAGAGAGAAAGTAGAGATAGGCGTCTGTGTCCATACAGAGAATGAATAGTAGACTGTCGCTGTCATTTCAAAACAGAGGGTATTAAACGAGTCTACAATCACAAACAAACCCATCACCTCAAGGCACACAAGTAAAAAATCACACAAAATCATACACACACATGCAATCCACACAGATGAACACTTACGCGATAGGTACAGAGTAAATTGCCATTATATGAATTGCACAGGGTGCTTGCGTGTACAACGACTGATACAGGATGCACAGAGCACGAGAGGGCCAGAGGACGAAAGAAGAAAAAAAAAAACAAAAAAAAAACACATAGTAAATGAAAAACAAAAAAAAAATTTGCACACACACACACACACACACACACACAAACGAGAAAGAAGGACCAGAATGACGCCCAACTTCATGGTTGTTGACGCTTTGGTGTTTCACACAACGGTAAAAAAAGAAAAAAAAACGAGAAAAATAAAATAAAACATGGACAGGGGAAAAAACGCAATGAAACAGCGTCGAATTGATGTTATTTTTATGTTTTTCAAGATACTTCCTACACACTGCATGCTTTTGCGTGGATATGCACCTGACCCAGAAAAAATGTACCGAAAGCATCCCTTCGCCCGCCCCCTTCATTGCTTTTCCATCCCCCGCTTGCCTCTGAACAAGTCGCGGATATTGCCGGGCGTCCGGGATTTTTGTTTTTTTTTTTTTGGGTCTTTTTTTATTTAATTCTTTTTTCTCCTTTTAATTTCCTGAGAAAATAATTCTATCTGCCTCGCTTAACATGTAGGCCAACCCCACAGTTGAGTACGCGGTTCCTACAAACCATCAACCGAGCACACAAACGTATATTATAAAATATACTCAAAGTATATCCTTATTTGATTCCCGATTTTCAAATAATTATTTCGAATTATCCTCGGCTTATTCAAATTTTAGGGACCCGATGAATTATTACTTATAGTTAACCAGACTTTGAAAAAAAATGTACTCCAAAATTTAAACCAAAAATTGGCGCGTGAGAAAAAAAGCTCGCAAGTTCCTTCATTGAACTTTTTTTCCTCAACATGCACGTCTAGTTTTTTTCTTTCAATTTTGCAGTGATTTTTTTTTCCGATACGTACATCGTCCCAAATTTCTAGGCTGTATTAGAAGAAAATGACGACTTCCATTTTTTTAATTTTTTATTGCAATTGGCAAGCACTGAGGGTGCTACTTTTAATATTGAGTGTTTTTATTTTTTTTATTTTTTACTTTCTCAAAGTTATAATAAAAGACGATAAACTTTGTTTTAGTTTTGAGCGAGTTTGCATTTTGCACAGTAAATGTTGACGAACATTCAAGGTCATCCTCCGTGTTTCTATTCTCTGACGATAATTTTTACGTTTTAATTCTCTCTATGTGCTGTTGACGTTTTATTATTTTTTTTATTTTCATTTCGAGATGATTTCACATTTTTTAAATAATTAATCCGATTATAGATAATTTGCCTATAATGGACATTTGTTACCGAACCACGATCCGCATCATCTCTTCACCACAAATTTTTGAGCTTTCAAAGGCGAGCCGATTGAATAACACACCACCAAACGAAATAAATTCAATGAAATAATTGGGATAGATTGAATCTTTATTCGTCAAACCGCACAAAAGTTCGAACGGTCTGATGGTAAAGATATTTCTGCGTTTCAATCATTTCAAATTCAATGTCATTGAAAAGCATTCAATTTCGAACGTTCAACGATCGAAAAATACATACGTCGAACTTTTTTACATCCCCATCATTTCTACGGTTTAATGTCATACTTTTTTTTTTCACTCCCGAACGTTTGGAATGTGTCCAGTGGAATTTTTTTGAACATTTTAACATGAATTTTTTAGATACCCTGAGAATGATTTTTTCATAGCTGGTGATTGCCAAAATATAATTTCACGTGCCAATCAAGTGTTACGAAAATTCCTTCGTTCATTTCGATTTTTTCAACTGGTCAACATGTTTTCGTTCGTTCTGATCGCTCTTCCCTAACGGAGGACAAAAGTCATAGACTTCTAAGGAATTAAGGAATAAACAAAAAAAAGTTGGAAAAAAAATCGTCTCAAAATCATTTAATTATTTTAAGCCACGTTTGCCAGAGCGTTGCAATTTTTCAAGCATTTTTCCAATAATAATCTCAGTAGTAATAAAAAATCATTCAAGTCGTAATGTAGTAACCGCTTAATAAAAGTCTTGGCAGTGATTCCTGATTGCGAATCTGAATTAGAATTTTCGAATTTTGAAAATATAATTGCTTCTGTATTTTTTTAAATAAAAATAAATGTACCAAGAAATTTTGAAAATAATTCTGTGAGATACTTTTGAGTGTATTGAGTTTTCGGAAATTTGTTGAGATTCCGATAACTATAGGATTTGGGTAGGAAATTCATTTTTATTTTTTCATGCTTCAGTAGAAAATTCGACTATTTATTCATGTGTCATATATGTGCAGTTAACTAATGATGACCTATTAAATTTTTTATACATTCATGAATGTCCCAGGTACAAATGCAAGCCAGAAAACGCGCTGTTGACATTAAAAATAAAAGTTAATACAAAAAAATAGTAAAAATTCCCGACGACCATAAAATTGGGATGGTTGAAACTCAAAAAAAAGTTTGTCCATTAATTAATATTCAATCCAATTTTTCTCGCGTTTATTCGGTACCAAAAAAAAAGACTTATATCGTTGCTTTCCAACAATTCCACATGGACTTAAAATTTACAAAGTTCCACCATCGCTCACCGGTGTAAGAAAAAAAAACGATTCTGACACTTCATCCAAGTTGAAAATCGGCAAAATCGACATTGGAATGATATCGAAGAAATTTTGTTGGATCTTTTAAAATACAGCCACTTCACCGAAAAAAAGAGAATAATCAATAATATCATAATAATGAGAATAATCGAAATTTATTCGCAGTAAGTTCATTTAAGTGGCAATTGTAATTGCACCGTGTTGTATAACTTTCGAGTTGCAAAGTGGAAGAAAATATGGCGTCAATCATACGAAGCAATGATGCGTATGTGGTCCATAGGAACGAAGAGGCAGGAATTTAGTGCACACGTCACTAGCAAATATTATCCAGGTCAAAGCTCTCCCTGAAACTGGTACTCTATACTAAACTGAACGTGTATCGCGTTGCGTGCTCTCGCATCATAGACCGCAATTGTACCACGATTCCGATCTGCACAGTTCGCCCTCGACCACCAGGGAGATATCTCTGTCTTCGTCTCTCCCTATCTCTCATTCCCTTGCGTACATCCCATCAACGTTCGTGGGCGTCTGGAGTCAGAAAACCGTCCGAAATTCTGATGGTAGAGTTCTCATGCACTTTTCTCGCTCTTGTCCTGGGAATTGAACATGGCAAAATTTCAATTCCAAATTTCTCGTATTTTCAAGCCGCATCAAACAAACAAATAACGATGAGTCACGTATGTAAGAAAACTTGATTAAAAAAAGAAAAAAAAAACAACACAACACAAATATTTGGTAGTTTTTGTACAAATTCGACTCAACAGCGTCGAGAGTGAACATTGATAAGAGGCAAAGATTTTTTTCTTCTTTTTATTACTTTGTTTTGTCAGCAATTTTCGTTGTATCTTTGCCGAAGGTCCAATAGCTGATATTTTATTTCGATATAGTATCTGCTGTTTCCTTCTTTGTTTCCTTTCCTTTTTGTTTTCCTTCTCTTTTATCCTCTCGTATAGGGACCTTTCCAAATGGCAACAAGCTCGTAAAAGCTTCCGACATATTTCACAGCGGAAAAGGCACGCAAGCTGCTCTTACAAACTCTCATATCTTTCTTTTCCTTTCCCTCATTCTCTCTCTCTCTCTCTCTCTGTTTTTCTTGTTCTTTCGATCTTTCTCTCTCTCTCTCGCCCTCTTTCCCTTTCTTTATTTCCTTCTCTTGGAGCGCGTTTCCTCCAGCGGATCAAAATCATTAAAACTAGAATGCTCGTCGGGTTTACGATTGTACAATGCATGCATGAAAAGCAAGAATACAAAAACATCAGCCTCACGCGCGACCATCTCAAATCTCCAGCTTCGGAAAAGGTAATAAAAAAAGACCTAGTAAAAAAAGAGAAAAAAAAACATTCACCTTGCTCATAGAAACAATGGAGTGACGTAGAGCGAAAAATTAACGAGGTCGTGGAATGAATTTTCCAGCCTCCCAACCGCGTGGGAAGGCGGACATGCCAAGCCGGGTACCATGCTTTTATATAAACCTCTGTTCCTCATCTAAATTTTTATCACTCAGATCTTAGCCTTATTCAGACTCTGGGAATTTTTTCAATTTCTTACCAAATTTTCATAATAAAATAACACCATTAATTAGTTTCAACATTTTTTTCAACAATTTACTTTGGAAAATTACTTGGAAAATGTAGACATCAAAGAGCGATCCAAAATTTTTAATAATGAGGGATCTGAGTAAAGAATTCAATGAAAATAATAATAAAATGTTCCGCTTTGTTTATAAATTAATTAAAACTCAAACTGAACATTTCTCGACATTTTTTTAATTTACGAAATTCCATAACTGAAATATATTTTTGATCGGAAAATTCATTATGACATTTAAATTAATTAAAAGCTTCCCAGTGGCAGCTCACTGCATTATTTTCTACATGTTTTGAGCTTGAAAAAAACTTTATAATTAGTGATTATAGGCAGATGCCAATGAGCTATGGCAATTTTCGCCCTAAATTTCAAGAAAATATCGTCCTTATAATTTTATCAAAGTACCAAATAATATCTCGAACATTCTCCGGAAGTTGATGAAATTTTTTACCTGATTACTCTGCCAATCAGGCTTCCGCTGAGTGAGTTCACTTGATTAAAAGTTGTTCAACACGCTGTAGTACTTTGAATATGAAATTTCTTCTTAAAAAGTATCGCCACGACGTAGACGAAATAATAATTGATTGAACGAAGTACATACGTTGATTAACGTGAGTCAATTTAATCACAGTGTATAATTATAATACGAATTTTGATAGTAAGTTCAACGCGAATTTTAATTGTAAGTTGCAATGCAAATAAATACATCAATTCGAATATTCGTTTGGATGCGTCAGTGGATTTTTTATCCATGCACCAATCGATTTTATTGACATTACATGACTTTGGTCCCTTTATAGTGACATGATCGTCATCATAATAATCATCTTCATCATCAGCTCTTGTTCTGCTTTTTTTTCCATTGGAATGTTTTACGAAGAAAATGTAGTATGCCAGCAGCCTCGATCGTCAACGTGACTCTTTATGTCGCAAATCCCGATTGCATTGTTAGCGAGGATGGATAGCATTGTTTGAAGGATCGGTATGGAATAGTGAGAGCGAGTGATGGAACGCGAAAATCTAGATAAAGATGGATGAGGATACGTTTATATCGAGAGAAAAAGGCTTCGGGCGACCAATCAGCGTTTCCAACAGAATCCTTCCACCTCCGCTCCCTGTCCCCGTACGATCTCTAGATTTCTGCTTGCAAACCTCGCCGCAGGGTGTTGCAATTCGCGAGGTACACTAAGCTCACCATTGATTTCCTTCGCAAATCTATATATAACCCTTTAAATCCTTATACCTTCGAGGCACTCTATATTTTGTCATATACATATTTACATATGTATCTGTGTACACAAAAAATCAATATGTAGGGCAGTTGTAATACCGTGCACTGGATATTTACACTATTCAAAATATTGTCATTGTTTTGATTGTTGAACAAAACAGTGGCTCGACTTTCGGTTGTTGAGGCTGCGAAAAGGTCTTGATTACATTTGCCTAACTTACTTGGCGGGGGCCTTCAGTAAAAACCCATTCGAAATTGTGCTGTTAAGGTAGTTCTATCGTTATATCGTTTTCTTAAGATTTTTTTTTGAAAATTTGGATCAATCTTCTTTAATGTCATATGCACGTGTGCAATTAATTTTAGAAGGTTTCACCGAGCTGAGATTCAGATATTTGTTGGTCAAAATCACAATTTTCGGTAGTCTCTCATGAGAGCTCGTGTTAAAAGTTACATTTTCATCAATAAATATTTCGGCTGTTACATGGTGAAGCCTTCTAAAACTTTTCATACATTTTTGTGCAACATCAAACGAAGCTACATTTAGTATTTCAAAAAAAACTAAATGAAAACATTTTATCAATTTTTGTAATTTTACAGCTAGTACATATTACCCTGGATGATCTTGAATTTGGAATATTAATCCTTTAGTCAATTTAAAACGACTTTTATTTGTTAAATTATGCCCGCAAAGCATTTCGTATGTGAGAAAAACTGAAAAACAATTTTTCGATATGAATGTGACGATCGAACTTTCTTGAAGCTGCGATTGCTCTGTTGGGGTCTAATCAGCCAATATACCATTTTTTTACAGGTCAATCATGTTAAAGGCAACAAAGATCCTGTTTTACGATACCCAGCTGTCCGAAAATTTGACACACATTTTGGAATCAACGTATAATGAGTAATGTTCGTTGAACGAACCGTTTTTTCTTTTTTACTATATATGATTTTTTATAACACATTGTTGCACTACAGTTTGGCGACTCCGTCCAATTAGCGACGTTAATAAAGCTTGACAATGTGTCCATAAACACTACGGTTGACGGTTCGTGCGGCTTCTCGTTGGAGTTTTCCGTCTCCCGCGGTGTGTATTCAAGCGAGAGAAAAACAGTCGGAAAATGGATAGGGGTTCGGAAAGACAAGGCAATAACGGATTGAGTGTAATTGTCATGACTTTGCGAACGAGACACGAGCTTGTAACCAGCTGTAGTGACGTACGCTGCTGGAGCCCCGCCGTTTCATCCGGTTTCTTTTATTACGTATCCCTCACGCGCCGGCGAATCATAAGAGAAGGAGAAAAAGAGAGAATGGACGCGCGGATGAAAGAGCATGTGGTTCGCTATATAGATAATTTACCGTCTCGATTCACATCTTTTCTCATCCATCACCCCCTACAATGTACAGGAGGCTTGATGCTCGGCGCGGGCTGACTTAAAGATTCTTTTCGCATCGCTCAGTTCGCACTCGTCATCGCCCTCTTTTTTTTCTCTCGCGAGTTCCACTAATTTCGATAATAGCTCTTTGCGAAACTTGAATCAATTGCTCCAAGTCTACTCGCTCTAGTGATTCAGAAAAATAATGAAAAAAAAAAAAAAAACATGGAGGTCGACAGGAAGATTAACTTCGCCGACCATGTGAGAGTACTGATTATATTTCACGCTTCTTATACGTCCCTATAACACTTTTTCTCGGGTCTCAAGCGCTTTTTTTTCGGTTTTCCCCCTTTTCCTATTTTTTTCATCCCGTTCCTGTAGGGGAGAGCGAGTAAAAGATAACAAAAAAAAAAGATAGGAGGATGAGAACAAGTTTCGAATGAGAGACGAGAGGCAATTAGTGGGAATATTACGCTTCAGTTATTAATCATACATTTATACACCACACCGCGGAATCTCGCATGATTTGTTATACGCCCTTTATGAGATTACGGTCTATGAACCTTTTCCCTTTACTCCCATTCTCTTTTTTTTTTTTTTTATGGAGACTTAATTTGCCGCTATCTTTCGGACCATTTAGTTTATGGGATTACTCTCGAAATGTCAGATATGTGACAGTTTTTTTTTCTTTCATTGTTACAACCGTCAATTGGAGTATAAATAAAAATTCGTCAACAAAGTTCGATGGGTGTGACGTTAAGGAAAAATCATCCGACAGTCCTTTGATTGAGATTTCAAAGGATTCGTCCAATTTATTTTTTTATTTTTTATCTGGAAACGAATTTCATTGCACGTAGAGCTCGAGTAGAAATTTTCATTGATCGATAACAAATAAAAATGAATTATCAAACTTGATGAAATATTTCGAAGTTCTATTTGGTTTTTTCCTCGTATTATTTCATTCGTTGAAGTTAATTTGATTTAAGTTTGAAGGCTCTCTTGTAGAGGCCTTTTAATACTTGTTTCATTCATTAACACACGTGCGGCCTCTCCGCGGATGTTCTCACTCGAAACTCACTCAGCGAAGCTCTCGGTAATTTCGAATTTTAACGAACCCAGCGAAAACAAGAAATCGTCCTGGTCCCTTCAAGTGCTCGTACAGAATAAAAGGAGTGACACACTCAGAGGGTTCCACTCTGAGAATGTTCTTGGTTCGCGTTTATTCATATATGTTATACGGACGTCCATCCTTTTTTTCTGCGTTCACCACTTTCTCTCCCTTTTTTCTTCTCTTTCCCCGTGCGTGAAGGGGCGTAAAAATTTTTTCGCGTGCACGTCTACATCAAGGAGATTCCCCAGCACCAGAAAGAAAGAGGGGAAAAAAATACGCTGAGCGTTTGACAGGAAACAAACGCATGGTATATCGAAGCCTCACCCTGACAATGCTACCGGGGGGGGGGGGGGGGGGGGAAACTCCAGGACGTGTAAAAGTAATACGAGAATGACGGGAGAACTTGCTTTGTGTCTGGGTCGGTGGGAATCCTTGAAAAAGAGACAAAAATATGGATAGCAAGGAAGAAAAAGATAGTTAAAGAGTGAGGGGGAGAGAAAAAGAGAGAGGAAGAGGAGAAAAAATAACATGAAGATATATTTGAGAGAAAAAAGGCTTGTTTGCGAGGAAACGCGAGCAAAAGAAAGGGTTACAAGCAACTCGAGAAGTAAACAATAGGGTATGTCCTCATGAGTATATGAGACGCACCCTCGATGTTCGTAAAATAGCTGGGGTTGCCTCTATCCACCTCTTCCTTTTTCTCTTTCTCTCTAGTTCTGTTTCATGCCACATATTTTTCCCCCGCGTATTTCTCTTCTGCTTCCCTCCCTCTGTTTCGCGTCCGCCCTAAGGCTTTTTTGTCGGCTAGACTCACTGTCGAGTATCCAACTATATACGCACGCCTCTGCTGTCCCTTATTACATCGTCACGTTCTTCCTCGCGTCGTTGATCGTAAAGTAGACTTGACATGGTAAATCGTACGTGTGCGTGTTTTCGAGTGGAACAAAAAATGTTGTTTCGTGCAAGCTTTTGCTAGCACGACAAAATAAATGGGCTTTCGACGCAATTGATCGTTCAACTCTTTACGATCTTACATTGATCGCTTCAAATCAGATGCGTGACAGCAAATACAAACCATATGTCTTTCAACCTCTCTTGCTCCCATGCTTTTATTTACAATAAGCATTTACAATGAAATTTTATCAATTGTATGAGGAAGTAATGCGTAAATAGACACACTGGGCCAATTCGACCCACGGTGTACTTCTTCGTCTGTCGCGTGAGCAGGTCTTTGGTAGATTTACTTTGAGAAAAAAAAAACAGGAGTGCGCGTGGAATATTTTTTCGTAAGTGTTTGCATTACAAAAATTCGGAAAACATAAAATTTCATTGTTTTTATATCAGTTTGACGAATAAAATCGTATTTTTAGTATTTTTGCGATTAATAACCGTGGGCTTACTTCGAAAAAATGTTATTCTTCGAAAAAAAAACCTAGTGCTACGAAGAGGAACCCCCCCCCAAAAAAAAGGTTTTCATTTGAACAAGTAAACTTGGATTATTGTGAACATGCGAAAAAATCGTTAATTCTGTTGAAAAATCGTTGGTAGTCATTGAAAATATGTCTCTGGTAGGGAGAATTGTAACAACGACATGTTATTCTGGGTCAAAATGACCCAGTTTGTGCCAAAGAAGGATTAACATTATAATTTTCTCACGCGTCTTCATAGTATCGAATTATCGAATGTAATTTTGCTAGGAGTTAACTTTTGAGTATTAAAAAGATAGGATCGAACCGATAGAAATGAATTTTGGAACTGGATTTTTGAGAAAATCAATAATACGTCTATAAGGACGTCACGAGATTTGTTCTCTTTTAATGAAGTTATATTTCAGGGCTGTCGATATACGAGGATAAAATTCACAGCTTTCTCTCAAAGCTTCCATCCTTCGGATATGAGGGATAGGACTGAAGTAGTAAAAGTGAATACGCGATATGGAAGAATTTGGAGCACCGATGGAGCCAAGAGATATCGAAGGAATAAAAATGTGACGTAAAATTCTCGGCGAGATATTTCGTGGCGCCTTGGTGAAGACCACCGGAATCTTTGCAATTTCCCAATCGACTCACTAACCACATAGTCCCGGACGGTATATCTGTATTCGAATCACCACATGGCCCACGAGCTCTGTGGGAAGAGGGAGCGGGAATCATGAGAACGTGCCTGTGGGCGATAGAATATCGGAATGAGATGAGATGCGCCCCTCATTGAACTAAAAGAGGGAGATAGAGAGAGAGAGAGAACATGATTTTCTTCTCTAGCTCGGGGGATAAAATCAGCGTGGTTGCAAGTGGAGATATAGTCTTTATCGTCCAGGACAAACCGTACAAGCTACTTTCTCGTTTTTTCTCTTTCTTAGTGCGCGAGATATTGAGACGAGAAAAACGCAGAAGAGACAAAGAGGAGGTAAAAAACGGAAAAAAAAAGATAAAAATCATCGGCATAAAAAGCATATCGTTGATGAAACTTCGTAAGAAGATCGATCGTTTCTAAGTCCTGGAATAACCCGAGACCACCAGGAGACAAATAACCCTGTCTTAGTATGTACGATCACGCCAGCAGAAAAAAATGTCTACTCCACGAGAATTAATAATAGCGATCGACGATGTGTACCACAATTGCTCAGTCTCGTTGACACTATCCATTCGTTTTTTTTTCATCTTTTTCCTTTCTTTTTCTCTTTATGAACGGTGTGGAGGAAAAAAAAAGTATTCTTTCCATCACTTCCGCGAGAAAAAGTGCTTTTTCGGATGCCACTCTACCCAATAAAACAGCAATTTTGCCAACCTGTCGAACTATACCATCCAACATTGCAGACTTTTCGATAAAATCGCTTCCGGCATATTTATTTAGACTTACACTCTCCTCAGGCCTGCGAATTGGAAATCTGTCCCCCTTCTTCCTCTACATTTTTGCATCCTCACCTTCCTCGATATTTGCATAATTAAATTTATTCAAATTTTACCATGCAGATAATTTTGAATAGACATGCAAAAATGTCAACCGGCTCGTTCGGGTTCTCAATCTTCTTTTTTTTTCCTCTCTTTCTTGCAGTCCGTTTTTAATAATATTGGAAAAAAATCATTCTTCCTTCCGGTACTTCAGCGGTTGGAGTTTTCGACAATCTGAAAATCGACATTTTTCAATTCAAATATTCCAATAATCCCGCTGATATCTTTCAAACTTTGAATTTTCACAAATGAGTTCATGTTTTTACTATTTTAATAACGAGTTCTCAAAAATGTATTATTTCCATTTTCCAGTGAACCTATGTTTGGAAAAACGTCTAATGTGATCGATTGAAAGCGTTTTGAAGAAATGTCACTCATTGATGTTGTGCTTGCGCTTCAAACCTTAGGTCCAAACTTTTTTTTCACGTCCTTGAATTGCCTCCGTATGTGTTATTCGAAGGTTTTTCGAGCTGCTGGTTACAAATCTGAACTCAAAATTTCGATATTCAAAGTTAGTCTCTTTTCATTTTTTTTTGTAAAAAAAAACCAACGTAAATTGATTTTTTTTTTTAAGGAAAAGTACGAAATTTGGTGATTTCTTTATATTTGGTATTTGTGCAATAATTAATTAATGTCATTGACACTTGCGTCGTTTTAACACGCAACGAAAATAATGGATTTTCACTAAATATGATACAAATTTTTGAATTTGTTCCAATTTTTCTCGCGAATGCAGTATTCAGGTTAAAAATAAAAGATCTTCCAATCATCACCGTGGATTGAAGGGTTAAGGTGGCTGTAATATTTCTTTGCTTGGTGTGGCACACGTGATGCGGTATTGTCATTTGCCTTTTTTCTGTTATTCTCATAAACAATAAAAATCGTGGTACGGGTTCGCAGGTCCTATTGATCCGTAGCACGTGGTGCTCTCTCTTCGAATGGACACTTGACCCTTCTTGACCAAGAGCAGTTTTCAATGCTTGCCCATCATCTTGAATCGCGAATCAGTCGATTGGAAAATATTTTTCCTTCATCCAGAGGTACATTTCGTCCATTTTCTATGTCTATGTCTGTATATAATTTATCGTTGACTTTTTTTTCCGAGACATTTCCCGATCGCCTTTTCGCAACTCGATGCTTTTTGCAGTTTCTGTCTGTACGCATTATTGAAGTAATGTAGCGTAAGCATTACGAAGGGATAAATTGCTTCCTCGAACGATTGTTAAAATTGATGAGAATAAGGAGCAAGTGCATAGGGAAAAGAGAGGTTGTAGGTTAAGTATCATGGTTATGCTACTAAAGTGCTATACGTGCACCATTTTTTTTTTTTTTTTTAACCTCCAGAAATAACCGTATGACCCATCAGTGGACGTTCGTAAAAGCTTCCTACCTTGCCACGTTCTATAATGGCCGATCATAGGCTATTGAATATTAACGTACTACGAGCTCGTATCGTTTATCTTAATAACTATTCTTGGCATCTCAATTCTTAGCCCTTCGTTCCTGAAGCAGGAATTTTTCAGTTGTGCCAACGTCATTTCGCTAATTACAAAAATTTACCAATATATCATCAGTAAACATGCTCATTGATGATTAAAATGTGAATGAACAATAAATCGTCGAGTATTCGGATGATACAAATTTGAAATTTTGATTTTTTACATGACACCCAGATAACAATAATTAATCGCTCAATAAACAACCGCAGGATTTTCTTTGCCTCTTCGAAATAATTACCCATTAATATTCATGAATCTTTTCACTGTATTTACGAAACAATTTGTTCGGTATCTTCGTCAAGTTCATGGAAATTGTCCTTTTTTTCTTACACAGAAAAATTGAGCCAAAAATACGAAAAAAACAATAAAATTCATCAATATCAATACATTTCTCATTTTCACATTCATTTTTTTTTTAAATAAAATAACGCTAATCGAGGGCTACTAATCGAGTGAGCACGACCGCTCAAGTGTTCAATGTGATTGGCACAAACGTTTGTCTAGAATTGCTTAAAAGAGGTTATTGCCTTACTAATGGATTATGACCTTACGATCAAAGTCCAACGAAGATTAATCGCCGTTTTTGTTTGATCGAAAGTGCTTGATTTTTCTTGCTTCCAGTATTAGACACAATTTATAGTCGTTTTAAGGACCATTGACTTTAGTTGCTTTAGTTTTTTTGATCACATCAGAAATGGGGACTGATGACTGGGTGTTGTTTCTTTTTTTTTTTTTTCAACGTCGTGTTAGTCACAACTCTCTTAAGCAGTGTAATTCGTCGATGAATTTTATTGGAGCTATTTATAAAAAAAACTGTCCGACTAAAATAACGTAAATCAATCTTGACTTGGCCGCCGCAATAATCACTCGTGGGTTGATTGTGTGGAAGGAGCGAGAATGGTGGTAGGAGAGGTTTTGACTGGGGTTGGAGCAGGGAAGAAATCTTTTGCGTGTGGTGCGGCTACGAGGGAGCAGGGAAGACATATATCTATGTGGGGAAATGGGGATGAATCGAATATATATAACCTCGCAATTTCTCGCTTGTCCTATCCGCGGTTTTGTGGAATGCCTCGGAGAGAGAAGCGAGAAGAAGGAGGTTTAAGGGGAGGAGGAGGAGGAGGAGGAGGAGGGGGAGGAGGGAAATGGCGTGAAAGCTCAGAGATTGGGACGTATAGCCTGAGGGAGTTAAACCAGAAATAGAGACTTTATTCAACTGGGTTAGAAAAAAAAAGAAAAACAAAAAAAAACATTCTATCCATAGTTATTTTCTACATTTACAACCTAAAAAGTTGGTGTACACGAGTCTTATTAGAGAGTAACCAGTTTCACCATTTGCCCCCGAGAAAAAAAGCCAATATACAAAAACTCCGGTACATCTGTGAATGTAATGAAAGAAAAAATTGTGTACATGTCGCGATAATGGAGGGTTGCATATTTCATGAATAGCGTGAGAGTGTAAATAAATTTATCGTTTGGTGAGCTCATTGCTATAATAATTCTGTGAGACAGTATATAAGCTACGGAAGATATCCTGAGGCTGGTATAAGGTTAACCCCCCCAGAGACACGATTCTATGCCGGTAGGGGTCTCGTCCGACGTCTTAATCTTGCGGTGAAAATTTATGGCCCAGTTGTTTAAGGGATGTTTAGTCGTACTTAATCTGTAACTGCTGTGCTGTTTACGTACCCTCTTAACTACACCTTCACCATGGTCTTCTTCTTCTTCTCCTTCTTCGTCTACTGTGGATGTGACTATAGATGTTTTGTGCATTAAACATTTCATGTCAAATCAATGGCTTGGAAATCTGAAGCACCTAAAACGCAGGTACATAATCGCTGCTAAGAGCGCCTCTGTGACATTCATGTCGAATTAGCTGTGACGTTTTACAGTTGAGTTTTATATATTGAGAGATGAGCAATGACAAAAAAATTGAAATATGCAAAATTTTAACACATTCACGAAAATTACTGTAACTTTTTTTCCATTCCAAGCTTGCACCTCATCTACTGCTCATTCTCTTCATTTTAGAATTATCTTCAAATTTGTAATTAGTGTTTTTCATTTATAGTCTTTTTTTCGTAACATGAGATACTTTGAAGTGAAAGAAATGATGAAAAATTGAATTTTTCGCTTGGCCTTCCCTGAATTAATAATTTATCGGAATGTAATACGGCCTTAAACCTATTCTTATTCATGGGCTTCATTCCTGTGAAAGATTTATCAGAATTGGTTTTGTGGTTTCCGCGTGAAACACCCCCAAACACAATTTTGCAGATAATTTTTATATACATAGAGATTGAACCAAAGCAAAAAGACGAATTCGCAAAGTTTTTCTTATTGATACAGTTTTATTTTCATACTAAGTATAGTTTCAATATTTTCGTGATCAAAACCGATCAAAATTCTATCACAACGTCATGGGGTTCCTGTCCACAAGGAATCGAAATGATAATTCAACTTGGAAAACCCCATATGACATTTGCCCGTGCCTGACTACAAGCAACTTAACCCTTTTTACACGCGATGGCGACAATAGAATCGAATAAACCACTTCAATGGTTCTCCAAAGTTAAAAAGATAACTTTCTTTTACAAGCTTGGTTGGGATGAAGATTTTTTTTTTTCTGCTTTTTCTTTGCTTATTTTAGAGATTCGAGACTTGAAAATTCGACTTTTCAAAATGTGCCAGTTCTCGAACGAATTATAAAATTGTTCTTTCAAAGTTTCCTAATTGTCTGAACGTCACCGATCTTAACTATTGACACAAACGTCGATATAATGTTGTTTCCGACCAAGTGTTATAATTGATATTTTTTGTATTCTATCTTTATATCATGCTTCCTCTTTCTTTCCTGCTTCGCTTTTCTAGTTATTTCAAGAGCCTTCTTATCTTGTTACCGGGCTCAAGAGGCTCCGAAGTTATAAACTAACTCGCGTTTTAATTGAATATTTCTTAACGAGTTCACCGGGTGTTCCGGAAGCATGCTTCGTTCACTCACATTTATATCAAAAGTAGCCTATGGGAAGGTTTGTCTGAAATGGTTTTGTTATTATTAATTCATCAGAATCTATATGGTTTTCAGTGGGTTATTCGGTTAATTATGAAAATCGTTATTTTTTTGAAATAACCCAAGAGATGAAAAAAGATGAATTCAGCTTTGGCCAGAATACTTAATCCGAAATAAAACACCAGCCATTTTGAATCAACAAGGTGATCCAGGTTCGTGTTAGTTTTCGATGCTCGATCGACGATCGCAAATGGTTGGCGAATATTTTCCTCGCGGCAAAACCATCGCGAGCGAGATTTTCAACTATCGATGCGTTGAGAGAGCACATGAAAAGTCCCGAAGATCCTCTTCTCGAACGTGTCTTGAGTCGAAGTGGATATGGCAAGTCTCGTGTACGATAAAGAAAGAGAAGGAGAGACAGAGATGAGATGAGAACAGCAGTTTGATTCTGCTATGCTTACACCGCTTTAAAAGTTTCAGAACGAGGAACTATCCTACGTCGACGACGTGAGGCTTCTTTTTCTCATAGATAAAAAGAATAAGAGAGAACGAAACTCAAATCCTTCCTTACCATTCAGCTTGCACCGTTTTCAGACTCTATTCCGATCGCTTTTATCCTCTCCCTCTCGTTCACTCGTGTCTTCCTCGATTTCTCTCTCTCCGTTTCTTTCGCCACTCCGCCTTCCAACAAGTTCCAAAGATTTTCAACAATCTCTACCCCCTTCGATTTTACCTCACCGTTGCATCATTCAGATTTTCTCACCAAGTTTTTCGCCCAAACAGAGAACAAAACCCCGTGAACGAACTACGACATTTACGTATATATACAAATGCTCGTATTACGAATCGGTAAAAGCTTCACTTTTATCCTTCTTTCACCGGATCTTCTATATATATGCGGGTGCACAATGTTACTTTCAATTCATATGTTCTGGGCAACTGCTTGTTTCAACTCAACTAAATGGTCTGTAAGAATACTAAATTTGTACAAGTTGAGTTATATACCTTTTTTTTTTTACTCATGCGAAGTCGAATCGATTTTTTTCTTTCTTGCTGTACTAATGTTTATCTTTTATCATTCCATTGAAGCATGTTATACCAAATTAACTTACTCACTTTTGTACCATGGCTTGAAATTTTTAATTGATCTGGATAAAGAGAATTGAAAAAAAAAAAAAAAAATGTATATACATCGTCTGGTTATTTATGATTCGACGTGTTATTTAATATTCGAGTAATGAAAAGTTTCTAAAGTTTATTCCATTCAGTCTATGATTGTACCTCGAATGCACTCTTAGAATTAATCTCCAGAAACGTAACTTCCATATTGATTAATCGCAGTGTAGAAAATCAGAGTTTTGTACGTGTGTAACATGTTTTCGTTATCGTTACCTTCTCAGATGATTAATTCAACACATAATCCGTTTAATATATTGATATCTCTCTTTCTCCTCCTCTTGAATCCTCTTCGTCGAACTTTCTCAAAATGTGGCCTTATTTCCGGCACGCTTTTTCCATTTACCAAACGAACAAGTTTCATATCCATTTATTTGAACGCGTTGCGTAACAGTTTTCACGTAATTATGATTTGGCGATAAATTCGTGGATTCGATAAGCTCTCCCTCGTCCTTCTATCTTTCATCATCAGCTTGGACGCTTTTTCCAAGTTGGTTGGGAAACGGAATTTCGTTTTGTGAGCAGGTACTACGAGGAGTAAGAAAGAGAAGAAAGGAATAGGAGAAAGAGAGATAGATAGTCCCTCCGTCGACGTGTCCTGAAACCGTGAGAGCGTATGCCGAGCACGTAGAAATTCGTGCTTTCCTGTTCCTTATCGAGAGCAGTGTGCCACACACCAAACTCGAGACGCCACGAGGTCGAGCCCGAGACTCGATAGAACATCTACCCCCTACACCAAGAGTGGGCAACTTTTTTTTTCCCTTCGTACAAAACCTCGTTCTCTCTCTCACTCTCACTCACTCACCCACTTGTTTTTTTTTTATTTTTTATTTTTTTATGTTTTTTATTTGTTCCCTTTTTCTCTGTCTTTTTTTCCAATGTCCCCTTTTTCCACGTTCCAGCCTTTTTCTCTTTCTTCGTTTCCTTCTTTTTTTTCTTTCTCAAACAGTCTCAATCCACTGATGTCACGAGACTCTATCTCGGCGCACGTATCACTTCTTCCTCCATTCTCACGCAATCTCTTTCTTCCCCCCCCCCCCCTCCCTCCCTCCTCTCTCTCTCTCTCTCTCTCTCTCTTTTCTGCTTTTGCTCCCTTGCTTCTGTTCCTGATAGACTGTGCTTTTCAACCACTCACTCACACACACACCCACATATCCAAAGATCAAGAAACAACGTTCCTCGACGATACGAATGTCGACCCAAATCACCTCTTGCATCCAAACCCTTCTTCTTACATTTCCACAACCTTTCATACTACTTTCTTATAGAAATGTTGTATTTTCCGACCTCCATCGTGTACCAATCTCTATCAAGATGCGAATTGAAAATTGTCACACAGTTTTATAAACTTATTCAATGGTGAGTGGCTGTTATGGCAATTTATACAAATTCCTGTACTTTAAAATATTAATCGTCGTTACATTATGGAGAAAAAAAACAAAAGTTTTCCTGAACTGTTTCGTTAGAACGATAATGAAAAATGGAAAAATCAATTTTTTTCAACGCTATTTTTTTGTCGGCTTGGATTGCGGCATTCATGAATTTGTGTCGAAAATTTCAAAACTGCAATTTTAAGCCGTATAACAAATTCACAGGCTTATAAGTTCAAACAGAATTCTTTATTAAGAGACAATTATTTTCAACGAAATCGTGCAACTCCCGACTAAACAAATAGGGCGCTCAACGTCAGGGAACAATTAGTTTCAACCCAAAAGATCGTTTTAAGGCTTGGGTCAAATTTACCCTGCGTAAATATCTACAGAAACAAATCTAATTGCACGTTCACACGATGAAACGTTTACACTTTGTATTTTGTAAGTCTTAAAACCGTCAAAGTGAGAAAATAAATTGAAGACATGTGCTGCAGAGCTATATTTTACCTGCACATCATTATAAGGATTTTAAGAAGACACTTTTTTCCAAATTTTACGTATGGCATTATTAACTTATAGCTCTGACTTTTTGTACTACAAAGAAAACAAATGTGTACGTATACATCGTCTTGAAAATGTATTACTTTGCAATCTAAATAGCAAAAAAATAAGAAAAGAGAAATTATTTTCGTAGGGAATATAACTATAGCCATATGTTGTTATCATATTTATGAGAGTTAACATAAGGATTCCCTGTCGTTGGTTCTCTTTTTTCTTTGGTTCCTCTGTTATAGAAATAGAAAATATCTTGCATACAAGATAAAATCTTTTTATTCCTATTGGTTGGATTAGCTTGTATTTCATTCGTTTATTTTCTTCGTAAATCCTTCTTTTTCTGTCACATTGTTTTCGTATGCATATTGATCATCAATAGTAAGAGTTGAAACATAATGGTGGCTAGACTATTGCTTTTTTCCGGGAATCACATCGTTTATATATTTACGCAGAGAGGAAATAAATGTAAGCTCGTTATTTAGGATCGCGATACGTGAAATAAAGCAAAAGAATGACAATAAAAAGGGTACAGCAGAAAGAAAATGCGCTTGACGTTCGATTTGTTTTGCTCGTCTGAGTCGTACAAGACGTACGAATGTGGTAGATGGAATTTTCTGTTGCTTCTGTGCCGGACCAATAATCGAATGTTCTTTTTCACTTTACCCGGCTTTCTGTATTTCTGTATAAAACAAGCTTCTGTGAAAATTGGATAGAATCGCAATAAGACGCGAAATCAGTTCGCGATGTTTCTATTTGTCTCTCTATCACTTTGACAAATCTCAAGGCAATTGCGACTATCTATGATAAAATGCCAAGATTTTGATGAAAATTAGTAAATACGGTTTTTTGGATTTTCCATAAAAATCCTGATTTCTTAATAAATCGGCAAAATCTCGATCCGAGTAATTGGTAGTAAAAACAATAAATACTTACAAAATGATAACTTGGTGTAACTATCCACCGAATATAAATGTTTATTAAAGATAACTTTAGATGTAAATTTCGTAAGAATTGAGTAAATGAATCAAAATGTTCGATGTTCAAAGAAACTTTCAAGTCAGTGAACTTGATCTTACAGAATAGGAAATATCTTCTATAGAAAATTTGAACTCACCGGAAAAGCCATAGAGAAAAGATAAAACGAAGGGGCTGGAAGGAGCGAACTCCCAGAGATCGGTGTGTTACCGATTTCAGATTAGATAGTTATACATTTAAGCGTACAGCTATCGTTTTCCATGACGATAAACCATAGGAAAACCGTAAAATGCGGTTTCCAGAAATGGGGAAACGGGCCGAACGGTGTGGTGGCCGCTGGTTTTACCGCAGGAGCCCACCACCCCTTGGCGCAAGGAGAAAAAAGAGAATATATAGGAAAGAGAGAGAGAGAGAAAGAGAGAAAGAGAGAGTTTTGCACTCACGTACTCTATGAACGAGTGCGAATACCGAGAGAAACAGCCGTAGATCTTTCTATCTTTCTTTTTTCCTGCTCTCTACCTCTTTAACGGAGCCTCTCTCATAACGTTATACTTGTATATACGTAGTGATTCTCTCTTTCTCTCTAAAAACATCCTCTGTGTGACCTGGAAAATTTTCTACGTTAACGAGGAGAATAGCGAAGGTTCGCTAGCGCGTGTGGTACTAACTATATGGTGTATGTGGCTTCTATATACTACTGTATGTACTTTTACACCCGATAAAAGACACCTTGGGAGTTTCGCTTCATCATCGTACCGGGAGTGCTTTTTTCCGTGAGTTTCTCGGCTCGAAAGGGTTAAATAATAAGTGAATATGTTTAAGAGATTCGATAAATATGAATACGAAAAACAGTGGTGGTTGGTATAAGAACGAAAAACATGATTATTCAACATTTTTTCTTTTTTTTTTAGCGACATTGACGAAATTATTGTATTTTCAGTCTTTTATATTTCCGCGGGGCTAGTGATTATTACTATTTATTTGAGTATACGGAATAAACGATCTAATGAAAACTTTTTATCAAACGATAATAGATCGTTAAGCAGGTTAAGCATGTCGTGTTACTCATTCGGTCGAGTTATTAGGGGAAATTCATTTATGTTGGTAGGTCTGGGAGAAAAATAAATGAAAGCTCTCATGCGAACCGGAAGTGACAAGGTTTCCTTAAGATATCTTTCCTATGTTGGGCTTGTCGATGGCATAAGAACAACACGATCTCGTGGGTATTTTTACTCTCTAGCAGACGAAAAATACAGGGTTTCGCGGGGGGTGTGATTGATAGGTTGGCCATGTTCCACAAGGGCGGAAGAAAGACGAACGAGTAGCCAAGAGAAATTGGGTAAAAATGTACATACACACACACACACACACACACACACACACACACACGCACGAGCTCCTGGACATTCGAGAATCATTTCACCAAACACGCGAAATACTTTTCCGACGTACCACGGGCGTTACGCGTTCTTGGCACGCAACATTATATCCAATACTTTGCCATTCTCTTTTCTTTCGATTCCCTTGAAAACTTGACCATTACTGCATCCTTCGTCGATCATCCATTTTATCCTGATCGAACACACGCTCGTCACTCAAATCAATTCGTTTATATTTTCAAACGATTCGAGGCGATGTAAGCAGGTCAAAAAATGACGTTAAAAAAGTTGAGATTTCTTCTTTACAACATTGAAAACGTGGCACGTAACGTGTAGAGAAAAACCCGGTAATAAAGTTGCCCGTGAACTTTTGCCCTGGCATATATATACATGTATATGCGTTTTTTGTCCCCCCCCATAGGAAAAGACATTTTCCGTTTATATACCGGAGAAATAAGTTGCTCGGGATGCTCCATTCGTTTTACTTTCGCCTTTAGCCCAACACCATCTTTTCACTATATATAGATATATAGATATATAGATATATTGTATACATTGTATACCGTGGGGTTGCGAATCGTCAACCGCGTTATGTTGAGGTAGCAGGAGAAGAAAAATACAGTAGTGCACTCCAGCGCACTGACTTCTTCTTCTTCTTCTTCTTCTCCTTCTTCTTCTTCTTTCTGTCTCTTCCTTTTTTTCGTACCAAACTTCCAAGCCCTCTTTTAGACCCGAACTAAAATCTTGGTGTTATTTCTCCGAAGCTAAATTCCCCTTGAGAAATTCACGGTAATAACAAAAATACCTAACTTTTATGTCGTCTAATGAATATTCATATAAGCGTCTTATAAAAATCAATGTTTTCAACGTACGAAAAATTATCACGCAATATTATTCGTACGTGGTTCATAACCTCCGTCCATTCCACGTGGATATAGCAACGACCAGGGGAAAATGATACACTGGGGCACAATGGAACCCTTGAAACGGTAGGCTTGGAGGGTGAAATGAGATACTATACCAATTCTGCTGTGACGTAGTTATCCAATAAGACTTCAGGTAACTGGATATATGAGACCGCCAAAAACAGAGCGAAAAAGGTAATCTTCTCCACTTTTTTCGTTAGCATCAGCTGAAATTATTGTATTTGCGGAACACATGATATGAAACATTCGTGAATATGTATATTACATCGTAAAAATACCTGAATAAACCTCATGATTATTCTTGACCTTTAATTTTTATGATAAAAAAACCTAAATAACTTTTTCACGAGATATTTCGCAATGCTTATCAGAAAAGGGATGAAAAATTGTCTTTCACTAACAACGTGTATTCATTTTTGAAAAAATTGCGTCACTGTGAAGTCATGAAAAAAATTATCCATAGCCAGGGTTCGTTTGGTTAAAAAACAAAAAAAACGAAATTTCGATTTGTTGTATTTGCAGCTGAAATACAACGAATTGAAATTTCGTAATTTTTTGCTCAATTCAATTGTTTTTTGTAACATCGTTTTTCATGCGTTCGATAAATTCGAAGTTTAAGTATTTAAAATTCGTATGAATTTTCTAAACAGTCATACTCAACTGTGGGTAAGATTTGAGGAAGTATGACCTTCTCATATCAAAAAATTGTCTTGGAAAAATTGTGGTTCATCATTTTGCCACTACTTTGTAAATACAGTTATGATTATCGTGATAGAACCTCCTTAAAGTACATGTATTGAATGAGAGTTGAACGTTTAATTTATGCCGATATCTCTTTCGATTCTACTTGGAAACCGTCTCTATGTGAGATTTCATTTCGAACTTAGTATTAACATGTCGTCGAGTCTCATAGAAATTCTTATGTAACTCCTGAAAATGTCTTGATCTTACTTTTCAGTGGATTCAACGGAAGTGGTCTGGCCTTGCTAGCTCAGTAATGGCCCTGAAGATTCTTTCACCTTGCCACCAGCTATAGAGCATTCTAGCCCGGAGATAGATTCGCGTCCTTGTCTGAAGACAGTCACACGTCGCTATTTTCGTAAAGGTTTTCTCTGATGGATCCACCAGAGTTCCCTTTTTTTCAGTGGTTTTATCACTACCTTCAGCCACACCTCTCTTTGCTCAAAGTCCTTTTAGCATTGCGTGCAAATTTATACTGTTGATTAAAGAAATGCGTAGTGACTCATTGACGGAAATTTTGGTCGAGCATTAGCGTCATGAGGGTTGAACCAATGGTGGAAATGTTGACAACTATGGATCTTTTCCCGAAGGATGGCGCCACGGTACGCGGAGCTTTAAGGATTTACCCTGGTCAACGGACTCTAGTCAGTTCACACGTTCATATATATCTGTAGAAAGGTTTGACCCCATAACACAAGTTGACCCATTCACCCGTTTGTTTCGTCCCATTAAGCTAACCAAAATGGCGGTAAACTATAAAAGTTACTTGTCAATAGCTTCTCTGCGTAGGATCACGTGATCACCTCAGTCTCTACCAAGAGACCCTTCCTCCCGTTCATACCGAGCGATATATTGACCATGTGCGAGCTCATTTGGAAGCGTCTCATTCTAGATTTCTGCTCTGACAGTTTTGGTCCTCGTCGTCCGTCATTATACAGCCAGAAGATTTTTTTTTTTCATCATTTTAGTGCTATAAAATATGAATTTAAAGATGTGATTGTAACAAACGTTGAGATCGTTGCCAGATGCAGTTTTTTTCGTCAAATCTCGTAATAATAAATTTTCTATTTTGGTAGAAAATTGAATAAATCTTCGTTGTATGACAGCGATACAAACTTTATAACAACGAATGGAAAATAATGCAGATTCATGAGGTAATGAATGTTTTCAGGCCACGAGCAGAAGAGCACGAATGAAGACGCACCTTTTCAAGATTCATAAAGAGAGAGAATGTTTGCTAAAAAAATTGAAATAAAAATTCCAGTGCGTTTGAGGGCTGGTAGGGCAACGGCATGAAAAATTCAAGAATAAATCTACAAGAACTAGGGCAGAGTTGACAAGGAATGGGTATATAGAGGCAGATATTCTGAGACATATATAAATATACGTGAGAAGGAAAGACAGCCACGTAAGGGTTAAGTTACCCTAAGACGTCAATTACTTTGTGTTGCAGTGCATTGTGTACGAGGTTGGTATTTTTGAACGATATACATAAACCACATACGTACACGTAACAGACCACGAGTTTGTTGGACTTGAGAAACCACCGAGAAGTGTTGAAAAAAAAAGAAAAGAGAGTGCGAACGTTTCAGCAGGGTTTGCGATCTCCGATGTGAATGTGTGAGCTCACAATTGGGTTGTAAAAGTCTTAAACGGCGAGTGCACCTTCCATGGATCCTTGAACTTTGAACTCGACTCGTAAAATAAAAAAAAAAATAATAATAATAAAAAACAAGCAAACGGGAGCTTGTTATCGTCACGACGTTTCTCCAACGTTTTCCTGTTCTTTATGTTTCGCAAGAGCTTCCACGAGACGATAACTTTTCTCGGTAAAATAGTTTGCACGACCTGTATGTCCCATTATTTTTCGTACGGTAGATGCTGATGTGGAAAAATTGCTTAAGGAGGAAAAGGGACGAAGAGAAAAAAATGTTTACGCTTTGAGAGGGGGTTCAAAAAAGATTTGGGAATGAAGAGTCGAGAGAAATTTTCAGTGTATTTCCGGTTTTCGTGGAGCTTGATGACTCTGCGCACACAAACCCTAACACATGATGGACCAACCCGAGTCACATGAGCACTACCTGAGTGTGACCCAGCCAAGAATTCATTCTCTCTCTCTCTCTATCTCTTTTCGTCCTCCTTTACTCTTCAGAGTGTGTATTTTTCCTTCTCTCCTCGTGCAAGCCTCCTAGACTCTCTTGTTTTGTACTCTCGTATCTCGAGATATGAGACTAGGATCTAAAGAGCTAAAGAGAGAGAGAGAGAGAGAGAGAGAGAGAGAAGCAAAGCTTACAGCTTGGATCACGAGGGACGAAGACAATGGCAAGGTCCTCCAAGCCACAAGCTTTAATGTTTTCCTCTCATTAGATTCTTCTGTTTTGTAGTCTGACTGATTCACTTTTCTTGAGATATACTGCCCACCGTTTTGTACCTCGCCTCAAAAAGGTTCAAAAACCCGATTTTTGACTACGACTTCGTAAAAAAAAACACCTTTTCTCCAAATGTTTCCTACAAATATTCAAGTGTGTCTTGATGAGGTCTAATGGATGAGAGAAACACTCACAGTTTTAGTAAAAACCTTTATAGGGTGAAATTGCTCTAAATTGCGAGGGTTTTATCATCTTGATCAAAGTTTTCAATCTTTTGTTTCATTCAGTCGTAGACATTTCGTAGGATGAAAAGAAATACGCGTTACAAAATTGTTTTGTAATATCTAGTTTTTGTCTCACTTTTGTTCATCAATGACCGGCCAAGAAGAGTGAAACTCAATTTTTTTTCAGTTTTGTTTCGCTAGAAGCTCATAAGAGTTTGCACGTGTATTATTATTATATAAATTATAAAGCCCGTAAAGGAAGCGAGAATGAGAGCATTGTCGTGAAGTGCTTTGGTTGCAGCAAAAACTCCTTGGGGGGGTTTGTAATTTATATTTTTCATTTACCTGCTTAACTCTTTGTTTTTTTTTCTCATCTCAGTGGTTAAATGGGTCAAGCATTTTTTCGTCCTTTCTTCCTTGCAACTTTTTTATGTGCCTTTATCTCAAATGCCAAAGCAGAAAGAAAGCAGCAACACGAGAAGAAATAAAAAAGATAAGCACAAATATATAAATCAATTACTCCAAATCGATCAAATTAGTTTTTTTTATTTTCTTTTAAGAATTCAGCTCGCCCCCCCCCCCCCCTCCTAGACTGATAAAAAAAATGTTGAAAAGTACATATTTTTTTGGTTGAAATCGTCTAAACAACCGTCTGAATAGTCGCTGTGAATGACTTTGGGTCAAAATGCTCATGAACCTTTTTTGTATTTGGCGCCGCAACTAAAGTGAATACAGAAAATTGGAAAAGTGGGATCACATGTCTGACGACTTTTTCTCATATATAAATTTTTACCACTTACATATATTATATTTCACGAGTGTTTCTGTGATAAATTGATACGAGTGTTTTCAGTTTTTGAAGGTTTGATAACGCAAAAATAGTCCAATAGTATTTGCCAATCTATATAAACAGTAGTGGTACATCAACGTGGCAAAAAAAAAAACTTGTACTTTTATGTACATAAATATGTAGAGGGACGTACAGAGATGTGTATCTTTTGGTCCAATGGTAAGAGAAAAATCGTTCTATACATCTATAGATATAGAGTGAGTTGTTTTTCTGATGTGTGTTATTTTATGCGGCTATCCAATTACTTCGTGAGTACCAGTGGGAGGATCGAACGAGGCTCATGGAACTGGTACGATATCGTTCACAACATTTCTCTCCTTTTTCGACATACGCGCTACGTATTCGAGTCTATATACGTATATAAATTCGCCAAATACGTACACATGTATATTTTTACCTCTTATACTTTCTTTTCGTTGGCTCCTTTTTCCTCCCTCCTGCTCACTTTTCTCGTGAAAATTCGGTGGTTCAATCGACAGAACACGAAAAATAAAACCACTCGTTACTCAGGTGCTCCGCCCGCACTACGAATCTCTCTCACATTCGTACACGACCACAAGATGTATTTTCTGCAGTTCCACGATACTCATGATCCTTGAACCACTAGTGCATTTATTAAGCTCTCTATTTCGATCGGCCAGAGATATTTCAACGTTTCGTATCGAACAAATATCATGAGTTGTAGAATATTTGAAAATTAGTTTCATTGGATTCGTGTGTTTTGAAACTTAACGTAGTTATGCCATGTAGTTACATTTTTTTCTCACTATTTTCAATATAGTCAACTTCTTCCACTCCTAAATAAGATTTGCATGAATTTCTGACCATTTTTCTTACTGTCAACTCGTGCTTGGTTGCTGTGGACTGATCAAGAGACTCGGTAGAGTCTCGGGACAAGTACATGACAGCTCTGTCTATCGTCTGCTGACCCAAGGCTCGTCCGAGTACATCATCTCTGATATTTAGCAAATTTTGGTGGTGGGGGCAAAAACTGAAAGGCATTTTCTCGAATTACGAAGCTCGGGAGACGAATGATGAATTGAAAATTGAATTTAAGACTATTAAAGGAAAAATCTTTCGATTGAGCCTTAAATCAGCACGATTGATGCCGTATAACACAACGAAAGGCCTCAGTCTGCCTATCGAGGTTCTCATTGGTCACGAGTGTGCTCATTTCTCTGTGTTCCGATTGGTCACGAGTATGACTACATTCCTCAGTACCCATACCACGGAAAGTTCGTGTTTGACGGTAGTTTTGACAGTGTAAAGTGCGTGACGTGTAAACAGCGTGTTTTTTGCGGACTTCTCGTAGATCCGGCGTGTGGGCAAAATTTGAACTAATTTGTAGGTCAGAGTCGCAAATTTTCATCCGAATGTTGACATACGGTAAGTCAGAATAATTAAAGTAAACAGAATATCAATTCGACCCTTTGAAGCACACAACTTTCCTTACGTGCAATGAGCTCAAGACTGTGTACTCGGGGGTTTTCGGGGTCGCTGATTACAAATCTGCACTAAAAGTTTAGAAATTCAAGATGACGGTGGCATTATGGCGGACCACACATGCAAAAACTGTTTGATGAAAGCAAAATATGGTGCTCAGAGGTTTTCGTGTTCGCCGATTGAAAATCTGCATAGAAAATTTCTAAATTCAAAATGGTAGATCCACCATTGCGGACTATAAATTCAAAAAAAATTTCATGGAAGCGAAAGTTGGTACTCGTGGGTTTTCGGGGTCGCTGATTACAAATCTACTATCAAATTTTGAAATTCAGGAGGGGGGTGATAACTGCGAAAATCGTTTGATATGAAAGCGAAAGTTGGTACTCGGGGGTTTCAGGGTCGCCAATTACATATGTGCACCTAAAATTTTGGAATTCAAAATGGTGGACCATCAATTGAAAATTTTATTAATGGGAGCGAAAGGTTCAGAAAAAAGACGTTATATCCTGGCCAAAAATCCCCTCCGCGGGGAAAAAAAACCTCAGACAAGTACATTCGTTGATCCCCGTTACCATATGTTTGCACAGAAAAAAACTACCCAAAAAATAACAAAATTCTCAAAAAATCGGCAACATCAAGAATGATTTACATTTAGCACTAAAATTTTGAATAAATATCAATAATAGGACAAGTATTTCATTGACGCTCGAGGATGGAGGATTTAAAAAAAGCCAGGATTAGTTGGGCATTGAAAAAAAGTCACTAAAATGTACAAAACTAAAAATCGGTCAGAAGAACAGAGTCCAGAAAAAAAAATCGTAATGAAAAAAAACCTGAAAAAAAATTAAATTGAATAAAAATTTCGGCCCAAGTACTTGGCGAATTGTTTTGTTTAGGTAGGATCACGTAATGTATTTCTCATGGTACGAACTCGCCAAGTACTTGGGCCGAAATTTTTTATCCAATTTAATTTTTTTCGTTTGAAATTCTTTTTTCAATGTATTTTTCAAATGTACTTGTCCAACGTTTCTTTCCCCGTGGAGGGGATTTCTGGCCAGGTTTCTATAATTCTAAATTTCCTTGCATTCCAACGTCGTAAATTTTCATGTCATTGTATATGAATGAGCTTGATTTTCATCAGCAGTTAAAAGAATAGAAAATTTTTGTTCACATTTTTATTCCATTTCATAAATTTGAATAAATTTTATACAAATTCGTCGCAAGAGAGATAGCTTTTCATCACTGCATTTAAATCGATAATTAAGTTTTGCGAGTTTTATACGTGCGTGATAAGAGTCTGTACAATAAGATAAAATTGTTTTCGTATTTTTTTCCGTTTTTTTTTTAATTTTATTAACATACACATCTGTGTATTTAAACATACACGTACGAGGATTTATGAGAACTCGAGAGTTTTCGTATATCGTTGCACGGGTAGTTCGTTTTTATTATGTTGATAACGATATGTGTTTACGAGAAGAACTGGCAAAGGGGTTGTTACGAAATATATTATACATAGATATCGAATGCTGTCAAAACGTAGGCCCGTATATCGCATAAGTTTGTGTGGAGGATTGTGTCGGTAACATGCTTTTGGTTGGCAACGTGAAAATATCTGTGGCAATATGGTCAGTATTCGAGAAAAGGGCAGGACATTGAAAAGTTTATGGAATCCCGTTATATCACATAAAGATATCCATGTATATACATATATATTGTAAAAGTAACGGTACACATGATATTTTTCGTACATTTTCTCTAGGACACCGAACCAAGGACGATAGTCCTTGCCCTATTCTTTTAGACTCTCATATCTGGCTCGCCGTCGTATGATAGATCGCAAGGATGCTCGAGAGTGTAGCTTTGGTTTTATTACGACGTCCGAATCTCGTGGTGATTCAAGGTAGTGATAAAAACGAGTGAGAATAGCGTGAGGCTAAAGATATATATAGAGTAAGACAAAGAGGAAATAAAGGAGTGAGTGAGAGGGGGGGGGGGGGGGGAGAGGAGAATTTTCAAGATTCCTGCGAGCACAAAATCTCTTACAGACTTACCTCGAGGGAGGCGTTAGTTCAGTCCAGACTATAAAGATATCCAGCGCGTATATATCGAAACTGGAAGAAGTGCTTTCGTCCCTCAAGAGCTTTGACAACTCAAGTCAAAGTACGGAAGGGCCTGCGCGCGCGGATATTCGAATCCGTAACTTTGTACGATTAAAATAAAAGATCGAAATTTCTCATCGATGAATAATCACTGTATTATCGCTAGCGTTTTATAACTGCACAGCCATTTCTCGGATGAAAGATAAATTAAAAAGAATAAGCGATAACTGAGGAGGATAAAAAAACAAAGTATGAAAGAAAAAATAAAACATGAAGAAAAATTGAAAAGCCAGTGAAGGATGGAAGACGGATGAAATTGCTTGTCAGGAGATGCGCTTCTGCTGTTGTGAATCTCGAGGATCGGGAGCAATCGAATCTTCCCCGTTGCGATTCCTTCAGGCTGGCATACTATACTTCCCTTCTGTATCCCCATCCCCGCGGAACCGCCGCTACCCACACTCGACTAATCGATATTTCTAATAACGTCGCGGAGGACCAATATATATAGAGACATATATATTTATATCGTACTCCAAATACTCACACGTGATGCTCTCACGTTAGTTATTAGCGATCCTGGCGTATTACTTGCAAGCCCGAAATGAGATTTTTTTTATCTTTTTTTTTTACCTCCCATATTCTATAACCCTCTTTCCAATTTCCAACTTTAACACGTCATACTGTGCCCGTTCTCGATAACGTTCTCTCTGTTAGATCTGTATTTCCTTCTCACTCGTTCACACTCTTGTTCTGCTTTCTCTGTTTCTAGTTCTCTACGATTCTATATTGTATGGATCTTTATGATTTTCGTCCATTTTTAATCCTGATTTGGATTTCACATCAAAATTTTTATCACATCGTCCTTGAACTCTAATCTAATCGATTTTTCTTCTAGGCTGCGAGTCAACCTCTAGGCAGGTTAACATTGTTCATCCTTATTTTTTTCACTTCATCATTGAGAATCATGACATAGTTCTGATATTTCCATCATATATAAACTAAAAAAAAAAATGTTTCTGAATTTTTTGAGAATGAGTAGCAGTTGATTCATTGGGATGTTAAATTCCTTATATTTTGACGTTCGTATATTCAAAAAAATCGTCATTTCCAAATAGTTCATGCAGTTCCTTCTTGATATTTGCACGCTTATATTTTTTATAATATGCCTTCAGGATCCGGGCATAGTTGAAAAGGAAATTATCCGGTGATTTTTCTTTGTGGCTTACAAGTTACCCGCAGTTGAATAAATCTCAGAAACAAGAAAAATGTACATGTTGGTGAAGTTTAGCACGTGGTCCATATTTGCTCCAAAGTCTCCAAAGCAATATGTATGTAGAGAGATGTCGTTATTTTTTCTAAATTTATAATAATGTGACACTGTGTATATACATCTCATAGTACAACGAACATGTGCTTTTCTCTGGTCTCACGTTAAAGAGAAAATGGTTAATAACGTAGTTGATATATACTTGTGTCGAAAGAAGTATCAAAAGTATGTATATGGGATTGGGGAAAAGCCTTACATTTTTCGTTATCAGTCGCATGTATAGAAAGTTTTTTCCTCCACGAATACACTTCTCTCTTTCTTCAATATACTGGTCGTTTTTTTTTTTCGCGTGACCTCCCGTCGAACGCTCAATGTCGGCATGCACTCTCACTCGTTGGGTGCCTATGCGAGAACCCTCGGTCTCTTGAATACTTTATGCAACCACGTGAGCCACTCACACAGACCCTTTAATCCATGAACTACCTCGATTGCACGAACTGCACGTACTTACGTACGCGAAACCAGCCAAACCGCCGATACATCCGTCGTTGAATACCATCCACTCTTTGCATATATATAAATGTATGTATTTATATTCACATATATGTATATAATACGTACTTAACTTTTGTATCTCGTCCTCTCTATCGCCTCTTCGATCCTTCCTCCAATTTGGCGTTAGTATATACATATTTTCTACCACCTGGTAGCCAAACGCTCCTAAACCGATGGACTCACTAACTATATACATTCTTCATGTACCATGCATTTTCCCTTCCAGCCGATGCTGGATAAATTTGAATACATTGGAAAAAGCGTATGCTCGTGGAGAATTTCCAACGAAACAGAATCTGAAGAGCACCGGAAATCCTGTGACTACACGTACCATTCGATATTCCAAGATTTTTACGAATTTCTGTCATTCAATCGAGACTCATTTTTATGGAGGTAGTTTTACGATTTTTTTCAAACAAGGTCCTACTCGAAGTTTGGACTTTGACGGCTCTACCAGTTCCGGCAACAGTGCCCTTCTTGATTGCTTAGGCTCACTTCTCCTTGATATTTCGAAGCGAACAGATCAATTGTTGCATCTTCCACGATTTAAAAAATGAATATATGTAGAAGATGTCGTCGCATAAAGAATTTAAATCTTCGTGACGTTTTAAACGTCATCTCTTAAGAGGATTTTAGATTGAGTGCTGATGAGACGAGGTATCGAGATGAAAGACAATAGTGACTGGAATTTTGTCACGATTGCCATTAAATGTTGAGAACATTCCGTAAAGGCTTGATGGTGCCTTGTGGAAATACCTCTGGTGCGAAAGCTTCAGATAAGATCGTAATTTAAATCCGATATCGACGTATCTTGCACCCGGTGGATGCTGTGTAATCGAAAATGTGGAAGAGAGATAGAGAGGAGGAGGGAAGAGCAGAGGGAAGAGAGAGAGAGAGAGCGGGAGGGGTAAAAAGCTAGGCTGGAGTCTCGCGGACGAAAGCTCTCAGGTCGTTCCACTATCCTTCCAGAATGAGGATCGTAAAATTGCTCGTAAACAGACCACTTATTTTCCTCTTTTTTGCTCCTGCATTCTCATTCCTACTATTCTTTTTTCATCAAAGCTTCTTTTTTCATACTTTCTTCACCAGTTTTTCCTCCGTTCTCTATAAATATATCTACGACGCTCTTGATTCGACAGACCGTAATTAGAGATTTACTCATCTTCTTGAAAAACTACGTTTCTCGTTAAGGATCGTTATTCGTAAACCCACTGCCCCTTGGGCTCCCTCTCTCTCTCTCTCTTTTTTTTTTATTCCACTAATGGTGATAACTCCCTGTGCTCGTAATTTTTTAAACGCATTCCTTTATTTATAACTTCGCCATCCTTGTAAAGCAATGTCCCATTAACTATTTCATACACACACACTCTTCCAGAGTCACCGACTTCAAGATAAATCTTTGTTGCTTGTAAAGAGATAAGTGTTAAGGGGTTTTGTCGAAATCTAGCTTATTTAATTCTTTTACTTTTCCCACTTGTACAAAATACTCTGATATAATGAAGAACTCTTTATCCACACAAATTTATTCATCTAAATGAGATAACAAATATTATTGGTCGAAACTTCCTTCTGAATTAACACGATTCCCCATAATTTTGAATGATTTTAGCCCTGAAACCTCGTGAATGATGGAAATAATCGCACTTTTTCGATCTACCGTCTCATTCTGGTCGACTGACAATCAGCATGTTCCGATTTGAATCGAGCGAATTCGGGAATATAATTATTTGATTTTCCCTGTGCTAAAGAGTATGTAGCTGTCCGAATTTCATTCTCAACTCGTTAGATAATATTAATAATTTATATAGAAGTTTTATATCTGGATCAAAGTTTTCGTTCATAATAAACGTCGTCACACCGAGGTGAATTCCTTCCCATTTATCGAATTTCGTTATTTTCAATTTCTCGGAATGATTATTTCGGACTTCCATGAATATAATTTCAATGACGTTTTATGTAATCCGGATCGGACATATTTATTCGATTTGACGTTCTTTATTTCGATACTGACGTTTGCATTGTTCGAAAGTAACAAAAAATCTCGTATTTTTAATATAAATTGATAAATTTTTCTAATTAACCTACTTTAGTTTTTTTTTTTTAAACATCTCTCGAAACTGAGAAAGAAGTAGAAATTACTTTGAAATCCAACGAAGCTAATATCCAAATCGACAATCATTTTCGTCTTAGGATGAGCTTGAACTATGTACTCTCTCACAGAATTTATCTTTTGTAACAATGCAAGAGTATTTGTTTGTTGTATTGTACTTCTTGTACTTCTTTTTGCAGTACTTGCAGAATTGCAGAATTTTGCAGAATTGTACTTCTCACTGCACTCATAAGCCCTTTTTTATTATGAAGTAATGAATAAAACTCGGGATGCTGAAGTTTGCATCGTTGAAATACGACGTTACAAGCTTTTTTGTGGCCTCCATCATGTAGTCATTAGAACTAAGAACAAAGTCCATATTATCGTGCAGAATTCAGTTTTCGGAGAACATCTTTTGTATCGAACCAATTTAGAAGTGTTCGAGTTCTTTTCTTCGGAAATTCTGTACACATATTTATTGATTTAAAAAAAAAAAAAAAACATGTACAATATTTTTAAAGGAAAAGAAGAATTGATGAACCACTGGAGAGTGATTTTTCCGAGAATATGCTTTTTTAATTAGTTACTACGTTATTCCAATAACGTACGACGTTGAAATTTGGTGCACATCTTCATCAGTCTGTTTTCCAACAATTTCACCATCATGGAGTTGAAATAATTGTAATGGTTTATTGCATGAACGGCGTAGAAGAGGAAAAAATAATGGGAAGTCGATAATTGGAATTCCACGTGCGGTCATATTAAGGATAAATAATTTTTATATCCGAATCGAGCACAGTGATACAGATTCAGAATGTGTTTGGTTTTTATTTGTCGGATATGCAGAACGTCCGGGAATTGTATTAAGACCCAGGGGTTCATTTCCGCGGACATTTTTATCAAATCGTACTATGAGACTAAAATAATTTGTATCTTTTTTCAAACTATCGATGGACGCGTGTATATCTACGAATTGACCTCCGCGAATGAAGACTTCAGAAACAATACGGCCATGAAGTATAATTTCAAAAATTGGCAACGAAAAGTAATAAGATAATATACTTAGCAATGGAAGCGATAGGTGCGCGCTCATTGTAGTGCTCCAGCGATCACAAAGTGAAGCAACCTCGAGTAAGGTCAGTACTTGGTTGGGTGACCGCTCGGCCATGCATTGGCTCGCGTATTAATCGGTGAGCGGATGGCAGTTTTTCCGAGTTTCTGAGGTGCTACCCAACTGAAACTCATTCAAAATAAATCCACCTGTATCGGCTAAGTTTTTCCGCAGTTTCCCTTGGCCCTCGCGCAAATCCGATATAGTAATGCATTAGGAAAGAGTGGCTGAGGGCAACACTGGGGGGACTGGAGGAAAGGCAAAAGTTATGGGGTAGGGTCATGAAGACTCGCAAAGAATGATCAAAAAAAAAAACCCTAAAATCAGCCATGAAAAATAACGAAATGAATTATCTCGGAATCCGACGATGCCAGCCTCAATAATAATCCAGCTCCCAAACAATTCAAGACTTCCCTGGTTTTGCGTTACAACAAGAGATTGATAGTGTAATGACAGGGCTGCACGAGGGTGGGAATACGAGAGGAGAGAAGCATTGCTGCGAATAATGACATAATGTAGAAATGTGATATTAATTATGGTATTTGAGTCGGTTAATATAAACACGCATATCCGTATATATGTACAAAGATTTATATACAAACCTGTCCATGTTAATTTCTCGAGGTTTCTTCGTGGTTATAATTAAACATGCTCGAGAGAGTAGCGAAATGCATTATTCAGTCAGATTTACAATTTCAACGATGATAGGAATTAATGCAGTGCTTCATTCGTTCTATATCAGTGTATATATGTGTAAAATTCTCAGTGGTTTTGTATATAGTACACGGAATAAAACAGTATTTGGTGTTTCATTGCTCGGAACGAGCATAACGCACTTTCGTTTCACTGTTTTAAATAATTATTCATTTATATACGAGGATATAATAAAATTGAAATAGGATTGAAAAACAAAAGAGAAAGTGCATCACCGGAAGCCCAACACCTCATTTGTAACTTTGATACATAGTTTTGTGATTCAAGAATGAAAACTAACAAGTTAGATAAAGCTTGAGGATAGGCTCGAGGGGTTGGAGCACTCCTCGAGAAGCAACAAAAGTGCGAAGTAATCCACGAAAAGCCAATTTTGTATGTATTGAGATTGATGTGCTCCCCCTCGAGATATATAATTTGATATTATTTTGATTTGCTATTTGTATAGAAGAGCATCGAGACCCTTGTTGTTGATAGACTAGAAGTTATTTTTGGATGAAAAGCCTCAATTTGTAGCAACAACCTTGAGGAGGGTGAAAACTTATTTGTATTTATATACGAGCATTTTATTCAGCGATAAACAAATCTGCTGACAAGTTTTCGATATTTTCTTTCTAATGTCTATAGTTGTACCCGTTGAACATTCCGAATAAATAATTATTTATTCAGCATTTATCATAATATCAGATAACGCAGTTGATTACTGTTTTGAAATAAAATGAGTGTTCGCGAGGAAGAAAGAGAGCGATTGTGGATCGCGATAAATAATCAAATCTGACACGTCAATTCGATGTAAATTAACGATAGAATCAGACAATGAACCGATTTAGACAGAAGCCAAGGTTCAACCGAGAACATTTCACTTCTCTTCGTTTCCGGTACGGAAATATTAAGCTATAAATACACGTTAGCCCAAACGATCGATTGCTACGCCTGTCCCGATGACAATTCAAACGCTACATCCTAAATCAGAGAAACAAAAAGACGGAGATAGCCGGAGAACAAGAGTGTGTGTATAAGAGGGAGGGAGAGAGAGAGAGAGAGAGACATGCAGAGAGATTGCAAAGCAACTAGAGCCGAGCAGAGATTCTGGTAATGCCAGAAACGTGGTGCGTTACACACGCGTTAGTTTCCCATCCTCCATACGATTACACGACAATATACGCGTGTATATCCAGTGTATCCTCTACATACAACTATAACTCTGGTTAGTATGTTTCTCCCGTTATGGGTCACGCGGAAATGGTGGCATGATTACGCGGCTGCTCATTGTTTGCTACGCTAGGCGAGTGCATCCCATATGCACGATCCTCCCATCCCTTCCTATCTTTCTCTCTTTCTCTCTCTCTCCCTCCCTCCCTCCCTCTCTCTTTATGTCATGTTCCCGTATTCTCGCCCCCCTTGCAACCCCTTACAGCATTAACCAAAACGCAAGCGCATTGAAATTAGTTTTGATTTATGCGTTGTACGACCGACTCTGGCATTCTCTATGTTTCGTGTATTCAGCTTCCCCAAATGCATCAATGTATTTATTAAGAATTATCAACTCAAGAACTCTCGCATTCTCAAAACCTTACTCCTTGCCTTTGTCTCCTTTCTCTAAACTTTTCTTCCTAAGAGAAAATCTAGCTCTGAGCCACGTTGGGCTGAGCCAGTTCCTCTTTGCCCTGTTCCTTGCCTCCATTTTGTTTTTTTTTTATTAGCCTGTTTTATTGAGGATGCCATCGGAAGTATAATCTCTGACAAAAGTAAATACGGATCTTTAAAACATTTTATTATATTCGCGTCTTGAGAGAAGCGAATTTATATGCAAATAAATGAAACGATATAAATCTGTATCATTTTTATTGTTAGAATGATTGCAATCGAATATCATTATCTGCCCATGTGTTATAAGCATCGAAATACAGCGTTACATTATCTTTCAAACTTTTCAACGTTACAGTAACGAATGTGTCAATATTGATGAGAATTTGATTAGAAATAATTCATCAACAATTATTGGAGTGCTACGGTTTTCTTTATTTTTAATCATCTCGAAGGAGCGGTGGCTCACTACACTTTTATTCACCTGTATCTCAGCACTGGAAATATATTATGCTCGTTATTGTGACAAGACACAAATCCAATTGCCCGATAACGTTGACAGTGCTCTTTCTCTTAAACGAGGAGATCAACTATTATCTGCGAAGGTGGACTGGTTCTCACGACAATTCTTGGTGATCGTAAGAGCACACCTATAAACACGCATTCAATCTGCGAATCCCCTTTCAGTTCACGGTATCCAAATATTGACTGAACATTGATAAGACACTCAGATCGAGAGTTCAATTCAATCGATGTATGAAATAAAAAAGGTGAGAATGCTCCAACAACTAATTTAAAAAAAATTCAAAACATTTCAACCCCCTCGGACATGCACTCACTTCCGGAAGGATTTTTTTTGTTTGAATTTTTGTTTCTTCTATCCCTTTCGACCTCCTCCGTCGATATAAGAAATAAAAAAAGATAAGAATGCCCTAACAACTAATTAAAAAAATAAAAAAATAAAAATACGACCCCTCATTTTTTCGACCTCTTTTAACGATTTAGCAAATAAAAAAGATGAGAATCATTTTTTTAAACCATTTTGTGGAACTCTAACGCTGCAAACTTCATCTTCATCAAATTCAGTATCATTATTTTTAATTTGTTGAATGTTTGCATTGATCGTGGGCAGTTGACCGTGTTGGGCGGTCATTGACTTTTTTGAATGATATATTTCAACGAAAGGTGAAAAAAAAATTGAAAATTTTCACTTAATCTGCATGCACTTAAGACTAAATATCATCCATGCTGTTATTAACACCGTCTTTGTTCTTTTCTTCTTCGTTCCTTGAAGAAGAACCACCCAAGCCATTTGCGAAATTGACTGTTGAACGCCACAAAAGTGGTTCATTTCGCAACCACTTTGGAGCAGAACCGAGTGAAAGGACGAAGGAGAGAAAAGAAAGAATTTGCGGATAAAGAAATAGCAGGGTGGGAAATGTGTAAGTGGGTGGGCAGCATCGAGAAGAAACGGTCGTGGGAAACGACGAGGTTCGCGTGTTGAACAGAGTCGAGAGGAATAAAGAAGTGTTTTTCTCCGCCGATAGAATATTCATTTCGAGCAGGTGAGCACAGGGCTGCACACTCTTGATTACTCGAGAGCTTTTCTCCTTCGACGATAGTTTCCTATTTCCCACTCTGTACATCCGTATATACAGATATATATATATATATATATATGAATCTCGAAAAAAATGCCATCTTTTTCTATTTCTTCAGTTTTTTTCAAAACGATAAAAAGTTACAAAAATCCACGTGTGAATTCAGAATTTTTCCTAAAATTACATTTATTATTCAAACACTTTCGTTCGAGTCTAAATGATTCGAATATTTATGTCTTGTAACAATAAACGACTTTTTGAGGGAAAATAGATCATTCCTTTTTTCAACGACTCGATGTATCTTCCGTTTAGTGGGTTTCATTAGCTTTAGATTCTAAATCGAGAGGGATGGAACAAAAGTTCAACCAGATCGTAAAAATGTTGGAAAAATGACAAAATTCAACGTTGCTGAATGTTGATGTGGAACGTTTCATACATTATATTATAGTTTTATTTGTGCTATGGTTTTTGCTTTAGTTTTGCGTTTACTATCTCTCCAGCTTTCGCGTTATTTTTTCTTTGATTTTACACCGAAAAGTGTGATAAAATAGTACAAAACCGATAGACGCAAAAAAAAAAAAAGGGAAGAAACAAGAGATGTGTTACTAAAAAAGCTCGTCGTTCATAAAATTCCATACAGCGTACTTTTTATTTTCTTCTGCTTTGTTAGCCCATTATATTCTTAACTTTTTCTTCGCACCGCTCGGTCTCGTTCGTCTTTTGTTGTTTTTTTATTTTTTTATTTTTTTTTCTGTGTTTTTTTTTATTATTCTTTTTAGATAATGCACCGAGCCTTCTATTTTAGTTTGTTCTGTGTCGATCTTTCAAAAAATAACCGCGAGGCAGTGCTCGAGAAATGCCACGAAGCGTGTTCTGAGTGAAAAAAATTTCCGGTGATGCGCTCATCGAGAAAGAAATATCCGGAAGGATACACACGTACGATACGACCGAGCGGAAAAAGAGACCCAACAGAGGGGGTGATAAAAAACAAAATGTTTCGATACAACGCCCCAGTGAGTTCCACGAGTCTCGCGACGACAGAAATAGTATTGATGTATCGATACACGTATGAGTGCATATATGACGATGTCAATATCGTCTGTGCTCCAAGTCACAAGGACGCCATTTTATAAGCTTCCTTCGTGCGAAATCTGATGGCATACGTCTTTGTGACACTCTTCAATCGATATATACATTTTTATTGCTCAAAATATGTACATATATAAATTTTATATAAAACTTCGATTGATACATACCTTGACAGTATCCCCTCTTGTTTCGTACTAGACGTTTGTGTTTCGAATTTGATGCACATAAATTTATTCACGAGGTTTTTATACATTTATGATGCCAAGATCGATTGATATTTTCAACCTTCGTTCTTCGTTCCGCTCTCATCTATGGGAAATGATGTACACAATATATTTATATCAAATATACCATCTTGGAATAGGAATCATTTTCTACATGCATGTTTAATGCATTACTGTATAAAACCCTCGAGCTAACTTGTATAGCCAATAAATTGACTCGTGCATTATTGGCAATTTGCACGGAAAGTTTCTTAACTCGATTACCCTTGGAGTACACTTGGGAAGTGGAAGAATTGGCTTTTATCACGTTGTTTCGATTGAATGAACAATGGGCAAATAATCACTTCTGGAATATCGAAAACGTGGGGGGTTTTTTTTTCTCGTTTGCCATTCGGAGGTAATCAGTTTGATGAAGTGACACATCGTGATTTTTTATAATTAAGTTATATGACACGCTGTTCGACCATTTTTATGAATGATTTCATATTCTGACATGAAAAATAAAGCAACAAAAACGTTGACCTACTTAAAAAGAACTTCAAGTCAAAGGTACTAATGGTTACAAGCGGTTTTGAAGTGAAAGACATTCGTTGGTGAAAAAAAAAATTTAACCTAGAGAATGACCTCATCCTGACGACGTCATTTTTCTTTTTTGCTTTCTCAACTTTTTTTTTCAACCAAAGGGACGAAAGTTAGGCTGCACGGAGGCAAAGAAGGATTACGGGAATTGAGAAGATGAGGGAAGAATGAATGAAGCGATGGAAAGCGATGTGACAATAGAGCCTCGCGACCTGAAGACGTGAAAGACGATGAAAGTCATAGAGAGGTGAACCCACGTGGGCGTGAACTCTCGGGCTGAAAAAAGAAGGTGAAAAAAAAAACATTCTATGAAAAGGAAAGAGGAAGAGGAAAGAAAATTCGAGTAAGAGGAAATTCTGTGGTGTCTGGCGTGACGTATAGGAAGCTCATAAAAGGGGATGTAACGAAGCAGAATGTGGGGGTTGTCCAAAGAGTTTGACGTCAACATACGTATTAAATATTTCATTTCATATTTTATATCGGTCTCTCAACTAAAATTCATGTTCTTATCATTGCATTAATGATTTAATTTCATGTTAAAGATTAAGTAAAATTCTGATGTGCCAACTTTAGTTAAGAATTTATGTTGCTTTGCGCGAAGAGTTTTTGTGCATATGGAATGGGGAAAAATTTTGCAAATTTTTTTTTCACAAATAATCTTTCATCTCCTCTCATCGTTAAAATTTATCTCGACTATTTTTATAGATTTTTGACATTATGTAAATGAATTCTTGGATTAATCCTCTGAGCCATACATTTTTTCTTACGTGAAGTTGACTTCGCACGTTTGTTACCCAAGGGGTTTTAGGAGTCGCTAGGAAAAGAGGAATCTGGACTTTAAATTTGGAAATTCAAAATGAATTAGTTATTTCTTTTCAGGCAACAACTGCCGTATGAAAAATTCGGAAAAAACGTTATCAAATATTTTGAATTGTATTGAGTTTATGCAAAAATTGACAATCCGATGTTCATATTAGTTCAATTATCAAAAAATAAATCTTTTCGTGAAAAAAATCCGAAATTCAATTATTTCTTTATGTACAGCGTTTGTAAAATCGACAAATAATAATTATTCACACATATTTTTTACTTCTGAATGTCTCAGGGTCCATCCATGTACAACCAAAAATCTAGGTATTTCTCGTTGGCACCGTGGTTAATGATCGAAAAACTGAAGAAAAAAAATAGATTCGATGACGTCGACAACCCCAATATATGACTGAAAGGGTCAATGCAAAAGGGTCGATAGCGAGGAAAAGAAAAAAACATACTTTGACACATTTGTATGCGTAGGTAATATAAACGTGGGTGCAGAAATACGCGAGAATGTGCGATAAAATGGAAGCGGATGAATGGGATGAGAAAGGCGGAAAATGAGTTGGTTTCTTTTATCTTGCTCATAAGCTTCTCTTTCTCTTTCACTTCATCTCGTCCTTTCGTTTCGCTAAGTTTTCCATGCTGATTCTGGCTGACGTTACGACAATCTTATACACTGAGCTGGTGGAGGAATTCATTTCAATGAATTTGCATTCTAAGGAGATAGAAATTCGTCCATCAGTTTTTACATCTCGTCGATCCCGGTCTCGTTCGCTCTCGATCTCGAGCTAGAATCGTGGCCAAGCAAAGAGAATATAATGCTCACGCTTACAACGCCACGAAGCAAAGTTTTTTTTTTTTTTTTTTTCGTTTTATTTTTTTACACTCGACCGTATATCCCTTTTCATTTCTTATCCAACGTCTTGCGGTCTCGTTTCAACGTCATGAACCCGAAGAGCGATTTCATGATCGAATGACAATTTTTATTTAATCGTAGTTAATTGGTAACCGGAAAACCTCCTCGTTGGCTGGATCTTCCAATCTCGTTTGCATAACGAATTTATATTCTTGGCAAACGAATTATTCCTATCGTCGGTTTTTCTTTCGTGAAGAATCGAAAGTCAATTGAATAGCTTCCACAAAATCTTACCGCGATCGAGAGCATCCTCTCATGTTAATTATCAGTGCGCCGTTGCGACTGTTTCAAGAGAACCAAAAAAAAAAAAGGAACCAAGATAACGAGAGAATTTCCCATTGAATCGGAGTATTTAATGTTTTTACCTGTTAACGTTCGTAACTTCGGGCTCGAGAACTCGCTGGGAACAATTGAAAAATCAAGAAACGTACAAATTCGTTCAGAAAGAATCCATGCAAACACGACAAGATTTTTCTATCACGATTCACCTTTTATTTTTTCATATCCAACAAGAGAGAAAGTTATGAAACTCGTTTTTAAAGAATGGTTCGACGAAATAAAATACAGAATTGGGAAATTCACCATCAATTTTATTCAATCATAGTCCTAAAAGATACTGATTAAATTGAAAACGCATTAATTCTGATGGTTTTTCATCTGAAGAAATTCTTCTATTACCCAAAGCTCTTGTACGTTTAATTATATTTTTCTCATAAGCCATTTCTGTGTGAGTGGTCACCCAACCAAGTATTGACCTGCCCTAAGGCTGCTCAAGTTCAGTAATGGCTGGAGCTGTACACGGACCGCGAACTCATCGCTGTTGGTATCGTTTAATTGAATATAAAAAAATTATATAAATAAATGTTATATATGTATGTTAAGTAAGTTACAAGTTAAGCAGCATCGACTTCGGTCAGTACTTGGTTGGGTGATCGCATAGCCACGTACCGCTGGCGTATCAATCGCTGAGCGAGCAGGCGCAGTTTTCGCTGAGTTCGACGGTGTTAACCAACTGAAACTCAGTGAAAACATAGCCGCCTGTATGGGCCAAGGTTTTTCACAGTTTCCCTTGGTCCTCGTGCGAATGCGATACAGTAATGCATTAGAAAAAACTGGCTGTGGGCAACACTCTGGAGGGAACTGAAAGAACTCAGAGGAACCCAGAGGAACCCAGGAACAGCCGCGTAGTGGGGATAAAAGTGAGGGAAAGGATCGTAGAAACCCGCAAGAGGTTCTCGCAATACTTCTGTTTTTCCGGTCGTCTCTAATCCTTGATTACGCAACTGAGCTTGTAATTCACGATAACTCAAATTATTGATTTGTCTTGCTTGATCATTATCAGGCGAGATTTCGTCGTCTGGAGTGTCATTATTTTTCCGAATAACATTTCGCAATCGTTCCCGTAATGTTGCTGCACTCCCTTGTAAGGACAAATTGCGAGCTTCGAGTTCTTCTCTAAGTTGATCCAGCGAAAGCGAATCAACATCTATTTCACTCACAGTATCTACGGTACCAGTCATTATTCAAGCCCGTCTAGCTTCTATTAACATTCGTCGTAGCACTCGTATTCGTTGTTGAGATTGTATACGAACTTTTCACTCACATACAAAAAAAAAATGTTTAATCGTCAATCGTCAATTTTATTTTTTGGCTTTCAATCCCGGCTGAGCCCCCAATTTGTGGGATTTAAATAAGACCAGACCAGATTTATTAAGACAATTACAATATTTTTTATTTAATTTTGATACATGAACACGTCTTTTCTCTATATCCCGTTCGCACACAGACTGCTCTTTTTTTCTTCTGAGTCCTTAGTAACCGTTTTTCCTTTTTTCCATAGCCTTCTTTATCGGAAACTCGAATCATACTTAATTACAATCCTACATATATATACATGGGTGTATGGAGGAGGTGTACGGAGTATGATATTGGAAGCGACAAACGAACAAAGAGCAACGAAAGGAGCGTCTTGGTACGGGATATCGGCGATGCCATCGGAGTGTGAGAGGGTTGAAAGAGCGTATTCTATTTTCCGGTCGAGGTAAACGATTTCGATAAGAGAACAGCAAAGAACGTTGAGTACAGAGGAAAGGAAAGGACTGACCGTGTGGATGGACTCAATGTGCGCTGCTAGGGTTGTGAGAAAGGGTGAGAAAAAAAAGAAGATTGTACTCTTGCCATCCTCGTGTGGTTTTTTGTGTGTATTTGTGTGTGTGTGGGTGTGTTCAAAGGAACGACGTTGGCGGTGGCATCGACGCGACTGAGGTGAAGCTTATTTCTCGATTCTCTTTCGGTGATGACCCCCTGGGGTGAATCTCGAACGTCGGGAAAGTTCCGTGTACATGAGAGCCGCTCGGACGACCGAGCGATAAGTACGATCAAAGTTTTTTACTCTTCTCCTCCGTTCTCGTAAACTATATCGACAGCGAAACGAGTTGCACTTATCCTGAGACATTTCTTTCCTTCGTATATACCTACAATGACGAGAAAACAAATATTTTTACTGAAAAATCATTCGATGATCATCCAAAGTATAAACAACGAATCGATACGAATGTTTTATAAAGATTCGTTGCTAAAAATTCTTCCATCAACATCGCCCTCTCCCATCATTTTTCATCATTACGTCCAACCTTGTGTTTCACCTTCGTGAAAGTTTAAATAAAAGTTAATCGTTATTTTTCAAATTGGATAAGAAAATTTGTAAAATTCGGTGACAAAAAAAAAACTCATTTTGTCAGAACAAACATATGCAATTTTTTTTGTAAACAAGTGAAACTGAAAATAAAATTCCGATGATTATGCGAAATAAAAACATGTTAAAAAAGCGGAGATTTCGTAAAGAGTTATCGGAAAATATTATCGGCGTAATAAATATGATAATTCCACCTTTTGCAATTTAATAAATAGAGCCAGTTTTTGATGACATTTCCAATAATATTACTGCCTTGAGCACGGTGGTGGTTTTCTTTGTATCGAAAATAATATTTATAGTTTGTTGGTTCCTCTCGTATGAGTTTTGATAAAAAATTTCATCGCGAATTCTATGCCGGGCGGGAAAAAAGTAGCCAAAAATGTTTGAAATGGTTGTTGTCGAGGGGCGGATACACGTATGTATTTCGTTATAGGTTTTGGTTATGTAAATTGGAACGAATCGATATTTAGCGAGCTACCGACATAAGCCCCTGCAAAGTTTAATAGAAACGAGAAGGTGGGTAAAAGCGATAGTGGGGGTTTTAGTTAAGGGGGGAAATGGTTAAAACAGGAAAGCAAAATTTGTGCGGTTCCCGGATACACAGCGGGAAGTACGAGGGTCAATCGCGTCAACGAGACTTTCCAGTAACTATATTTATACACATTTATGTGCATGCGCGGATGTATAAACATATACATGTAAGAGAGTGTGCGGTGTTAACCTTGGAGGCACAAGAGAGAAACTTTCGACATGGGAGCTCTTTAATAAGTTACGAGGCTTTGGTACAATGTGCTGGTCCCGCATAGGCCACTACTGACTGAATTTTCCGTTCTCTCGTCGACGTCGACGAACGGATCGAGAAACAGAGAGGAAAAGAACTGTAGGGCAAACTCAGTTGAGCAGCTTGAAATAGTTATGTTTGAATAATCCTCGTAGGACCAAGCTAAGAATTACTAAAATGAAAAAAAAAAAAAAATGAAAAAAATTGGGTTAATAATTCTCGAATTGCCATCACGAATTAATTAATTCCGACTAAAAATATTCGATGGGAGGATTCATTCACTTTAATGTTAGCAAAAAAATAACCACTTGGTTGATGGTTGATGTGAAATTATTTGGGAATTTTCTGTACAAACACGTGTGAAAAGGTGTGTGTTTTTTTTTTTTTAAATAGTTGTTTATTTATTTTTCCACTAATGAGAAAGCGTTTTCGGTCTGATATCTGAACGTTGAAATTTAATGCATAATGTTTACATTATGCAAGTAGAAACGCTGTACAGGAATTTCTGCTATGGCTCTGTTTCAGAACTTTCAAATGGATGCAGAAACTTTCAGTAAAAGGGTTTTCTTTATACATTTTTATGAATGAAATTTTTTTAAATGTACTTCAAAGTTAACCGCATGACTGATAGCGATGGGTTCGCGAATCGTGTGTAACTTGGGTCATCACTAAAGCCAAGCAAACGTGGGCGAGTTCAACACTTGGTTGGGTGACCGCTCAGTAACAGATCGGTTTACGTATCAATCGTTGAGTCCGAGGCAGTTTTTGTAAGTTCCTGATGACGATGAACATTCGAAACTCAATGAAAATGTAACTTCTGTATCGACCAGGTTTTTCACAGTTTCCCTGAGCCCTCAAACAGTAAATTCGGGTTAAAAGTGGTGGAATGTTGTCGCAAAAACTCGCAAGAGTCGCCGAGACAATGACAAACGACTAAAATTAAAATAGACACTTCACCGTACATCAAAATTTACGCATTAGTTTAGAACATGGAACTCGAGAAGCTTAGTGTGTGTTTTATAGAAATAAAAAAATTTCAACAATTTTGCGTTTTGTCCCTTCGTTCGTCGATGATTTTTGCAATAATTTTTCGTGGATTGATCCCATCAAATACGTGATTTGAGTCTGTACAAGTGTCTGTATCGAAACAGTCCTTGGAACGGACCGTAAACACGAAGTAGTAAGGTCCGAAAATCGGAAACGGTAACTAGTAGTAATTGTCGAGCTTGGGTCAGACAAATCGTATTACCTCTTCTGTGCTTGGCTCGAACTTACTCTTTCTCTCTCTCCCTTGGATTAACTGGCTTTAGTGTGTTATAACGCACTAAACAACTGAGCAACGACTTAGTTAAGTTAATTCACTTGATTTCACCAGGTAATGTAGATCCATTCGTTTATTAATGAAACTTTAATTCACTGTTTTGGAGAAAAAACCGATCTGTGTGAATTCGTCAGTTCTTTAGTAAGTAGAAATATTTCGAATTCGACGCAAATTCATAGGAAAAATGTACGGAAGTATGACTAAGAATCCCAGCAACGTTACAACTATTTGACGAGAGCTAATTAAATGAAAGTGTTTAATTTGCAGCGTTGAAAATATTCAAGACGAAGCTGGAACAAACCTCCACCTCGCCATGTGCTAATTACCCAAAAGCAACGTCAGTTCTCTCTATCTCTCTCTCTCTCTCTCTCTCTCACTCTCCCTCTTCCTCGCTCTCTTTCTCTCTCATTCACACTCTTCTCTCTTTCTCTCTCGCTTTATTTATCTCAACGTTCGTTTATCTTTGAAACCAGACTCTAGTTAATTTGTTAAAACGTTAAACTGAAAAGCTTTTATAATCTACGTCAAACATGAAAATTTCACGAAAATTCACAACAACAACAACAACAAAAACGTTAGAAACTCGGATATTTTTGACGAAATTCGTTGATGAGTTTATTCACAAGCTCATGATAATTACCCCTGCTGTTTCTGTGTATATGTGAATGTTTGTGTGCGCGCGTGTGTGTGCATATCCATATTTTTTTAAAAGCAATATTGCTGACTTCGAATATACAGATATTATTTAGTGGTGCATTTAATCTCATTGCAAAATTGCAGAGCTTTATAATATTTCATATAAAATGGTTACAAAGGATGGATCTCGGAACAAAATGTGTTACGATATATTCTTTGATCGAAAAACCCCGAGCTTGTAGGGAATTAAATTCTGTTGCTACGCTTGTTGATGGCTGGGATTTTATTTTCTTTTTAACGCTTGAAATTGAAAGGACGCACGTTCCATTTAAAATTCACAATTTTCAATTAAAAAATCCGCCTGTTTCTGCAAATTGGAGAAAATTCTGACAGACTCCGAGCGGTTTCTAGTATTCTTTTTTTTATAAGAGATCAACTGAAATTTCCATTGCGTATTTGCATAACGGACAGTAATTGAATTTTTAGTAAACTTGGTTGGAATTTATTTATCGAAGATTATAATGGACGTTGCCAGACTCTTTTAGTAATAATGTTCATTTTAAATAAAACAATAAAAATATCACATGCGTTAATAAGTATATTTTCTATGAGCTTCACACAAAAATAAACGCATTAAAAGAATCAACAAATTTGTTCCAATCGATGAAACAAAAAAAAAATTGGCCATTAAAATATTATTTCCTCCAACTATTCATCGACAATCTTTCTAAATTATTATAAGTAACAAAAAAATTACAAAATCTCTGAAATGTACATTTTCAAATTTTCATCGATTTAGAACGGATTTCTAACCGAGTGAAATTTATGCCTAATAACTCGTTTATGCTGAATAAAATTAATTGTTATGAATGTCAACAATTTATTTATCGGAACTAAAATAAGATTTAATTGTCGTTTGAAATAAGTATTAAAAATCATGATCCCCAAAGGGATGGTTTTAATTGGAATGAATGTTCATTTGTAACAAACTATGGTACCTTTCCCATGGAGGTTTTTATACGAATGAAAAATGAATCTAATGAACGATTATTATCAACGCAGTTTAGGTTTTCGTAGAGATTTTCAAGCGAGGTAGAGAGAACGAGTGTGTGCTCGCCAGTGGTAATTCCAATTTGGGGACAGGAGTGTTTGCGCGCGACAGAGTCGAGTGTATTGCACGCAACTGTGCGGTAATTATATTTAGCCTCTCTTGTGCACTAGCAGAAACCAACCCTTATGCTTCTGCTTCTCTTTCCACCGCAGTGCAAACCCTACTTGTGCAAGTTTATATGAAACCGAGCTAGAGAAAGAGAGCGAGCGAGAGAGAGAGAGAGAGAGAGAGAGAGAGAGAGAGAGAGAGAGAGAG
>JACEOJ010000122.1:319574-385926 GCA_013761285.1 Campoletis sonorensis
AATAATAATAATAATAATAATAATAATAATAATAATAATAATAATAACAATAGTAAAAAAAGAGCAAGGATTTAAAATAATGATCGGCACCCATTAATTTGGGCAAAATAATAATCTGAACGCATTAATTCACAACTCAGTGATTGTGATAACAAACAAAAGCAAAAAAAAATGAATGCTCACAATAAATCTATGTGCTCTAGCAGGGAATTCGCATTAAATTGAGAAATCCAATTGAATAGAGTTTTCAGCACGAACCAACATAGAAGAACTATTGACAAGCGGTAGTCATATTAACTTACTAATATCTGACTCATAATTTATAAGTAACGGTGGCGAACCATTCGATTTACGAACCCAGATTTGGTACACACAAATTCATAACTGCGCTCTCTCGCTTCTTCTCAACCATTTTTAAAAAGAGGGAGAGAGAGAGAGAGGAGAAGAAGAAGAAGAAATAGATGAAAAGAGGGAAAGGGAGATTGAATATCAGATAAATTCTGCTTCTGTTTATCTCGTGATAAACAGAAGTAGAGACGTTTCAGTATCAGACACGTGAATGTTATAGAGAATCTTGGCGAATGTCCAGACACAAGGACAAGCCACACGTTATATGTGGGTCACAGCCTGGATGAACGTGGAAACAAGATTTGATTCGTTGTATCCGTTTATCCTCGAAAAGGTACCCGAAAATACTGTCAGTATTCGTGTCGCGCATCTATTTTAACATAAATCAGCATTGCTATATAAATAGATTTTCCCTGAAGCCTTGGTTTGTCACCTCAGAACTCAAATTCAGGTTGCATAGTCGATGGACTCGAAAAATAAACATGGATTTGGTCATGAAAAATTTCGATAAAAACTTCGTATCCCTAAAAAGTCAAATTATCGATAGATATTCGATTCTTTGACTTCCAGGTTATGGCAAAGTGGCGAATTTCGAGAGTCTGGAATAAATGCAATCTATGAAATCTCTTTTGAAGAGAATTACTTTTTTTCAATCTCTAATCCTTCACTGTTGAATTTTTAGATGCTACTTTGAATTACGAAGAGTTCTTTAATTCAAATGTAAGAATGGCTAAAGTTTTGATACTATAAAATTTTGCTTCTCGTATGTCTTCGGAACCTAACTTTCGAAAGTGTGTCAATTTTTTTGAGGATTTCGTTCCCGCCTAAATAAAAACCCAGAAAGAAGCAAATATTTCCTTTTCAATGATGAACATTTAGATAAAAAATGAGAGAAATGTGACAGGAATTTTTGCGCATTCTAATGAAGTAAGCATACATTATTATTATTTTTTTTTTTTACCAATCTAATTTGAAACGATGTTCCAAAGCATGTTTGTAAAACTTTTAACAGTTGGTCAAGCGTGGCAAAGCCAATACACAGATATTTATAGGAAAATTCGAAATGTCATCGCTAACCTCGAAGGTTGGGCAGCCAGAGAGTCAGTAACAGTTACGTGCTTGTTCTCTACCATTCCCATATTTGCATGAACCGTAGGACTATAGAGAGACAAAGTGTGTATACGCGAGAGTGCGAGTGAGAGAGAGGAAGAGTTAGATAACTAAAGCTAGATCCCAGAGGAGCTCATGTCGTTCTAGCTGGGAACCATATATCCTGATAGCAAAACCTTCGTGAGTTAGCTTCAGTTGCAGTGAAACGTGTCCTCTACTGCTGAACAGTTCGCTAGTTATATGAAGCCCGCAGTGTTTGTTAGACCACAAAAAAAAAGAAAGAAAAAAAAGCCAAACAAAAAACAAAAACGTTCTCACTTGATTTTATTCTGAAATGTAGGTTAATTTTCTTCATTCTCCTGTAAAATTGCGTTAGAATATGATTAATTGAATGTGGGAACATTAGAGGTAATATTAAAGAAGCCATATAATACCGAGGAAAGAGCATTTTCTTGCCGTAGGAATATGAATTAAAACACGTCCATTGAATTGAATTGAATCAGTGCATTGCGGAAAGTTGAAATCGTGGCAAGCACATTTTTCGAATATTTTTAAACCATTTTTATTTTCGTGTGAGTTTCGAATTTGAATTTTAATTTTTTTATATTTCATATTAGCTCCGCTATGGAATTTTGAAGAATATTCTGAATAGTTATAGAGGTTTATTATCATTATTTCTGTACCTCACCACGCAGTTTTATCGTAAAATTCTCAAACTCATAAAATCGATAGACTTTCTTTTTTTTTTCTTTCTGGTAATCCGAGCGGTCACTCAATCTGAAAGTTCTGAAAGTTTGAGTTTACATAGCCTCCAAAAATCGTTTGCCTATCTCCGATCCTCGATATATCGGTATAGAGAGATTGAGTAATAGACAAAGAGATTGCAAGATAGAATATGATATGGAGAGACCAGACACACAGAAAACCTTTTTGCTCTTTGGCTTTTGACCTCTCACGCTCTTCGGTACTACCTACCCTCTCAGCGTTATTTAATTTTCTCTCTCTTCTTTTACTCCAAGCTGACTTGGCACCGAGAATGCCAGAATTGGTCCGGTCGCTGAGCTTTTCTCGTGTCCATCCAGCAAATTTCTCCTCTCGATCTTTCTCTCTCTCTCTCTCTCTCCCTCTCACTCTTCCTCTGTCGCTATTCATTTTTCCTTTTCCATCTTCTCACACGGTTCAATATCAATTTTTGCGTGCGAGAATATGGAATTCGAAATCGCGTTTGCAATTTTATTCTCCAGAGAGCTTCATACAAGAAAAAAAAACACGAAAAACAAATGAGAGTAAAAATGAACAAAGAGTGTCTGCGCCGATGAGCTTTTTTTTAATTTTACTGAATCTATTTCCACAGTAAAAATCCCTTGAAATTGTACCGAAAATTTATAATTTAAAATCAAAAAGGGAGGTTTCATTTTATTGGGGACGAAAGGAAAAAAAAATTCTCATTCGATACAGTTCACTTGTAATATTGGTCACAATGAAGACTTTTTACATCAGACATAAAAATAGTTGCATTTTCATTGAAATACCGACTCTATCAATTAAATTTATTTTGTGATTCAAAAATTAGTTAATCCAACTATTATTTGATTGGGACGATAAATAAATTGGAATAATGTGAATGTGTGTCCTATATTGAAATTCTCAAAAAGATATTTTGATAATAATACTGATTAATGAAACCTTTCGTCCGAGTCCTAGTAATTCATCTGCTATTACTTTGTATTATTATTATTTTTTTTTTTCAAGATCTCTAGGTTGTAGTAATCGAAGTATTTTTTTTAGTGATCTAAAAAAACATTCAGTTGAACGTATTCAACAAACTAATGGAATCGTGCATGGGAACCAACTTCCTGTCTTTTCAACAATATCAGTTTTTCGGTGTTTCCATTTTTTATTCCAACAGCATGAACCTGATGGTTTTCCACGTATCAGGAGCATTTCATTTTTCATCACGTTTTAATAATGACTTTTAAGCGATTCAGGGATTAACATTACTGTCGCATCAGCATGATTATAATAAAGTCCACGGTATTGAATTAAAAGGCAAGTTATCACAAATGTGACGCGATCAACGTCAAATAAAAGTTGCCTATTATGAATTCTCTCCGTGCCTTGTGTGTTGGAGCGTAGTTGGGAAAGGAGGGAGGGGGTCGCATATTTTATACCCTTCTTTTACTCATTCCTATGGTTTGACTGAGTTTTTTCTTCCAAGTAACGTTTGAGAGGTTCATTGAAGCAGGCGGGGTGAAAAAACTTGGCGCGAAAAGATAGTCGTGCAGCTTAGTGTAAAAAAAAGATGGTTGGATGAAAAAAGAGGAGGAGAACGGAAAAAGAAAGTCCTCTTCCTCTTGTGCCTTCTTCCCCATACCTTCTCGTCCTCATCTCTATTCGAAACCCCCTGACGTTGTCGCTACGCTCTCCATCCTCCGTTTAATACGGTTTTAATGAAGAAACTAACGACTTTAATAAACGCGTCATTAATTACTGCGTTCCCGTGAAGAAACGCCGAGGTAATTCCATCCAATAAGACTTTTATGCACTGTATACCGAATATATACATATTGTGGGTGGAAAAAAAAATGGATCAAGAGCTTTTCTCTCGAAGTTACTATAAAAATAACAAATACATTCAACTGACTTGTGTTGCCAGCAGAATTTTCGTGCAAAATCATAGTCTGCGTAAGTTTATGTTCTGCAATGGGGGCTGGAAAAATTCAATGGCTGAAATTTGAAATTTATTTTCAACTCTCTGGACTCAATTCATTGTTCAATTTACGATGATTAATTAATCATTCAATTACCCTCTGTTTTAACGTTTCTTTTAAGAACTCTGCGCAAAAGTTTTGCACACCTGTGCTAAATATACTTTTGCTCAACGTCACTAAATCCCACTCGTACAAATATAATCTTTACAATAAAAATAAGGAGTTGACGTCGTGTAAAACTCTCTTAAACGATACTGCAGTCTTGCAATTGCCTATAAATTTAATTTACTGCGTCGAGGCCTTATTTCCATCGTGAAAAGCGATTTCTTCTCGTCTCCCGACACGGACATTTTCATGTGCAGTTTCTGCTTCGAACTCGCAGATGAGATTTAATAAAATTCCATTTGCGTATAGAAAGATCAAGTACCGTAGCAAGTGAATCACAAACTCGAGAATGTCAAATAGCATTTATTTACCGGAGGAAATTGAACATTTTTCAACTCTATTGCCTTCATCACGATTTCAGCTTTAAACATAATAAACTTTTCCTTATTCTCGTAATCCTCATATTTTTTTAATATTCTGCACAATTTTTTCCAATATTTGCGATTAATTCCAAAAAATCGCAGGTTTCTCAACAAATAATATATTTATATGACATTTTTTACAATATGACGGGAACATTGTTTCATTCACTTTTTAAGAATCCGGCCTTCGCCAAAGCTCATGTTTTTTTTTTTTTGATTTTGGGATTACTGTGGTTTCATCCTATATTTCTAAAAAATTCTAATAGTACCAGGATTACTTTTCGATGTATCCAGCAAAGTGTCCAATAGATTATCTAAAAATTCTAAAAAATAACAATATTTGACCTTCAATTCTTACTAGCTTGGGGTTATAAAGAAAAAAAAAAAATTCATTAAAATAAATCTTATTAGGTGTATAAAGTTACACTATTACATTTTGTCGCAAAGTACATTTAAGTTTTCAAAAATAATCCCGTGAGTTAACTTTTGAACGTGACTGTGACGAGACTATTACCTGAGTTTCCTTGCGGATGGTCTGAATCGCAAATTAACGAGATTCCCGATACAATGTTTATTCAAGAGTAAAAAACTGTACAATTGTTAATTTTTATTGACCGACAGCGATGGGTACGTGGGCGGTGCGTGGCTCCGGCAATGACAAAAGTTAAGCAGCATCGACTTCGGTCAGTACTTGATTCGATGATCGCTTAGCCATGTACCGGCTAGCGTATCGATCGCTGAACGGGAGGCGGTTTTCGCTGAGTTTCTGATAGTGTTAACCAATAACTGAAACCCAGTGAAAACATAGCCGCCTGTATGGGCCCAGGTTTTCTACAGTGTCCCTTGGTCCTCGTGCGAATACGATACAGTAGTGCATTAGGAAATAGTGGCTGTAAACTTAAGAACAGTGTAGTGGGGATAAAAGTGAGGGGGAAAGGATCGTAAAAACCCGCAAGGGTATACGCAGGAATAATAATAAAAAATCATTCTAATTGATGTTGGTACTGGAAGAGACGAAAAAAGTTGGCTAGATTGTGACATGAACAACAAATAACTGGCCTTGTTCGTTTTTGTTATAATCGCGCGAGGTATATTTTAATGAGGATTTCGAATCGAACGATATACTTACAAACTGTGAAACGGTCGATTTGAATGTGGATTATGGTGAACATAACTGGAGCTGCTGGTTTCGATCGAAAGAGGGAAAAAGGGAAAGAGAGAGAGTGAGAGGAATAGAGGGAGCGAAGGGCTAATTTAAATGCGGATGCACATGAATTAATCATGTAATGTTCAACGGTAGAACAGGCAACAACGTTTGTTCCCGTCGGATATTCAACCGAACAATTATGCGATCTGGGAGCTTTTAAAATATTTCCCTGTAGTCACTCGGTTGTTCTTGCTTGTGTGGACCTTGCCTACTCGTACGCGATCCATATTTCCCTCAACCCTGATTCGATGCGGAAAGACTAATTAAATTTGAAAATCCCTATTGTCCTGGTTTACCGCACTCGCATAGTCGAAACAGTCGCCTGTTCGCATTTTCCATCTCCCTCTCCTCCACCTCCTCCTCCTCCTCCTCCTCCTCTTCCCCGGCTTTCCACCAAACTTCCATTCGCAGCCTTTCATCCTGCTTTTCCCTTCTCTCCTATCCCTTGTGCATTCCATACAAATTTCGCATTCGCAAATCACTACAATACTCATGCATGTTCGATTCCGATTTTACTTACAATGGATAAAAATGTCGTATATATTGAAATAGAGAGAAAAAAAAAACAGGTAAAAACTGTTCTCCATTAGGGTGCCCATCATGTTTGTTCAACTGGGCTAAAAAAAGCTCGTAGAAAGAAGTTGACGAGCTCGTAAACGGTACTGCATTTTTTATTCCCATTACTGTCCCCCTGAATCCCAACTTTGAAACTTTGCTTCGTTAATTTGTCATAGCTTTAATCACTCAGTTAGAAATTTATTATTATCCCCACCAACTTTGTTATTAATTATTCTGATATTCATTTATTATCACGAGATTTTCTTGCTCCATTCAATATTTAACGCTTTACTGCGGTTGGACACGTTGCTACAGCGTATGTTAGTCAAAAATTTCATGCTCTAGATAAAGTATTCGGGAATAATATATTACTAAATCGGGATTGATGTTGAATGGCGGACGGCGAGTTGAGCCTTATTGATGATTTATTTGCAGCTTGGCATACCGATCGTTCATAACTCGAAATATGTTTCAAACCTGTTTGAAAAAGTCCTATCAATGAAATTTGGTTAACAATAATCTTCATTCATAAAGATAATTCAATTTAATTTAATTTAATTTAAAAAAATATATATATTCCGTTTAATTTAATTGAATTTACTTTAATTTAATCTAAAAACCTTATTCCGATTTATTTAATTTAATTAAAAAATATATCCCGTTTAATTTGATTTAATTTTTATTTATTCTATGAACGCATTATTTTGTATAAAGATGGAACTTTCTTTACTCTTCAGGAGGATAGAGTTTATCGTTTGTTTTGAAACACATAGGAATAGAAAAATACAAACTTTCAAAACTTATTTCACAGTTTTGTATGATTTAGTAAAGCTGTCCAAGCAACAAAACTTCTGATTGGTGACCTGCATTCTGAACGTTCTATGCATTAGAAAAAAAAAAAACTCATAAAGTTTCGTAATCTGTACCTTTATCTGTATTTTTTCACAAAATGGCGACCTGTGGAGTACCGATTACCGATTTTTTTTACATTTGTTTTGTTACTGCGCATCATAAAACAAAGCGTAATGGTTATTTCGACGCAATCCTCGAACTATTGTTAAAAAACACTATAATGAAGAAGACGAATATGAATTTAATTGGCCAAATGGTGGCTGAGATATTGTAGATACCAATTAAAAAAGTATATATTCTTGCGTATAACTTCACTAAAGTGGATCATGATTTTCTCTTCTCCTTGGAAAAATTTGTTCGTGTTCTTATGGAATCAATGAATATAATAAAATCAATGAATATTAAGAAAACAGAATTCAAAACAATAGCCAAACAGTCTTAAGGAGGTTCGATCGTTTCTCATGAGTTCGATAAATTCCAAGTTCAATTGTTCCAAATTCGTATGAATCTTCTTAACAATCATACTCAACTGTGGGTCAAATTTGAGGATAGTTTGACCGTTTATAGAAATCGAGTTATTAGCTGTAAAAGATCGTGTCTTTTTTCGTAACTTCCCATAAGACCTCGTGTTGAAGTTGCGATTTTAAACACTCAATATCTCTATTACCAGACGGTGACACCTTCTCAAATTTTTCACGTATTAATACGACGCTCAAGAAGATTCACGCAAAATTTCAAAAAATTATCTTGCAATAACTGTACTTGATCTAGAGGCGAAAAGTTGTAAGGTTCACCAGAAAATACAAATTCTGAAACGAAGTAAACCTGAAAAAAAGCTTCATCAACTATCAACATAAAAATAAAGATCGTCGAGTGAAAAAAGATTCATCCACATTGAGTCTGACACTTTTTCTCAACTTCGCGTACATTATTTATGCTCTGGAAGAAAACCATCAGGGACGACAAGGGATTTGGATCAAGGAGAGAGGGGAAAAAAAAAAAAAAACAATCGCGTTAACTTGAACTCTCGGATCAAGTGAAATACCGTGATTCGGACGTTGAGGTTAGAAAATCTTTTTTTTAACACACCAGAGTGTCTTGGCCTATCGTTGACTATAATGGTAGCGCGGAGTGATTCACAAGCGTTGTCTCTTGGGACATTTTGAGTCTTTGGAGAGATCGGCCGGTTCTGGACTCGTATAGATCTCTCATTCAAACCTTCATCAATCTTCTTACATGTCGAATCACTGTCGCCGCAAATCTTGATCCCCTCGGGTCTCGAATTTCATCTTCGATGTTTCTTCCACTATTTACTCTCTTTTTCTGTTGCTATTTCTCCATTTTGGCGGTGGAACTTGGCCCGTAACACTCGACCGCTCATCACGTTTTCATCGAGTTTCCTATTATTCACTCAATAAACACCGTCGCATAAAAACCTTCAATGGACTGCATCGATTCCGCTCTCTTTACTTTTCTACCGTGTCGCATTGCCTTCCAGTAAACTTCTCCATTCACTCGCGTCTTTTCATACTCTCGTGCTTTTTCGTGTGACATTCACTTTCGGGACGAAAAAGACTCGTTGACGTGAGTACTGTGCGCACAAAATTGCAACGGGATATCCTCAGGGAATCCTTTGTACTTTAGCATTGAATCATACAAACCAAATACATTCCTTTCAATTGCCCTCCCCTTTATCCCTTGAAGCAAAATTTTCATCAAATTATCCTGAACACCGTTGAACAACACGATTTTTCTTCCATATTCATAATAGACTTGATTTCAATCATGATGAAAGTTACAAAAAATGTTTATTCATGTTCTTTAAGTTTTCCGTTAACGGCGAGCCGTACTTTTTAGGTAAACAAGTAGGGTACGCTACAATCTTTCATTAATTAGACTGGATTCAATAAAAGAAAACGTCATGACTCATTATTGACTCATACGATGAAAAAGAATCAAAGATTCGTCAAAAACTGTCGAAAAAGGAAACTGCAATTCTAATAATACAAATTTTAAAAAGAGGGGAGACCGGGGCAAAACGGGTCTAACCTCAATCACGAAATACGTTTTCCCAGATAATTTTTTGACGTTTCGCGTACATCTTCTTGAGCGTCGAATTTGAATATGTAAAAAATTTGAAAAGGTTTCACCGTCTGGCAATCGAGATATTCAGTGTTTAAAATCGCAACCTTAACATGAGGTCTTATGGGAAGTTACGAAAAAAGGCGATATTTTACAACTCGATTTCTAAATGGCTATTCTTATTCAACTTTTACCCATACAGTTGAGTATGATTTTTAAGAAGATTCATACGAATGTTGAACAATTGAACTTGGAATTTACCGAACGCATGAGAAACGATCGAACCTCCTTAACGTCAAAGCAGATTTTTCTTTGCTTGAAAGCAAAAGCATGCAATAAAATTCTTAAAAACGAAATATAATAATTTTATTGTTCAATCATTTAATGGTAAATAATATGAGGGAACATGGGGTAAAGTAGGCTCCTCTTAAACGAAAATGCTCTTATCACGATTCTACATAATTTACACACTTGTTCATCGAAATTGGGAAAATTTTAAGTTCTGTGAAAATAAATGAAAATGAGGCAAAGTGTGTTCCCCTACTTGTTTTATTATTTATATGAAACCTAAAATTTGAAAAAAAAAATACCAATAATAATACGCGTTACAATAAGTTGTTATTTTCGTATTTGCATTTGGTTTTCTTTTGTATTTGATGCCTGTCCCGACATTTGCGGCACGAGCGAAGCGAGTGCTGCTGGTCATCATGAATCTGTCGTGAATCGATCGTACTTTCGACCGGCTATGAAGAAAAATAGTATACTCTACACGGGCAGAAGTTTGGAAGGACTGAACTGCGCAACATGCCCTCGGCTTCGCCTCGGGCATGAAGTTGCCCAGTGCAGGAGTCCCAAACTTTCTGGGCTTGTAGTGTAATATACTATTTAAGTCGTTTTTTAACATTCCTTCAGAGTAAAGATTACGAGATTTTTCTTTTCCGTATATACTTTGTAAATGAATTTTGAGCTTGAAATATTGAGAAGGAACTGATAACAACTGTAATTTATGATAAAAACGAGAGTTCGCGTCGCAAACTCTATACACCGATAAATTATTTTGAACTTTGCGCTCGTCACCAGCGTAATATGAATACACATTTTAGGCCATATTTTGTTTTATTATTTTTTAAACGGTTGAACTTTAGACCGGATAACTCTGGAAATGTTCTTTGAATGTATATGAGGGAATATACGTATATGAGAAAAAGCTACGCCGTGAGATGAAACCGAAGAGTAGAGCACGAACTATGAGTTAGAACTACAGCGAGAGCCCCGAGCTTATGAAACTTTTGCCATAAATTCGTCGTGGTTTTTTAATCATGGCCCGGTGTAATCCCGTCGACGACGTAGTACCTACGCATAATATGCACAAGAAAAAAAATATATCTATGCATCAATGTACACATAAACCTATACATATATATATATGTTTGTATCCATATGCAGAGCGTTTGTTAAATCGCGCCTGGGACTTTCTCGACTCGAGAATCGGTCATCTTCTTTTACAATCTCCCTCTTGCCTCATTTATTTGCAATCTTGCAAAAGTTGCACTAAAGCCATTAAAAAGTGTGTACGCGGCTATATTTTTATGAGCAGTACAAATTTACATGGCTTTAGTTGGAAATGCAGTTGCTTGATGTGCTTTTGATATTCTTATATTTTATTCTTTCTCAAGAACCTCCATAAGTTTTTTTTTTTTTATTCTACATTTTTTTTAAGCTACGCATTTTTACTTTTAATTTTCTGTACACGTTTCCGAAAAGTTTATACGTCAATTCGACAATTTTTTGATTTTCTTATTTACTTTTTTTTTATTGCTCACTAGAGAAACTTTTTTTATTCATCCAAGTCTAACCATCTCGTAGCTACCACCTGGACTGTAATCATCTGTTCTTTATAGAGTGTTCATTGCTGGAAGCACTCTTGAAACATTCTCGAAAATTCAGTACGACAATCGCGAGTCTGCGGATAATGGCTCTATGTTGTTGTTTTTTTTCTTTCTTTTTTCGTCTTTCTTGAAACCTCCTGATGCATCCTTTTCTATTTCTTTCCTGCAACGAGCTGCACATTCCCACGTTTTTGCCTCATTTGTTCCTCTCGATGGTTGCTTATTCTCATGGTCCAATGGGAATAATGTTGTGATGCAACGCGTTTCCTCCAACTCATAAAAATTACGAACTGACGTTCTTGGGTAGCATAAAATTCGATGAACATGTAAAGTTAAATGAACAAAATCGGAGCAGAACATCTGGTCGTCAAAAAAGTTGCAAATATTCTCTATAAACTATACCAATTCAAATAACACCTAATCGTTTGTGAAAACTAAATTTTACAACGTAGCAAATGTGTGTAAAAATGTTTCTTTATCGATACTTGCAGTTTGGTAAGGTAAGGTTTTAAAAATCAGCTTGAATCGTAACAGGTTTATGAAATAAAGAGCAACGTTCAAATGTGTTTTTTGATAATCCTTTTAGTTTCGCTGAATGCTTGAAATGGATTTCTTCGCGTACATATTCGTAGAGGTCTGAGTAAAATGTTATGTAATTATACGTTACACCGTCGTACGCGATACGAATCGTATATTGTTGTACACTAAAGAAAATGTGTTTCATGTTCTATAAGGTTATAAGCATTTTGACAATTATATACATATTTACAGTCTGTGTGCGTTTCACCAAAAGTAAAATTGCAGCTGTAGCCTCGCACGTGTCGGTTCTCTGTTACAACTGGTACTGCAACCCCCTCGAATTAGTAAACGCAACTTTGTACTTTTTTGAAGGGTGGAGCTAGCTAGAAACCGAAAGAGATATGCAGAGAGCGAGGGTGAGAAGAAGTCACGAACGTCACGAGGGTTGACGAAAGAGGGTTGTACGATTAAAGAAGGGGTTGCTAGTACTTTTCGTTGCTTATGCCAACCCACTCTCCATTCCTCCCTTACGAGAACTTTTTCCTGCTTGTATTGTTTATGGCCGTACGCTTCCAGGCTAAAAAACGAATATTGATTGTGTATGGAACAACTAGTGCGTTGTCAACAAAAATGCTGTCTAATAGGACCAGTTAAGACTGTTGTATGGTAAATTTTCTAGCAACAGAATTCCTTCAAATTTGAACCAGACAAAGAGAATAGTAATAGCTAATAGCTCGCGCAATTCGAAGAGGTTTCACCATGTAGAGGTCGAGATATTTATTTATAAAAATCACAATTTTCAGTAGTTTCTCATAACAGCACGTGTTGAAAGTTCAAATTTTCACCATTTAATATTTCGATTTCTAAATGATGAAGTCTTTTAAAACTTTAAATACGCTTTTATGTTATATCGAACAAGCTTTATTTAGTTTTTCAAAAAAATCGGTCGTGACATTTTTTCCAAGTTTTTGTTGTTACATAACAAATACAAATGACCTCGGACAATCTCGAGTTTAGAGTTTGATGTTCTTTAATCTATTTGTAACAAGTTTTTCTATTAACTTATGATCGCAAACCATTCTGTATGTAACGAAAAGTGAAAATAAAAATTTAGATTTGGCCGTCGCCATAGATCGTCCTTAATCTAATCAGAACTAAAATTATTTTGTGTTGTCAATTAACTATTCAGATCCTGTTAAGAACAAGAAATTCCAGTTTCTGTTCAAAAACTGTAGAGAAAATAATTTTCATGTCAAGTTATGCGTCTTGGTCAGGAATTTATTCATTTTGTTTTGTTAGGATCCTTTTTTATGAGAATAAAATTAGTGGTTCAAATTCGAACACAAGTCACTACATATGCGACTCTTTTTTCCATTTTCTTTCCTTCTTTCCATTCCTTCTCTCTCAATCCATTTGGATTTTTTTTTCTTTTGTGTCGACTATGATATGATGATGATGACGTCGTTGACGATGCAAAATTCTTGTTCCGCCGTTTTTATGGAACCTTTTGCAACAACGCGGATGCTGAGAAAATATATGATTTTATACCCTTCACGATATGATGGTACTATTATTTTTTTTCCATTTATTCAAAACACATGCGTGCATGGAAAGTGCATACACATTTTTGATTATCACTCGCTCAAACATTTTGTTCGTTGCATTTTTTTCATGTTTTTTTCGTATCTTCAATATTGCTGATGACGCACAACTCCGATGTTTATCAAAAAATTAACGTAAATATTTAGTATGCGGAATGATTTTTTTTTTTCTTCGTTACAAATTTACATCGATTGTAAATTTCAATGAGCCTCGGGCGTTCGAGCTGGCAAACCGTGTTGTTATGATTAGTGCTTTTATAAACAATTTTCATTCATTTATTGTAAAATTGCTTTGCTACCGCGAAAATAGAGCGAATATTTTCGTGAAATCTAAAGTTGTGAAAAATCACATGATCATTTTCGATAAAATTGAATGACGTTCAAACGTTTCACATTTTATCCAGAATATTTCGATTATTATTACTTTGTTAGTATATTTTTATGCAAGAATTTTACAAAATTCGAAACGCTATGGATCGGTCATGAAAAGTCTCTTTGAATTCAATTTCAATAGAAAAAATTCACGAGAGAGATGAAAAAATTGAATCTGTCGTAAATCCACCTCCTGGCCTCGTCAAATGTTTTACATTTTTCTCACTTCCATACAACCAGTAGTATTATCGGACATTTCGAGGTAGAAATTCAATGAAATTTTATAATCCCTCAAGCTTTAGACAAGTCGTCAAAAAAATTTGCAGGATTTTGAACAATTAAAAATGTATGAATGAAAACCAAAGAAATCACCACGTTCCAATGCCAGTGTCCGCCATTCAAATTATTTCGATCGGTCGTATTTTTCTCTCAATTCTGACAAGGGGTTTATCATGATATCATTGATAAAGGCAACTACTACTGTACTGCACACTAGTCAAATGAGTGTTGAGTTTTCAACACGTTTTTAGACCAAGTTTAACGTATGTAACGTATTATGAGTTGATTCATATTAAAACATGTCTTATTAATGTGGAAAAATATTAAAAACGATAGTTTTGCAAAACCATTAACTGTCAAACGCAAATTTCCATGCTGACACAATTTCACTGCGATTTTTAAAAAATTACCTGTATTTTTCACCGATTTTAATGCACCACGTCTCATTTAGTTCCTCAACTCATCCTCTACCAATTCCACCGCGTAGATTTCGTTTAAAACTCGATCGTTTTATTTTTGCAGTCCATTATTTATTGAGCGAAAAAACTTTTCCATAAATAATTTCTGAACGAATGAGCTCAAACAAAATTTTACGAGGTGGGTTCGTAGAGGAGGATCAGTGGAGGAACAAAATGAGAGCAGGTTTATTAAAATCGGTTAAAAAACACAGCAGGTTATCCTTTGGAAAATCCCAGTAAAAATGTGTCATCATGGAAATTTGCATTTATCAGTCGATGGTTTCGCAAAACTATCGTTTTTAATATTCTTCCACGTTGATAAGACATGCTGTGATATAAATCCACTAAGAGTACGTTTAATTGATACGTAAAACTTGGTTGAAAAGCATTTTGAAAATTTAGCACTCATTTGACTATAGCATCCAGTACAGTAATTATCAAGATCACCATTTTTTTTCATCGTAGTTATTCTTTTCGCTTGGCAACGCGTAGGAAAAACTCACGAGTGTGATATCTGACTGTTCTAACTTTCTGTATACTTTCCCACGCAATCCACGAATCAAATAAACCCCTTTTTCCGTCCAATGTATAATCGAAACACTTGGTCTCAACGCAATGATAAATACAAATGAGATGAATCCTTATTTCTTGAGGCAGGAGTGAGATGGATAGCACACGAAGTGAAGAAGTGTACTGTCGGGTGAAAAGACAAAAAATCGCCTGTAAAGCCAATGAAAAATCTGAGCAGAGATTAGAGAAAAGAGAGTGGAGTATCAGAGCAAGAATAGTCTCGCTGAAAAGTAGAGTCGTATAGTCTTACTCGATTCTCAATCTTCCTTTCTGTATTCCTCCGAACAAAACGTGGCAGACGTAGACGAAGATCGCATTTTCTCTTCGTACCATTTACATGCATGTAACCTCTGTCGAAGTATATTTCAGTTGTAAATAATACTCCTGCAGTTCCCTCCTTTTCCGGAGCTTCGAAAAATTCTATGGTAGAATGCATAAACTCTTTCTCTTTCTAATACTGCCCTATTATTACCGCAACGATTCAACGTCGATTTCCGTAGCTTTGAAACTATTTTTACTGCATGTTTTCAAACTGCGTACTTTCGAAAAGCAGTTTCGTACCATACAAACTATTATTCATGGCGAATTTCTACTGACATTCATCGATTCGATCATGCGTCGATAAAATTTATGGGTGGTGTTGTCGAATAACTAGGAAAACATTATGATTTTATTATAAATTTATAGATTATTGAATCTGCACTGTTCGTTTAGAGCAAAAAAAAAAAATTATTAAAATCAATCACGTACACGCATAAAATTCGAAGCAACAAAAAAACGAACAAAGTTTCATTTCCACCAGATAAAAGAATTACTAGCCAACGTAACGACTCTTAAATTAATTCATGACCAAAATAATAACTTATTAACGAAAAAGAATCTGCAGAAAAATCCGTCTCATAAATAATTAAAGAAGAAGACATTTTTTGAAAACAAGATAACAATTAATATACAATTTGTTCCATCACGAGTTTTATTTATCACCACTAAAGTGTTACTTTTATGTTTTTTCCAAACGACTTTAACACGCGCATGACATATTTAACGACCCCTAGAAAACTGCGTCTTATTTACGCGATAATAAAAATAAAAATTGCAAACAAGTATTTTCTACAGCAAACTACATGCAATCGTCGTTCACGAAACTTGTCTTCATTCCATTTCGTAGAAGAAAATTGAAGATGCATGTACTTTGAAAATAAAAACGAACGAAAGAAATATTTTGAACCATTTTTGTTTACGAGAAAAGAAATTGAAGTTAATTCGGACTATTGCTTGTCTTGTAGATTGAAGAGATTTTTTCAAAGCCCTTATTTCGACTCTACATTTTTCCTCACTATTTAAATTTTGTAATGAAATACCAGGGCCGCCGTTGAACCATTTGAAATATCTGAGACTACTTAACAGTTTTAATTTAATTAATTTGATTTAATTCAATTCTTATTTAAATTTAATTAATTTAATTGATTTTATTTCATATTTGATTTAAAAAAAATCAATTTTCATTCAAGTTCAGCAGATCTGATTCCGAATAAAAATTTACTTATTTTGGAAAACATATTTTTTATTTGGGGTCATCTTTTTCCCGCAGTTTAATAGAGAAAAGGTATTGATTATGCAAATGATGACAGCATAGTGAAATACAGTGATTTCGGAAACGGAAAGTAACGGTCAAACAACCTCTATATTCATATCCCTCGCTCGCCCTCTCGCTGTTCCGTCGTGACAGTTACTTCCGACCAGCAGTGGTCGCTTGAATACATTGATGCCCTCGAGGTTAAATATTAATTATTCTTCTCATTAAAAATATCGTCATTAATAACCGGGTAAGACCAAAATTCCAAAAATTATTAATACCATAATACAAAACTTCTCGTCATTGAAATGCAGCAAGAAATATATGAAAAAATCGTATAAAGATAATTTTCAAGTGATGTGCATAATTGAAAATATTTAGACTCTGATAAACATCCTCTTAAATTTTGGTCGCGAAATACCAATAGTCTGGGTCGCTATTCTTTGGGTTTTTAATCCATTGAAAATATTTCAAAATTTTAATAAAATATTTATACGTTGAATTTAATAAAAAGTCTGCCCTACATTTTTCTGGACTCTTCTCTCCTTTTTTTTCTCTCTCTCTCTCTCCTTCCCTCTTTGTGTCACCTACACACCCTCGTTGCAGCCTAAATTATGTATGACACGAAAGTATATACGTGCTCACGTTTCGTTGCTTCTGCTTGTAGGTTGTACTTCAGGAAGGATATATATAACCCTCTCTCATAATTCTCTTTATCTTCTTTCGCCGGTTATCGGGTATACTTCTGATCCGACGTTTACCGTTCTGACATTTTCTCTCGGCTTACTTTTCATTTTTACTCATATACCTGTCATCGCGTCTATAATAGATGAACGCATCTCTAGTAGAGTCTGTGTGTGTGCGTGTGTGAGTGAAGAAGACAGAGAGCCTCTCTCATGAGACTAACATGGCAGCCTCATGGATCGCCAACACACGTAGCCACGATAAATTCGACATACTATATTTCGTGTTGTCATCCTTTTATTTATCCTATACGTTTTTTTCATCTTTCTCCTTGCTTTGTCACGTTCACGCATGTTGCTCGTATATGCACAATTTTCACCTCTGTACCGCCATCATCGAAAGTTCATGTTTAACGAAAAAATCTTGTCGGAATAATAAAATATGCAATGGAGGGGATGGGATGGGATGGTAAAAAAAAACTCTTTGTCTCATTCTGTGACATTAAATTTATTATATAAATGCATGTACTTGGCAATTGCCCGAGGCTTGTACCCCGGTTATTAAAATAAAAGTCTCCACATTATGCTCAGTTAATTTTTTTCATCCTCTCTCCTTCTCTCTCTCTCTCTCTCTCTCTTTCTTTTTCTTTCTCACACTTCCTTGCCTTCCTTTCCATCTCTTCTTTCGTTGTGGTTTCGCCATAAAACCTGCAGGCTATTCCGTCATCTCTCGTTCCTTCTCCTTTGTCTCCCTTTCTTTTTCATCCACCGCTACAACTAACCGCCTGCTTTTAACTTCATTTTACACGGTGTGGAGGAAACTTTGCGTCATAATTTCAGATAACAATGTGATTAAGTCCCGAATAGCACGAGCTCTTCGTACAACTCGAAAAGAAATGAACGAGAAACTTTTCTTAACGAGGTTTCAAAGATGGAAAGAAAAATTGCACTGTGGATGGAAGCTGTCGGTGGTCAGATCCGAAATTAATATTTGGAAAACGAAAAAATAACGGAAAATAATATCGAAAAAATAATAACGAACTCGTGAAATGATTCGTTTAAAAATATTTCGAAAGAAAACCTCATGTTTTTCTTTATCATTTTTTTTTCATACAATTTTAAATACTTTTGAAATGATGAAATGGTATAAAAAAGTAAAGCTCATAATGTTAAATAAATAATGACGATATTTACGTTATCGATAATGGAAGAGTAGTAAATGTGCAGAAAATAGAGAATGAGGCAAATGAAACTTGGCTCGATATCCTGGAGATGAAATTTGGGCAAAGTGTTGTCGTTACGAAATTCGAGGATATAGTTGGAAGATTTCGACAACATTTTTATTCGTTCTCCGTGTAGTTTCACCAAGACTTTCAGCAAGTTACGGTTGTTATACGATAAAAGCATATCTTTCGTATCTCTGAAACATATACGAGATTGTCTGGTTACTTTAAAGCAAAAAGTGCAGTCAACATATTGTGCGGATATAAAAACTAAAAACGTTTTTCAGAGAGTCGGAGGAAAGAAAGAGGGAGAGAGAGAGAGAGAGAGAGCGATAAAGGGGAAAAGACTTGGACGCTTGTCCGTTTTCAAGATGCGCCTTGGAGGGCGAAATACTCTCGAGAATTGAACGTCGATTAGAATCAAAGTAATGCACCGCGCACTCGTGTCTTTCTTTCGATCTACTATTCCTGTCTTTGTTTGCTACTGGTGGATCGAATCTAGTGAAAAGATCGTGTACCTTTTTACGAGGAACGAATACGTTGTGGACGAAAGTCTGGAAAATCAGGATCCTCGTTCCCTCCTTTCATTATCCGCCCCACCGATGAGCTCGGAAGGGACAGAATTTATCACAAAAGCAGTAACTCAATCAGTTCGCGATTCACCATTGTCCCTTTTTTTCGTTACATTTTAGTCAATCTCACATTATTTTCTATTCTACGGGGCTTCCCAATAGGAATGAACATAATAAAAGAATTCATCTATCATGCTACGAGATGAAATTGATTTTATTCGGGTTTCATTCAAAGACTTTTCAAGTATAATATTATATTCGAGAAGAATGGAATATCAAGCTTGGGAAATGATCTATAGTCGTTACTGATCATTTTTGTTATGAGTTCAATTACAAAATGACAATTGAAATAAGGACTCAAAGTCAATGCTCTTGCTTGGTAGAAGTTCATAGAGTGTCTATGATGGGACAAAAACAAGTAGCAAAGTTCAGTTGAATAAATAACATTGCAATCTTTCTGTAAGTACATTGCTCGGTAAAGCTCTCGAGCATGTAAACACGAATACAGTGTGAATCTTCCTCCCTCATGTTTTGTTACTCTTCTATTTGTTGTTTTTTTTTTTCCTTTTCTCACCCAAAGCTGCTTCAGTCCTTTTATATTTGTATATTCAAGAGCATTGCTCACAATCGACAGCTTTTGGTGTGTTCAGTGTCTCTATCAAACATCAGCGCGACACACGAAATAGGATTTTCTTTTGTGTGCAGTAAGGAGTTTACGGGAACTATATCTGATGTGAACAGTTTGAAGTTGAAGGAGCATGAAAAACGTTAGTACAGAGAGGAGAGGGTATTATTTCTCCGGTGTCCACGACAAACCCATCAATTCCAGTTTTAGTTTTTCACCCTCTTCCAAAACCCTCTGAACCCGCGTATTGTCATGCGCCATGGAGCTTGGAGAATTTTTAATTGGATTGCAATAACTCGTTGCGAACTAGTAATTTATCAAGCACGTCCCGAATAAAATGGTTATTCACGATTCAATTGAATTTCACTGGTACAGCGTGCAATAGGAAAGTAATATAAACAAAACAAACAAAAAAATCATAATTCATTCCGAGTTCGTGTTCCCTATCCTCGTCAAGTGCCAATATTCCTATTTAGATGAAATTCCGCATTGGTCAATGAATAATTAATTAGATTGGACAAGTTTCTACGGTTTTATCGAACTGCGTAGTTGATACCATCCCACGTGTCGATTGACGATGAATTATACACTCTATTTTTATACTAAAAACACAACCTGCGTGAGAATTTGTTTTCGGTGAAAAAGTATATAAATTGTTGATAAATTATCGTGTTGTTATCAAATCAGTGAATTTGCACATTAGGATATGATTGCTGGTCGATTAGGGCAGCAAATCAGCCATAACGAGGTTCTAGGGCCATAATCATAATTGTATTTACAAAGGAACGGCAAAGGGATCGAATACAATTTTTCCAAGACAATTTTTTGAAATTTTGCGTGAATCTTCTCGAGCGTCGTATTATAATGTGTAAAATTTTTTAGTATATAGGTTTCACCATATCTGGTAATCGAGATATTCAGTGTATAAAATCGCAACTTTCACATGAGGTCTTATGGGAAGTTACGAAAAAATACGATATTTTACAACTAATAGCTCGATTTCTGAACGCGCGGTTGTACTTCCTCAAATTTTACCCACAGTTTAGTATGATTGTCAACAAGAAGATTCATACGAATTTTAAACAATTGAACTTGCACTTAATCGGACCCATGAGAAACGATCGAACCTCCTTAAGGGTGTGGATTTTTGAAGATTTCGGGATAAATAGACGCATAAGGCTTTGTACAGTTTGCTTAGAAGTATAGTGTCAGCAACCAGCCCAACAAGAGACGCGATCTCAATTTCGTGAGCCATTATTGTTGCGCCTTGGGCTCGTAATTACACGAAGCGGCGTCGAGTCTGCTTGGCTTATATCTCCCTGGGCAGACCAGTTGACGAGACAGGGACTAGAGTTATGGGGAGATGTCTAGGGGAGGGTTTTCTACCTCGTGCTTGTCTATACATATATTTATAAAATATACATGCATGTATATGTATCTAGTGATGAGACCGAGTTACTTGACGACGCTCGCGGGAGTACTTAGTGGATATAGGAAGACGTATATAGAGTCTAAACCTCCCTTCAATCTACGCGCGGTTTTTCGCTTCTCGACTCGATCTTTTCCAACGAAAAAAAGCTAGGGCTTTGGCAAAAAGCTGTCTTGTTAATTAGACGAGGTCTTTTCCATTATGGGCAAAAAAAAATCATAGCTCTTATTCCACGGGCTCTGTATGATTTTTTACAGTATATGGCAACATGCAAACAATTTTTGTTTATGTATAAAAAGTGGGTGAAGATAGATAAATTTTAAACTTTGCTGTTATATGAACCGAGCAGTCTTTTTTTACAGGGTTTTCAGCGTATTTGGTCAACAAACAATGACGAATAAGTTTAAAACTATCGGTTGAATCTTACGTTGTTCAGATACGACGAAATCTCTTATTTTTTAATAGTGCTCAACATTTTTTTTTTTTTATTTTCATTGATTTGAGGAATAAATTAATGGTTTTTGTTACATTCTAATGATTCACAACTCAATCCTACAATTTTAAACGGATATTGAGTCATTTAAGAAATGATTGTTAACAAAGAGTTGACTATAGTAAAATAAAGATTTATTTCAATCTACTGGGATTGTTACTCGATTTTTTTCAAAGTGAGTTAAGAAAATTTATATTCCATTCTATTATAGAAACTATAGGAAGTATTTGAATCAAATAACAGAGAGCCTTGAGGCATTTCTCAAATATATTAATTGCACTTTGGATCTGTATACATAGCGAGAACCAAAGTACGTTTACTTTTCTAACCCATCGTGAATTTTCATAACCACACATGGCTGCAGAGCCATGAAATAGAAGTTGAAGAATAATAATGTGATTGAATCTGGTTTAAATAATATCATGAACTCACTCTTTCATCCCCGTTGACTTTATTCAAAATTTGAAAAAATCTATAACCAAATTAAATAGTAATTTTTTAATTAAATAGAACTCTTGAGCCGTGAGACGAGGAGAGATAATTTCCTTTTCATTCAACTACATGTTTTTTCTGTTTGCATTTAATTTTATTTATATCAGCACAGCAAAAGTACAAGCTGATTTGACAGAAACAACTGTTTTTAAAATTATATCTCCTACGGATTTATGCACATGTGTTTGAGCAAAGATATATATAAGAAAACATTCGGAGGCTTTTTCTTCAACGTGGATATGTGAGTCGAAAGCACAGTGTGCTGCTATTATTGATGTATTTATTTCTATACCTGCTCTTTTTTTTAACTCCCTATTGTTTATTCTAGTTGTAGAATCGTTTTAATCGCGGTGTCATGGGGGTCAACCGATTGTCTGTGTCTATAGCTATATATTGTTTAATACGTGCGATTTCTCTTCATCTTTTTTGCTCTGTCCCTCTTTCTACCGCGGCAAAAGCTCTGGCTTCCGCTTCGCAGGAAGTGATTCCTCTACGAACAACCGGAACTAATGTGCTCTCCTCCATAATTCCACTCGGGGTTTTGGCTCTCTCGTATTCCGGTCAGGGTATGGAAATGTATGAGAGAAAGATAGAGAGAGAGAGAGAGAGAGAGAGAGAGAGAGAGGAAAAAAGAGAAAGATAACCCTGCACTCGCAGGAATAAATGCGACCGCCGTTGCATTCGCGAGGTATAGGAATGCGTTTCCGAATCAATTGTCCCTGAATTGGTTCGAGTTTGCCGCTCTTCCCTTTTACTCACCCTCATCCCCCTTTTTCCGGTGCTCGGCAACGAAACTTTGTTCTCGAGAACTCGTGAGCTTATATTCGTACACGCTATACACTTTGCACGCAATTCACTACCAATTGTCGCGATTCGAAGCCCTTCCTTTTTATACAACATTCGTCGGACGGTGGGGCGCGACAGTAGAAATATTTTTACCTCTGTACTCCGATAAGCCTCCATCTCGACTGCTACAGTTCGAATTTATATTATTCGTATAGTTATAAAACTTTATTTTTTCAATACGAAAATGTACACCCCTGCTTTTTTTTGTTAATTAATAATATAATTCAAAGTTATTCTCTCTCTCTCTCTCTCTCTCTCTCTCTCTCTCTCTCTCTTTGTATTCATTGTGTTTGTAAATTGCTATTTATTTTCGAGTAGGAAAAAAAATTCCTCGCATGTAGTCCATCGGTTAATTATAATTCAAAGTTCGTAGAAATAATTCGTCCAAAAAGTCCGGAAAATGTGGCTGCTTTTTTATCGCAAACTTTTCCATCTTCGGAGAAACTCCGCTCTACCTACGTCCCTCGGGATTCTATAGGAGCTGATCCATTTATTTTTCAATCGCTCCAAACCGCAGCAAACCGAATTTTTTTGCCCTATTCAAGTTTTTTTTTTCTTTTTCATTTTTTTTTTTTTTTTTATAGCAGCTCTGAAACATTATCGTTAGTCGAGGTGATGGAATACCAAGTGGGTGACAATGTTCTGAAAAAAAGTTAAGACCTTACGATAAATTTATGTGTGTAAAGCGAGAACGGAAATATGGCCGCCCAAGTTTTTTAGTCTTTCTGTTTCACTCGAGAGAAACAGACTCATCATCTCGTTGACAGAAGTAATGCAATTAAAGTGAAATGTTGTATGTTTTCGTAGGTGTCGAGGGAATAACTGAGTGAAATATAAAGGCTAATGTAATTCATCCTATCAATCATTTCATTGCTATTGGAAGTTATTATTTTTCACTCAAGTTTTCATAAAAGTCAATTGAGTTTCTTCCTTTGAAAGCGGAAAATGTAAACATACGTTTATCGTAGCGTGGAGCACTTTGAATAATTAATAGGGCCAGTTAGAAAGGGTTCAATAAGCAATGGTGTGTTCCATGTTATCAGCATTTCCTCTCATATGTATGTACGTGTTTGAATAATTTATATTTACAGTAGAACACTTTGTGATGTATATATAAGTGCTTTATATGAGGGAAAAGTGCTATAAGAGCGAGTGATGCTTGCCGCATCGTTAATAGTGAATCTTGTGCCAAGTGGACGAACGTGATTCGTTTTCAAGAGTATACAAGGCAGAAGAAGAAAGATGTATAGACTTTTGGCATAAAGGAGAACAAAGGACAGCAGAGAGAGCAGCTTTTCGTAGTCCTTCGTATGAGAGAGTAATAGTAGGCTTTCCTACACGCTCGACCATCCAACGTAAGCTTCGGAAATCGTCCTTCGAATAATTGAAAACGTCTGGGATGAAGAAAATTGTATTTGGTGGGGCACATCTTTTGGGACGTAAGCCAGGAGCGATTACCGTTTGGGGGTTGACGACAGATTTTTAAATGAAAAATAAATACGAAAGAAAAACAGAAGTTGTGAGACTTTCAGAGCGATGGGCTGAGTTTCAAAGATTTTTCAATTAGCAAATTTTATTCATATATATAACTCCACGTTACATTAATTTCGTTGGAAATCAATTTTTTCAAGCATTAAGAAGAAAATTGAAACTTTTAATACATCATTCTTTCCGTGTATAGAATTGTAAAACGTCGTTTTAACTGGGAGCTATTTTGAGTATATCACTCACCAGGCACCGTGTACAAATACATTCATTTCCAAGCAAGCTTCTCGCACTCGGAGCCAACTGAATGAGTTATTGTTTGTGTGTATGTACTCCAAGCTTTATATTACTATGCTCACAGGTTTGTCGTACACATTGGAATATAAATTCTCCGACAAATTATCCATTGAACGTGTAAAATTCGCGGTGAATCCCGTCTCCTTAGTGGCAGCTAGAAAGTATATCCCGGTATTTTCCATCGAGTCAACTCTCGAAATAATAATGACGAATTCTCGTTGACGAGTCGAGGATTTCCGTCGTGAATTTAATCAGGGTACGACCAACCGTGAATCCATTCACGGTGGCAAGACGAATTTCATTAATTGCTCGGTATAATAATGCAGCGGAGAATGAGAGAATAAGAAAGAGAGAAAGAGAGAGAGAGAGAGAGAGAGAGAGAGAGCGTGAGCGAGTGAGTGAAAAGGATGAGGATAAGAAAGACAAAGATGGAGAGAATCTTTCATAGAAGGGACCATGGATGATGTCGTTTTACATATACATATATAGATGCTTTGGTAGAAGATGAGCAGGCGTATGGCAAAACGTGGAGAGAGTAAGATATAGAGAAGGACAGAAAGCACAACCATTTCGTAGAGATTTCGAAGAGGTTCTCCCCCTCCCGCCTCGTCCAAGACTTCTTCCGTCGTTCTCTACCTTCTCCTCGGTGTCGTCGTAGTCGTCGTCGTCGTCGTGTGCAGCTTCGTCGTGCCAGGAATAATGAAACGGTCCACGGACAGCCAATTAGTCGTCGGGAACTAATGACGGACACAATTCATTTCCACCTCAGTGAAGGAAGTGCTCGCCGGCAGGCGGGCTTTCCTCCGAGCTTCTTCTTGGTCCGTTGTCGCATACGACAACGAGAAACTCTCGTTCTTGTGTATACATATATATACATCCGTCGTTCTATATATGATCTCTGTATGTGCTGCATTCGGGGGGTGGACAAGGGGGAAGATAAGGAGAAACGAAGTACGAGGCACGAACGATGACGATGAGAATGAGGACTGCGCCCTTTAGAAGAAGTAGTAGAAACGAGGCTCTTCTACGAGACTCTCTGGGTAACATCACTCTTTCTTCGTCTCTCTACATTTCTTACCACTCGTACGGGGCCCTGGTAGTAATTCGAATTCTACTAATTTGTAGAAAGTGGATTCAGTCGTTAGAGCGACCAGTAAGAATGCTGAGAAACGAGAGAGAGCAATAGAAAGAAAAGAAGATCTAACTCAAATATAGTGGGTCGCCAAGTTTCTTAAGCTAAACTTATTGTTAGTGCCTGGTTTTGCTGGTGAGCTAAAAGTTTCGTCTCTGCCACTAGGTGAAGTGAAGTAGTATGGCGAAGTGAAAGAGGGTAATAGGTACTAGTGGCCTCTACGAATAGACATGGCCCGTGGCTGAGAAGGATTGAGAAAGAGCTAGAGTTCAAGGGACGAAGAGAAAAGTGAGGGAGGCGAATTAAAGTTTTAAAGCCACGAAAAGTTTGTCTAATTACGCGCAATGGACTCGATCGTGACTCGTTCTTGAGGGGGCAAGAGACCTAGTCCTTTCTTACTTCGCTACCTTCCGACGTGCTTGATGGTTCCAACTTGTACGCTAATCGCGTGAGCACCTCAAAAAATAGAGCCAAACCGACCAAAGCGAAGACCATGAAGAATTTCCTTTTAATTGGTACGCTACACTTGTGAACGGTCAAACAAGTTAGATAATCCTCGAAACAAGCATTTACTACTGCATTGCAAAAGTTACCGATCAGCAGTGATGTCAATTGTAAACTTGAAGAGATACAATTACACAAATATTATCAAATTTACTCACACTTCAAGTTGGCATCTTCCATTTTCTTTTTCACTAGAATTGTGACCCTCGATAAACAGAATATTTGAATGTTATTTTATTTGCTCATCTCGAATCGTATGATACGTTATTGTGTTGTGATAGGATCGATTATGGGACGATTAGGCATCCATAGACCACACCCATATATCTAAGACATTAATAGCGCACTAGCCAGAGATGGATAGGACAGAGAATTTGACGTTGTTGATAGCGTGGTGGCAACCAAAGGGATTGAATGATGATTAGACGGAACCCCACTGACACGATCCTCGTGATACAGGCACGAAGCGGAACCAAGGGAATGCATTAAGCTCAATTACCTTGGTGATGCGATGCTTCTCTCGTTTACCCACCGTCTCCCATATGATCCAACGACGTGTCGTCGGAATTGAAACGATGGAATGATCTCTTCTCTCTAGTCTGCCAAATAATCACTATTCTAGCAAATACAGAAATGCACCCAAACTGGAATAGAAGCACAGAATATAGCTGGACACCGTTGCTGAGTTAATTTAAGTGGATGACGCGAGGTTACGAAAATAGTTTAGGTCACAGTAAAATGCAAGAAGTTTCAGAATAAAAGATTCCGATCAATAAAATGCTAACATCGACTAGAATTAGCACAACAAATATAATAGCCACAAAAATGGTAGGCACCATGCTTGAAATTCATTTGCAACAATTTCCAAAAGCCCAGCAGGGAATTCGAAACATTTTGTAATAAATTGAATGATTATCATTATCATTATCAGTAAATTATGGTCGTTAGTACGAGCTTTTAGTAGGACTTCACTAGTGAATTCGGTGTTTTGTGAAACATTGTTAAGATAAAGACATTAATATGAAAACCGTAATTTATTAAGACTCTAAAAACTTGACGATAAGTAATACAGTTTTTATACTCATCCATAGGAAAAGTGTAGGTAATGTTAAGCGCAGCAATTGAGAGCAAAACTTTGGAAATCTTTGCAGTTTGTGGTTTATCATTAATCAGAAAGTTCTTCCCACTTAAGCACGCGTTTAATATAGATAAGTCCCGCGACGGGAAAGCATTCCGAACGAGGAGATCTCGCTCTTCCAACGTTCGCTCGTGCATGGTTCTCTCTTGATTTTGATCGCAAGGCTTGGGTATTTACCAATAACCGGAATGTAAGGGATCTTCGAGGTCTTTGCAGAGTCGACCAGCCTGGAATTCGTTATAGGCCATATAAATACGCTTTGGCATTTTCTATTCGTTTCCAAGAACTTTGGCTCATATCTCTATGTTGCCTTGAGCGATCCAACCAATATTGCTTTACTATTGGCTCAATGAGCGCGAACAAAACGAGAACGGAAAAGAAAAATTCATGAGGAATCGTGAACATCTCTAGGACCAGTTGCCAAACGGTGAGAGTTGTTCTCCGGCAAAGTAGTGGACTGATCGCGATTGGTGACCGAAAGACACCCTAGAATTCCTTGGAGCATCGACCCTTCGTATACTCTTATCCTTATATACCCTCGACATCGTTCGCTTTTTCTTATCTACTGTAGCCCAGCATCCTAGTTTTTCCTCCGCTCTCGGTTCTCTTCACTTCTTCTTCGTCTTCTTCTTTTTCTTTCTTCTCTCCCTCAAATTACACTCGCCCTCATGCTTGTGCGTGTATATCAATATATATGTATGTTTATGTATCTCACATCCAATACAATGATGTGCTCCATTAGTTTTCTCTACAAAAACACTCCTCTTCACTCTCTAGATATATTTATACGTTTAAATCGATGTCTATACCAAAGAAAAAGACAACCCTGACACTAGTTTACAACTAAACTAACCGAGCTTACGCTCTTTTGTTTGTTAGTGGAGTTTTGCGCAGGGTAAAGTAATGCAATCAGAGTTTAGGGACAGTGTGGAGACTCGGGAAAACGCTATATTTTCTTGTCGTCGTACCAGCGACACAATTCCGTCTTATATTACGTTCGAGGTCCAAAAACATCTTGATTATAGTTTTGAAAAGATATTCGACTTGAAGGATGACGTTTGTTCCATCCAAACATCTCAATCTCTTTGTATGTGACAAATCACTTTGAAAAATGACCTAAGTGAGAATCAACAGGGGAAAATTGGACGAAACTATTTTGGACCCATAACTTTTTTCCCCCTCGAGCATCATCAATTCACGATAAATCACATAAAAAATCATTCATTCAATCAAACATCCTTCCACACTGCCACCTCCACTCGTTTCACTCTCTATATTTACGATTCGTACATGGAAAAATTTGCCGAAAAATAGCATTTCCATTAAACTGTTTCTACGTTCCATCCAATTTGCCCGTCGATCGACATCACCGGAGAACATAACAGTTGATGAAACATCGTTCAATTTTTTGTTCCGTTTCAATTAACATATCATTGTCCATGGTAGTGATACTCTGGATCAAATCAACTCAGAAAACGTTTCATTCCAGCCTCAATTTATCTAGCTCTGTATATAGTACATATGATTATTATGGATCATTGGAATCATGGGGGCATCCATGGCAAATGTGTGATTTGCATGGTTTCTCACGATATTTGATTCATTCACCTCCTTGTAATTGGATACTGATTATAATTAGACCTCATTGATAGCCGAAGTCCGACCGGGGAAAACATTTTTGTCATGTTGCAGGTAAATCCAAAATATGACATTTCTAAGCTAGGGCCACTCTCCAGCTGTACTTTCTTCATCTATCCATCTATCTATCCCTTTCTTGCATTATTCCTCGATGGTATTTCCGATTGTACACTGGAGAGATGATAAAGTGATGGAGTTTGGAAACATATTGGATTCGATTATTCATCGACTACGATCATTTATTATTGAACATTAATACAAACGCACAGCATTCTTGTGCATGTGTATGGATTCAACTTATTTAAAGGAACAAAAAATTCCACATTGAATCAATAGAGACAAGACATTGATCGTTTCAGTCAGTGGAATCTTTGATTTCGTAATCCATTTTGGTATCCGTCGATTGGTGACTTGACTTTTTGCGCGTTTTCTTTCATTTTATTAAGTATATAATTTCGAATTTTGTACAAAGTATTTGAGTTCAACAGACCATGTAATTAATGAACATAATTATTACAAAAGCTTATCGCTTCCGGGTTAGGCAACCGCGCTCCCCGCAACTTTATGACTTGCGGAAGTTTTGGGGATGGACGAAAACGTTTCAATTTGCGAAACATCAGCCATATGCGTTGAAATTGAATACTGAAGCCACGGAAGTCTTGAAGTCGGAAAGATTGTTATTATCAATTTCAAATCAACATATTTGAATATCAATAAATTTATCATGGGATTTATGAAATCGAAATTTGCATTCTTCACATTCGCCAAGGAAATCCTCGTTTCCATCAATTTTCATTTTGTAAAATTTAAAAAAAATCTTAAACGTGGAGTCTGAGCTTGTACCGAAATTCGAACAAAAAAAAAAGATAAACATCATGTCAACCGTCATCCAAAATTTCAATTAAGAACGAAAGCAAGAAAAAATAAAGGAGAATATGATGAGCTGATGAGATCGAGTGACAGGAGGATAGAGATCATTTTCAGATCCGCATAATATAGCTGCGCCACCCACAGGCTGCAATTACATGTCTGGACTACGTTAGCTCGCTCTCGATGTACTCCAAACGCTTCCAACCAAGCTCTGGGCAGGGTCTCAAGATCTTCACTCACAGCTTACATATCACTCTGACCTCTGCATCTCTCTCCATCTCCCTTGTATGTATAGCCTCGTTGTGCTGTATATTCATCAATCCGGTTCTCTCTCTTTCACTTCCACGTCAATCCCATCTGTGCCGACGTGGATCGGATTCTCTCTCTTTCCAAATATGCTATTGCAAACATAGAGACATTTCATCTGTATGTACAAGCTACAGTCTGAGAGAAGCCATTAATCAATTCCCAAGGACTATTTCCTTGATGTAGTAGAGCATCGATTATGGATCAAAACAGCACTATTGACTGCAATGTGTACATCCCAATAATCATTGAATATTCCACTAATTAATTCCGTCTGTTCTAAACCTGAATCGGTGTAGTGAAGACTTCACGATTTCATTAATCTGTTTTGACATACAGATCAAACAATAAAACGTGTTCTTTAGTCTTCAGTTTTCTGTTTTCCCACTGAATATTCTGCTGAGTAGTTTCGTTACAAGTGACGATATGTCACTTACGATATAAGTTTCAAAACGATTGTCCACACCGTTTTAACAAAATTCTCAAATGAAAATTCTTTTTTAACACAGAAACATGCCTACGCTATCCTTAAACTTCAGTTATGTGCATGAAACGATACGAAAAAATGTAAAAAAGGTTATAAAAAAACTGTCAAACCACTGAAAATATCGTTACAATTATGCCACGAGAAAATGAAATATTTCGTCTACATAGTTTACTAATTATTCATTTTTTCGTCCATAAAAACGATCAATTTTTCCGTAATGTTTCAATTTTTAAACAAAATTTTTGTGTGAAGTTCGCGCTTCGCTTGAGAACAATAGAATTCCCCCCCTCTGATCCTCCCTAAAGATGAGCTGACTCATTACATTGTATGACTTGTACCGAAACTTCTTAATTAAAAAATGTTGACATTACATCGACATTAGAAAGATGGAAAAAAAAATCAAATATTATGTTTGTTTCGTCTTTATAGAAACATCGTACATAAAAAAATAGCTTGTTACATGTATTTTTTTGCACTAGAATATAAAATGCAGCCCATTATTCAAATAACTCAGCAAGCACATACGCCCCATCAGAATGATGACGGTAAATCAAATAAATGAATAGACGCTGACAGTGAAAGAGCATCCGAGATTTTTTTTCCGTTATCTCTCGTCATGTCGTCACTTTGACTCTCCCATTCTCTCTCCCTCTTACTCTACCTTTTTTCTCTGACTCTCGTTCATCAAGCGGACAGAGAAAATTACCGCAAAGCGGTAATTACACTCGCGTTAAAGAAATCGGACGAGAATAGTGCTATTCGCGAGGACGTAATGGTTCTTTCTCACCCCCTTGTACTCTTACACCCTTTATCTTTTTCCCTCTCTTTTTCTATTCCCAGCTCTTTGAAGATAAAGTGTGATGCAAAGGCCGGAAGCATAAGTGCAGCGTGATTACAGAGACGAGAACGACCGATGTGGATATGGACAGGCTACTATCCGCCTTCGTGCCTTTTCCTTTTAAAATTGTGCCAACTACTATATCCATATAAAATGCTTTCACGAAAGCCGATGCTGTGGAAGTAGCGAGAGCACGATGGAACGAAATCGAGTCGAAAAAGAATGAGAATAAGAGTAGGAAAGAGAAAGAAGGCTGTTGATGGAAATGCATAAAAGAGGGTGGAGAAGGATTCGCGGTTCTCTCGTTCGATATGGCAGTGGATGTGAAAACACCGCGGCCATATTCCGAGAGATCCAATAATAATGATCGATCGAAGTGGTGCAAGATCCGCAGGCGAAAATGAAAGCTTTAAATGCAATTTACCGAGTATATCTTTTTTATTTTAATTCCCTTCCTTTCTATTTCTTTATTTTTTATATTTTCTTTAACGCTGCTTTAATTCTTTTGATACATATGGCATTTTGTTGAGAAGCCATTCTCGGTCCTTTTTTCTTCCTTTTTATTGGACCTGACAATAGACTTTGATAAATTAGCAAAAAGTCGAGATAAAAATGTAAGTTATTACAAAGCAAAGTCCATCTGGAAAATGAGAGCAATTATCGGAACGCTATGAAAGAGATTCAATGGCTATATATTTTTCAAGTAGATCTTCTATTTTATATGGAACACGTTATTGAATTAAGGGATAAAACCGCTTTAGAGAAAAAAATTATCGGATTCACGGAAAAAAATGTTGAACAGCTTCAATTTTTTTATTGATCAATGTCGAAATATTATTATTCAACGTTTATTCGTATTTACACATAGAACTATCAACAGTATTTCAATTAATTCAAGAATTTGGGTGTGAAAGAAAAAATCCCGAAGTATCTCAATTTTTTTTTTACTCGAGGCGAGTAGTGGCTTGAGCCCTTAAGTATATCAGGTCAAAAAGGTTACCGTGCGATAATGATTGAAACGACGATGGCAAGCGCGGTTTACGGTTCAATATTTTCCGTATAGACATCGCGGTATACTTGAATTTGTTGAAATAAAAACGGTGTTTCTCGCCGCAAAAGTCGTTAAGGTAAAAATGTCAAAGGGACCCGAGTAATTACACGTGTATTGAGGGAGAAAAAGAAGGGCGGGAACGCGAGAAGTTTGTCGTGTGCTTGTGTATAAACGCGAGCATAGTGGAACGGGGTGTATAAATTTATATTGAAATAAAAGGAAGAAGGAAAAAAAATGACTTTTTTTGTTCCTTGTCGGTGAGAAAGGCACAGGCGACTTCTTACCAGACATATATACGTCCGTATGTAAATAAATGGGGAAAACGCCGAGTCTGAAGCGGTGCGTGATTAATCGCTCGTGACGTGTACAACGGGACCACCCCCGACCTAACCCCATCCCTGCCTGTAGGACTTAACAAAAAAACGGTACTCTTACTCGCTCGCGCAACAAACAAACAGTTCGCACGCCTATATACACTTCGCCTCTCTGACGAGGGCACGGTAGGGCAGATTGTGTGACAAATGGAAAAAAAAAAAAAAAAAAAAAAAAAATATCGCGCGGCTACTGTTTTTCGAAGATATCTCCTATATACGCAGTGCGACGAACAAATGAAAAAAAAAAAAAAAAAAAAACTGTAGGATCGTGAAAAAGTTTACCCGAGAGCATTGAACCAGTAGTAAAAACGACAACGACAGTTTCACAAAATCGTGTAGTACATACAAATCGCATTTGCGTTCTTTTTGGAAACATTTTTTGCGTAATTAAAAGAAAAAAATCAAATGTTTTATCCAACATCACACTCTTGAATCCCAAAAGGCAACGAAGTTTTCGTCTGGTAGAATAAATTTGTTGCCTGCTCACTTTGAACTCTTCTGAAAAATATGGAGCTTTGTCGCAAATGTTCTTTCATGCGACTGAATACACGAGTAAAAATTTGCCTCCTCATTTTTTTTCTTTCTTCGAAGATGAATACACTTTTAATGATTGATGACGTCATTATTTTATTAGCGCAATTGAACCCTTCGTTGACATACTTGTTTGGCTACTGCTTTCACACACTGGGTCAATTTCACCCCGAGTTTACTTGATCCGCCTGTCATTGGTAGCTCTTCAGTTGGGTTTATTGAAAAAATAAACGTAAAAATTATGGAACACTTCAACTTAAGCGGAAGTGAGCATTTTATTTTGAAAAATCGTGGATTTAAACATTTTCCGAGACTGTACTTACGGGAAATGATATTTTCGATGCCGCACTGGGTCAAAATGATCCGGAAGGGCCAACGAATATTTTCGAGTTTTTTTTTTCGAATCATAATCAACAATGCAAAAAACAATTACGAACAAACTTTATAAATTCTCCAGTAATCGAATGACTTTAAACGAAATAGAGAGGCAAACGTAAAATAATGGTATATGGGAATAAGTGCGTGGGAGAATCGAATTAGAATCAGAGAGGATCATGATATTTGAGAGGCTTGGGATTCTCAATATAACGATCGATGTGCTAGTGGTGGTTGTCATGCAGTTCAGAACTAATGGCGTGACGGTTATTTATGAAGTGATCCAAAGTAGGTCATCGACACCTATCAGAGTGAAGCTTCTCGCTCTCACATTCTGACTCTTTCTCTCGTTCTACTTTATTATTTTCACGAAAGCGAAATAGCGCTATGAAAATATATAGAGATAGAAAGAGATCGAATATAGTAGTGAGTGTATCACCGGAGGTGGAGAGAAGAGTAGATTGACGTGCTCGGTGGTGAGCCATACTCGTAGCGAGTCCGCCGCGTGTGACGTTCGTGATACTGCAAAGTGACGGCAATGGCTGGTCTCATCATCGTCTTCTTCCTTTTACTCCTCATCATCGTCCTCCTCGTCATCATCGTCTCGTTTGCTCACTCCCTCATGTGCCGGTCTCCTCTATTCCGTCAAGTACCTGCAAGTAATTTGACCTACGCAAAACTAGACAAAGGCGCCAAAATGAACAAGTAATAATGTATGAGTTGAACGTCTACGAAACTCTGTACAACTTGACACTATTTAACAAGCCATTAAATATTCATTCAACAATCACGTTCAGACTTTTCGACTATAATTGTTTCTGCACAGCTGGGTCAAGGCATGAATTTTCAATACTTCGAATCCGTACAATCTCTGGCTTCTTCATTTGGATTTGTAATTTTGTCAACGAAAACGTCATCCATTGGCGATTTGAATGACGTTTGATGTTAATAGTAAATATCCATTTTCTCACTATCTTTGTCGAAATCTGTCGTCTCATGAAAATTACAGGTAAAAATGAACAAATTTTAAACTTTCGTAGAATTTCAATGTATACTTGAGAAAAAAAGAAACAGTTGGGTCTGATTTCGTATTTTTTCATCACTCAAATACGGGCATTTTTTCATTTCATTAATACAAATTTATGTATTTTCTATTCTCCATTTTCAAACGTTCAATTCGATGTCGTTTAGTTCTTTATTTGGAAAATTTCGTGACGAAAGTTACGAAAAAAAGAATGTTCTGTTCGTCGTGATACTTGTAGAGTTTTGAAACGGTTTGAATCGGGAATTGTTCGCTAAGTGGTCGTGCGGCGTGTCGCGTAATCTTCGGACACAGAGTTAATATGCTTGGAGGGTCGAGCTAAAGTGGATTACGCCAAGAGTACCGGGTTGGCGTTCACACACCCGCTCGGGCAACCAACCGAGTGAGCGAGATGAAGTGTGATAGAGAGTGAGAATATCGTGTTATCGGACACAACCAACGATAGGCCCTATTTCATGTTTCCCGAAAATCTAATTACAAACAAGCCTTGGTCTTCACTCTCATACTCTCTCCACCATAACTCCCCCTCTCTCTCTTTCTCTTTAGAAACTCGTAAGCATTTATACACTGTACTGTACGTCGCGTGTAATGAAGACTTTGACAGAGTAACTACTCCTTTCCTCTTTGCTACATAATCCGGTGTCACAATGATTAAAAACGATGAGTATAAGCTTTTCATCATTTAGAATGTTTTGTTTATGATTAACTTTATGATAGCGCATTCAAAAGCGTCAGGTCATTTGTGTGAAATATGATCCAATGAATTAAGAGTTATGTGAGACAAAAATTTCGTTGAACGAACGGAATTCGTTTTGTTGGTCGAAAATAGTTGAATAGACTATATTTTCGTCCAACGTTCCTTCAACGAAAGTTTTTTCTCAGTCAAGAGAATTCTCAATTAAATTATAATGGGAATGCTTTTTACAATGTAGACACTGTGGAATCATTTATTATCCGCGGCATTAATAAAAAGAATAGAACAACCATTAGAATACAAGAATTTTGATAACTTTCAAAATATCATCGGCACCAGGGGCCCAATAGATTTAGGTCCAAGTTTGAATTATAAAAAATGTTCTACATTTTTACTTCCCTATTGACGTGCTTTTATAGCTACGTCATATTTTTTATGATACTTCTTGAACTTTCTTTTTTCTCAAATTCTCTTTCATTTTTCGTTGTATTTTGGCTCGAGTGATATTTACTAAAATGATCAGTTGTCTCTCTGGGGAAGGGAATTTGTAAACAAGATTCGTATCCTTTTTATAAAAGTTGGATCGACATATTGCATAGATGATACAAATTCTCTACGAGTAGAAATGAAAAAGAAAGTGAGAAAGTGAGAGAGAGAGAGAGAGAGAGAACCGTGCATGTTAGCTATACAGATTTGCAACAATTCGCACGCTCAGCGCGAACGTCTGGAAGAAGAAAAAGGGCAAAAAAATATTCGTCAGGTATACTTTGATATTTTGTTGGACCAATTGAGAAAAATGCCGATTCCGCAAGTTTCGGAAAAACGTTTGCAAAGAAAAACGTTTCGTTTTTTTGTTCCCACATCGACGATTCTCTTGTGTTCGTTTATCACACCGTGGAGATTTCTGAGTGGAGCGATTGTATATGTAAATGTGAAAAGAAACGATGAAGATAGACGGAGATTGGATCGAAAGAAAAAGAAGAAAAAGAAGATAAGAAATTGAGAATCTCGGTTGTTTTGGTGTCAAGAAAAATATCAAAAAATTGTTTATTATCGTCGGAGTATGCAAAAAATATTTTAAAAAATCGTATCAGAATATAGTTTGATTAAAAATAATTTATTAGATTTAAATCGAACTTCAGATGTAGATAAAAGTTAAGAAAAAAAGGCGGAATACGACGACAAAGATACACGTACATTGCGTGACCCTCTTTCTTAGCATTCGGGTCACGCACGACACGAGGATTCATCGGATCAGGCCGGAAGCTTAACGTCGGTGAGGTATGTCTGAAAGTTGGCTGTTCTCTGCTCTCCACACATGGCCGATCGTGCAGCCGAGCTTTTCATCATGAATATATCTCTTGTACCACGATTTTCTTGTGTATACTATATGTCATGCTGATTTTTATACATATAACAAAATTCCTCAAATCTGGTTCACTTCGGCTGATAAAAAAACGCGTTCAGTACCGCGTCCATTTTTGTTGGCCTTTGTCAAATCTTTAAGGACTTTCGGTACAAGTGATAAAATGTAACTGTTTTATTCAAATTTCTATAGTTAGTACGTTCTTTGACTTATCCTGAATATGTCCTTCAAGTTTCGAAACGATTGTCTACACCGTTTCCACAAAATTCTCAAATGGAAATTCACTTTTTAACATAGAGACATGCCTAGGCTATCCTCAAACTTCAGTCATGTGCGTGAAACAATATGAAAAAATGTAAGAAAGATTATAAAAAAATCCCAAACCACTCAAAATATCATTACAATTATGCCACGAGAATATGAAATGTTTCGTCTACATAGTTCATCAATTATTCAATTTTTTTGTCAATTAAAACAATCAATTTTTCGGTAATCATGGAATTTTCATACGAAATTTCGTCGTGTGAAGCTAGCGTTGTGCTTGAGAACAAAAGAATTTCCCCCCTGATTTTCCCTAGAGATAAGCTGAACTGTTACATTGTATGACTTGTACTGAAACTCCTCACGATTTTTTCAATAAACCCCTAAGCCAAAGCAATTTAATTTCCAGCTGTTATGAATACGTGGTTTTGCTTTTCCTGACAAATCGCTAAAATACCAGTAAATATATTTATATAAATATCCGTATTTTGATGTATGTACGTGTGTGTGTGTGGGGGTGTGTCTATGGATTAGTATACGAGAAAGCTCTGATGGTCTCACATCAATAGCTCACCACAAAATTTATCCCTTCGTTGCAATTCCGTTAAGCCGAGCTCATACTCGGGAAAACTTTCTCTATATACAATCAAGTTCATAGCATGTTTCAAACCATAGTTTGTGCCCGTCCTTGCATTGTTATTTTTTTTTCATAGTATTTTTGTTTTTTTTTCTTCCGTACAAACCTCTCACTCGCGCTTTACAACCGAACTGATGGATTCTTTGGTTCGCATTATACAGCGTAGATGGTCACAGCCCGCATACGAGTCTATCGCTGTTGTGAAATATTTACTCTCAATTGAAATTCCCTCAGGGATAGAACTACAAATATTCATGGGTTGAAAGAAATTTTTCAATTAACCAAATACGTCTGTTTGACGGATAAAAACAATGACGAATCTTTATCGTTTTGTTTCTGTTTACGAGATTAATAATGGTCGGCAACTTGTATGCGAGCGTTTTTTTCTCGTTTTTCATTTTTTGTTTTGTTTTTTATGCCGCGTTGAATTTTTTTTTGCAACGATCAGCATCAGTGACATTGGATGAGGCTTTCATCCCTGTGAGGTACAATATAAATGTTGAATTTTCTGGATGAAGTTCGTGTAATGAAATTGAAGTTACAATTAGCGCTCGGACATGGCACTCTGCACTCGCTCTAACTCTCTTTTTCTCTCTCTCTCTCTCTCTCTCTCTCTCTCTCTCTCTCTCTCTCTCTTTCTCTCACACCCTCCCCCTCGCTTCCGGGAACACATCGTTGGATGGGTCACTCCCTCGTGTTAATTGAAATTAATCGCTCGGCCATATATTCACGTGGACTAATGAACGCTAGAGACGGTACGTACTAATTAGTGCCATGAATGGGAGACAATACGTTATCACGTGAGAATCGACTTCCCTTTCCTCGCTTACTTCGCTCATATCAAAAGACCGTTCTCAGCAATCAATACAATTTTATAAATTTTTTTCTCATTGATTTTCGTCAAGGAAATACTATAAACTTACAAGAAATTCATAAAAAGAACGAAATAAAGAACGAAACTCACGAATCTGATAAAAGTTTTGGTACGTGGTTCAAGAAATATGATGAAGAATCATCAAGGGAACGTTTCCATGGCAATAATCTTGATACGTTTCATATTTTATCGTCGAAAACTCATACTAGAAATATTAAGGCATCGCTGGCAATGCTCTTCTCCAATCGCACAGCGCACATGCTCCTCGTGATTCATCCCCATTGGTATATTACTTAAATCTATAGATTTTTCACTTTATATCAACCCGTTTACTCATCTATGTATACATATATATTTATACCTAATACATATGTAACGAGAAGATCGCTGATTTTGACGTCGGAAACCTCCGAATTCGTCCCAACCTCGATTTTATATGACATAGGAAAGATCGTAGGACTTAAAAACGATCGTTTCATAAATCTATATTCATTGGAGCTATAGACTATTTTATATTCCAACCGTATAATATATATTCCTGGTATTACTTTAGCCACCAGTCTTTATCTATTTCTCAAAGCTTCCAAGAATTCGCAATAGGAATAAATTGTTGATTAGGACATCGAGGTTTACTTCAGGGGCTTATCTCAACCGAAGTTTTATCGTTGAAAGTAATTAACGAGGTTTTATCGCCATAATCATAACAAGTAAATACAAAGTAACGGCAAAATGATCGAATACAATTATTCCAAGGTAATTTTTTGAAATTTTGCGTGAATCTTCTTGAGCGTCGTATTATAATGTGTAAAAAATTTGAGAAGGTTTCACCGTCTGGTAATCTTCATATCTTCAGTATTTAAAATCGCAACTTTAACATGAGGTCTTATGGGAAGTCACGAAAAGACGATGTTTTGGTATTTTAAGAATAAGTGTTTTGGTATTGTCAGAATAAAATAATGAGGAAAAAAATAATAAACTATCATTATATATTTCTTATTGACCCGTGAAAGAAGGTTCCGTCGTTTTGCAAATCTTACGAAGTGTTGAAAAAAAATCTCCGATCCCAAACGCCCAGCTGGTCGAGAAGAATATATTGAAGATGAGCGTTTATATTCTTTGTGGCCAAAGAGAGAGAGAGAGAGAGACAGAAAAAAAGCTTCTTGTAAAATCCTTGGGATACTTTCCCGCCGACCGTAAGGCCATATTACACCGAATTCATTTTCCTCTCCCCATATCGATAACCATCGAGGGGGACCCTATTATCCCAGCATATCCCCTTGGGCGATTCAGTAGCCTTTCTATATATAGATTATTCTCAAGGAGGAGCAACATCATCGCAGTGACGCAGAATCGACCATGCCCACTTTCTTTTCTTATCAATTTTTTTTTCTTTCTCTTTTTATTCTTTTTTATTCCCCTTAATCTCAATAAGTGTTCCGTCGTAGAGTCCGAGCATTGTCCACAGAATTGCAGGTGCTGGCTTCGACAGATATGCACCAACGAGAGCGCCCTTTTTTTCATATATACTCTTGCCATTCTTCATCGTTACTTTTTCGATCGTTTCCTATCCTCAGAGTCTTTTCGTCGTAAGAAGAAGAATTATTTTTCTAACTGCAGTCTCTTTCCGAGCTTTTCATCGTGAAGTCTGTTAATGAACTCTGTATTCCTTGATTTCTGTAATTCATCTAAATCCCTTGTCCATTCACTAAGAGTACAAACTTAGTTACTAAATTTATAACTAAAACTTTTTGTTTCATCAAATTTTGAGATTGAAGGTTCATCTTCGCGGGAGGCCGTACTTCCTGGGTGCATAACTAGGACTCGCTACAATTGTTGCATAAATTAGGTTAGAACTTGGGAGAAAAAGATGTCCAAATTCATTATTGGTCTCGACGATGACCGAAATGCTAAAATTTCGGATTATTTGGGTGAATTTGTCATTTTTCCTTTTTGCAATTTAGATGATAAAATCAGTGAAACGTGAATGAAAAAACTTATAAACCGCAAATAATTTTGATAAAAGGGCGCGCTGATTTGTAACGGTCACGAAGAAGCCTCGTCTCAAAAATGTTATCAAAACCGTCAAAGAAAATGAAAAAATCCTTGTCAAAATGACGCTCACAAAAAATCGTCTGCCAATCACGTGTTTCATTCTCATCGATGGAATCGTTTAGAACGAACATCTAGAATTATTTTGTATAAGGATTGAAAAACACTAAGAAAACACTTTTTACATTGAGAAAAAAAATATCGTTGAACGAACAATATTGATTTTGTTGAACGAAAATATGGTCAATCCATTTTTTTTTTGTTGAATCGTGGATGTGAATCATTTAATTCAACATAAAAATAGTTGAATTGACTGTATTTACGTCCAAAAAAATGAATTTTTGGTCTCAGCTAAAAAATATTTTCCACCATTTCAACAATTTTATAGATCGTGACCTTGAATATTAGGATCGTGACCACTTGAATTTAAAAATGTATTGAATGTTTGAATTGAATGGTAAGTTGATGAAACTGGGAGAAATGAGCCGATAAAAATTAATCTATTACATTGCTATATCCGTTATTGTAAAGTGTAGTGGAGGTGGAAGTGTTAGGGGAGTTGAAGGCGTACATTTGAAATGCATTGGCCATCACAGCAGCGGTGACACTGTTTGCCCTGTCAACCCAAGGGATAATGGATCGTTGTTAGCGAAGAGATAGAGGATGGTCGGCGGTTTCCGTACACCATCAGCAAAGTCTCAGGGTGTGAGAATATAAGCTTTTTTCGAGACATATATATTTATGAAAAGATCAGGAGATGAGGGAGAGAGCATCGGTCAGAGAGGAAATAAGAGACAGAGAGAAAAGCGCGGTTACATGGGCTCTTAGAAAAATGAGTACAACTCTTCTTGCAAAGATCAGGTTAATAAAGCGATCGGTCAACGTTGCTTACATTTCTTCCGCACGACTAATCTTCCATTTATCATCCGAAGAAAGACACGTTGCGAGTATGAAGATCCTTGAGACTTCTTTTTTTTGCTCTACCTTTTTCACTCCACGACAGCTTCACACAAGCCTCTGTTATTCAGCTTAAACGACGAAATAATTCGTGTAGGACACTTGTGGAAAAGCACGTATTATCCTCTGAGGTAATTCCATTTTTTTGCCCTGAAATACAATAATTGTATTTTATGTATTAACGAGGTTTTACCGCCATGATCATAATACTATATGCAAAGTAGCAGTAAAATGATTAAATACAATTTTTCCAAAATAGTTTTTTCAAATTTTTGCGTGAATCTTCTCGATCGTATTATAATGTGTAAAAAATGTGTTTCACCGTCTGGTAATCGAGATATTCAGTGTTTAAAATCGCAACTTTAACATCAGATCTCATGGGAAGTTACGAAAAAAGACGACATTTTACAACTAATAACTCGATTTCTGAACGGTCGAACTTCCTCAAATTTCACGCACAGTTGAGTATGATTGTTAGGAAGATTCATACGAATTTTAAACAATTTAACTTGGAGTTTATCGAACGCATGAGAAACAATCGAACTTCCTTAATTTGTCTAAAAAAAAGTCTCCGTTTTTTTTTCATCCTTCAATTTATAGATAATGCTCAACGTCATCGTAACAACGCGAGCCACATGACACCTAACAACTCGCGTCCTTCGTGCAGAGACTACTCTCAGCACAGAAGGGAGGAGAGATAAAAATATAAAGAAAAGGAGGAGATACCGGACTTTAAGCTAAGAAGTTTCTGTCCATCCCTTAAAAATATTAAAACAAAAGATGGTCGACGGGAAGTTGAACGAATAATGAAAAATCTGGCTTCTCCAACCCTCAACCCTCTTCGGGTATAAAAGCCCCATTTTTGTAGCTACGTTTGGCAGGAAGGAAGAAAGTTTCAAAAGATCAACTCGAAGTAGACGAGGAACAATCCTGAATCTACGAAGAGTAATTTATTCATAATTCTAATGTCCTAGCAGAGACAAGCGGAGCGCTTCGTACTTGGAGTTTTCTTGCTTTATCGCAAAATTCAGCAGAACACCACGGATCACCTTCAGAATTTCCAATCAAATCTAATCGAAATTCGGATTCGCCCCCCATGAATGGATCCATTTTATTGTCAGCATTAAGAATTCCATTTTTCATCAACATCTTCCGTGACTAAATCCCTGACATTAGTCGTAGATGACGTTAACAACGGCGCAACAAATATTTAAGTAGGTTCGATCGTTTCTCATGCGTTCGATAAACTCCAAGTCTACTTGTTTAAAAGTCGTATGAATCTCCCTAACAATCACATACTCAACTGTGGGTAAAATTTGAGGAAGTTTGACCGATTAGAAATGGAGTTATTAGTTGTAAAATATCGTATTTTTTCGTAACTTCCCATAAGTTGTAAAAAAATTGTATTTGATCATTTTGCCATTATACTTTGTGAATACTATTATGATGGTGGCGGTAAAACCTCGTTAAGTTGTCTCAACGTAACAGTGTGAGGAAAATTTATTCAGAACTTAATGCTACTGGCAATTGCTGTTTTCACGTTTCAAAAAGTTGCAGGAAAAAGTATGAAAAAAATAGAGCTTTGAACTAACGTGCTACAAAAACATGAGAGTCTTATTGCGACCATTCATTATAAAAGTCCTTTATGCACTTCATTTATTTTGCATCCATGATATCGCGTGTCCACTATTTCCAAGAAAGACTTTCAGGTTTTCAATTACATACAAGCAACACGTTTGAGATCCTATGTTTTTAGACTCTTTCAGTCATGGGTCATACAGGGACTCGTATAAAGTACGTTTGAAGAATTTCCGTTTCCTCTACACCGAGTGATGTCTCTAGTGTCTTGATTTTCCAGCTCGCGGTGCTGGCTCAGCTTCAAAAGCATTTTTAATCGTTCCAGCAATTAATTCTTGGAAACGATTACGTTGTTTGTGCCTCAAGTTTTTACGACTCGTAGTTTTTTTCCCTTCCTCTTTAGTTTCTCTTCACTGACAATCAGCACTCCACTTGCACACACGGACCCACGTATATATAGTCAAATGCACAAATTAGAGAGGTCCGGCAGGAAGAACCCGCGAGTTAAGAGTTGCTCCGGAAAGAGGGTGGAAAAAACTTTTCCTCCGAGATTTGACAAAGCCGAGTCATACGTGTAAGTGGAAAAAAAATGACGCCGTCGACACTTTGTCAGCTTTTCTGGCCAGTTAGTTCCTCTCCGTCATGAGCTTTTGACATATTTCTTTTTTTACATTTTTCTCATACGCATGGCACATGCATTTATATTATAAAAGAAAACTTTGTAACTTTGAGATCAACCTCGTTCTTCCATTTCCCTTTTAAGTACAGTCAAGCCTAAAAGCCCATTAGACTGATCAATTTTCTAATCGAAATGAGATCCCAAACATCTTTCAACTGTTTCTCATATCCTGGAAAAAAAATGTGTTTCTTTTCAAGATCATTCAAGATGGAAGTGTAAAGTTTAGAGTTTTAAAAAAATCCACTTTTTTCACAAACAATTAACAGAGTTTCATTTTTCCATCGCTGTGTGTCCCAAACTAAAAGGTTGACGTTTTTCATTTTTTTTTCTTTGAACGAGCTTCGTTATTTGTTCCTGTTATAGTTAAGAAAAAAAACAAAGACGCATTTGTAGAAATTTTTCAAAGTTTCTTCATGAAATAAGAATTTTTCTACTCCTTGAACTCGTGTGAAACTGTGCGATCTTTGATTGCTGAGATCTCGAATACGAGATAGTCAAACTTTTCCAAATTTTTCCGAGTATCCTAAATGTATCCTCAAAATTTTGAAAAATTCCGTAGAAAAAAGCTTTTTATCGAGACTACTTCCTTGTTAGGTACGAAACATTTAACTGGCAGGTATAACCGACCAAACGTTACTTAGAAATGAACCCTTTCGAAGGGCCTGCTCGGGCAGTATAAGAGGGAGAAAGCCTGAGGTCGTGAGAATGAGAAAAGGGAAGGGTGGACGGAGTCAAAAACTTTGTTTGTCGATTCAGCAGAACCTTCCGCTTGTTCTCCCCTCTCTTAGCCCTCCAGCGTGGCACTCTCGGTTAATTCGAGAGGCGAATCATGCAGCTATATACATATACGAATGATATCCCGGACGTTTTACCACTCTCTGACTCTATTTTCTCGGTACATATAGCCGAAGAACGGTTGTTCGATGTCCGATTCAGCGCCACTGAGGGAGAAAGAAAGAGAGGAAGCTCACAATTTTACGAGATGCACTCATGAACGACTTTCGGAAAATGGGAAATCCTCTTTTCCGTTTCTTTTTTACTTTTTTTTCTGATTTCTCTCTCTCTCTCTTTTTTACGCATTATCAAGCTCGTCCTAACATCGTACAACTCCATTTAAATGCAATGAAAAAAAAAAGAAAATTCAAAATTTGCTTTTCACGCGATTGGAATGTACAAAGAAAATAAAAAGAAATGCCATAGCAAAGATAGTTTTCTTTCTCTCTTCGATGCGACGTACTAACATTGGATCAACGATCCAATTCCAACGGTTGTCCTTGTAAAAATGTGTCACTACAGTCGTTATTTCCTGGCTCATAAAATTCACCCTTATCTACTTCGCGATTCTTCCGCGGAAGTATAAAACGAGGAAATTGGTTGAACGGATTTAGACCTCGCATGAAGAGAGTTTAAGGATTTTATTGTTATTTTTTTTTTTTCCTTTTTTTTTACTACTCTCGTCATTTTGTAGACCCAGGAGAAATTGCAAAATTCGTTGAGCTTTTTGTTTTCCTGTTTCATACCTTTTCTTCTTTATTTTTTTGTTTGTTTTGCCATTTTTTTTTCAACTCCGTTTCACAATATTCGCGAGTTTTGTTTCGTACAGAAGTAAGCTCGTACCACTAAAAGAAAAGGGAAAAAAGTCACCGCAGCATCAAAGTATAGATATGTCGGTAAAGATGACTATATTTAAAGCTTTGTCTGATGCTTTGTACTTGCCAGAGGCGAAGCCAGACGGGCTCGCGTTCGGTCACAGACAGATTAGCCGAAAAAAAGCACCCGACGCTTTTCTATCCTCGTTCGGGTGTACACTTTAATGCGGGTGGTGGTACGACTGAATCAGAGAACATTGAGAACGCCAAAGGAAAACGTGCCGAGAGTCATTGAGCTAACGCATACAAGCCTTTCAATTTTCCAGGCATTCTCGCAATAAGCACACCTTTCCCTTTCACTTTGTCTCTCATTAACGAGCATGGGGCTTGTTTCCCTTGTTTCAAACAATATTCAGAAGTAAGTATCTCTTTCTTTCCTTGTATTCTTTACCTGAAGTTATGTGGAAAAATTAATTCAATCTTCAACGTCAAAATCGAGGTTTCATCGAGTCTTGCCGATGTCTGCTCATGAAGATTTTCACAGTAACGAAAATGAAAAATTCATGCAGTTGGATTTTTGTTGTGGTCGAGAGGCTGAAATTTTGCATTTCCCAGCATTCGTAATCTTAAAATTCGAATTCAAAGACCGTTTTTTTTTTTTAATTCATTACATTTTTCAACCGCTTTGAAAGCAAAACAAAAAACTGACCATTTGACCACCTTAATGAAAGATGTATTCCGGCAAAAATGCCTCTCATTATTGTTCTACGTGGCTGCTTCTTTATTTATTTGAAGAATTTTTTTCTTCAAATAAACTGTTTAACCGACCTTTTGTCCATGAAAATCGAGTAAAATTTCACATTTTGGTAGTTTTCAAAATGTCTAATGTTGCTAACTTTAAAGGGGTATGAAAAATATTTTCATTGTTGTTCGGAAGTTCATACTAAGAGCAAATGAAATATTTTTATAAATTTCAAAGGTTGAAATTTAGTTGAAAACGAATTGGCTAATATTAACGAATTATTCATTCATGATTTCAGTTAGGAATTATAAACAGATTGAGAAGTGACTAACTGAACTAATCACCATAGTACGCCTTGCCCCTTAATCAATGTGATTAAAAATAAACAAATTTTAAGCCCGTTCTTTTTTTTTTCGTCATCCAGATGCTGCAGTTTTTTTTAGGGGATTACAGAAAAGCAAGGCTGGGTCTTTCCAAAGAAATACGAGATTTAAAAAGACGACGGCGTACTAATTATCTCACTGGTGCGATTAGAGGGTGCTAACGCGTCTGTAGAGGTTGTTTTTTTTTTTTTCTTCCTTCGTGCTACATCTTCTCTCCATTCCTCCCGTGGGTGGTACTCCTCGGGAATGACCCTTATTTATGTCATTTTGCACTTTTGGAATCTGTTATTCTCATCAAGGTGACGACGTGTGTATTCTCGAAGAAAATGAGGCTTTAGTTTAAAACCTTAAGAACGCGAAAAGAAAAACATTTTAAGATAATTTGATTGTGGAAAAAAAGGGACTACATTTTTTTACTTAGGTGATTCAGCAGAATTTTATGATGAAGATTCTTCATGCTGAAGAAATTCTTGCTGGGAAACTCTCAACATTTCGATTGAAAAGAAAACTTAGTTTTCAATGTCGAGTATCGGTGATTAGTGACAAAAACTTTTCTCCTCTCATCTTCGTCCGCATTTTCTCTCTCTCTCTCTCTCTCTCTCTCTCTCTCTCTCTCTCTCTCTCTCTCTCTCTCTCTCTCTCTTTCTCTCTTCCTTATTTGTTTTTGTTTGGAAACAAAAACAAATAAGAAAATACAATGTGCTTGGAAAGCGGAAAGAAAATTTGTGAAGATATTTTGCTTGGACCCTTCGTTAAAAAGAACTAAGCGGATGAAAGTCAATGAAAAAAGTAGAGAAAATGTGCAAGAGAAGAAACGAGCGACTCCTCATACTTCATAAAACTACGCGAAGAACGGAGTGGCATGGAAACCTGAAGAGAGACTAAATTCCAAGAAAATAAAACTCAAGAAAATTACATTCAGCACGATTCCAGATTAATAGAAAATAATTGAAACGCTAACTGCTAACTTGGGGTCGAACTAAAAAAAAAAGAAAATATGTAACAGCCAAGAAAGAGAGAAGCAACAAAGTAAAAGACTCGTAGATACGATGAAATTGAATGAAGATAAGAATAAAAACATATTCAGAGTCGAACGGATAGGACTGACGTTTTTATTGCATTTTTGTATTCGCATCCCACTTTTTATTCGTCACAACGTCAGTTTTTTTTCGTCTCCCTCCTCCTCCTCCTCCGTTATGAAATTTCTTCAACTTAGGAACAGAACGAGAGTTCATGGCATTAAATAAATTGTCTTATTGTTTCTTCACTAGGAAAATAAAACTTTTTAATTCCACTTCAACTTTTTTCTCGTCATTTTTCGCAGTCTTTGTAAATTCAATATATGACATCATCTTGTTGTCCAATAGTTATCCCGCTTGGATATGGCTGTATGGACATTTTTAGGAACTTGAAGCCCTGTGGGCTAAGAGCCTAGCTCTGCGACTTAACCATTCAGTCGCATTCTCCTGTCTCTCCTGTCGACTTCCGGGGTTCGAAGACTATAGTCATTGAGACTATTGCTATTTTTTTTTTATAACGTATTTGCGTCGTTAATGTCATTTTATTATTATTATTAATTATCGATTATTAATTGAATTTTTTATTTAAACCTATTTCAATTTTATTTGTTTAATTTAATTTTAATTTAGTTATTCAAATTCATTGAAATTTTATTTAACTTAATATTTGATTTGGTTGATTTATTATTAATCAATGTGCAGTCAGTTGGAAGAGAGTGTCAAATGATGTTGGAATTTGTATTGAAATGCAAAATTAAAAAAAATCCTTTTTGGGTCTGTGTCCAAAACTGGGGGGCAATATTGTCAAAAACTTTATCCCTTTGACAATTTGACAAACTGAGATATTAAAATAATCAATTAGTTGTGTTTCAAACTTTCACACCACATGCCGAGGGGAAAGTTAAATATTCTGTTTGGAATTCTCAGAAGAGTTTTTAATCGATCAATTCCTCTCGTCGTGTCACACAAAGACTTAATTATTACTTAATCTCACGCGAGAACTTGCATGAATTGTGATTGTACCAAAAACTTTATAATCGAACTAACGGAATTTTTTTTTCTCTTTCCAGGTGAGTTGAATAAAAAATGAAAAGACGATGAAGACTTCGTTAGTGCAGTAACATGCCAGAATGTCCCTGACGTGAGTAATTACGCAATTTCTAGCTTATTTTCAACGAGAAATTTTCCCGGTCCATAAAAAAAGAAGAAAAAATGCGGTGCAGCATTAATTTTTTTATTCTCGAGAAATTACTCTGATCGTTAATCGATGTTTTTGCTGTAAAAACATCGTTTGCACGTGTGCTCCTTTGCTGCCAATCAAGTTGGAATACTGACAAAAATTCTCGAAGGAAAGGAAACGGATTTTTTTAGTCGCCTTTTCTTTCTTTGTTTTTTTTTTTTTAACCATATAATGGATTTACAGTCACGAAAAATCTTATCTTAATCACTTATCGGAATACGAGTAACTACAACAATTTTCGAAAAAACCACATTTTTCGTGGTCGTTAAAGAAACAAATTTTGTGACAATTAAGATTTTTTTTCACGTTGAAACGTTTGATATTTTGGATATTAACGTCGCCGCAGAACTCGGGGCTGCGAACTAAGCAACTCGATAACGAGAGGACGAACATTGATTTGTGAATAATAAAAACCGCATTGCGAACAGCACGTGGTCACGCGATCGTGTTGCAAGAATTTCTCGTTTTTATATCGTCTCGTTGCTTTTACATGTACGTAGATGTTGCATCGATAATTCACCTTTTTTTTTAATAGCACGAACAGGTTTATGTACCGTTCAAAAATATTCAATTTTGTTGGATTATGAGAGGTTAAATTATTGATTTTACGACAGAATTACAAACTTAACAAATCTAAAAAGTCTCCTTTTTTATGCTCAATTCATTGATTTATTTCATTGACTTTTCATCGATCAATTAAAATTGTAGTTCATTAATTAGAAATTCACCACTCAGAACAGTGAGAAGATTTTCGAATGGCTGTATCTTTTGTCAAAAAATGTTTCAATTTCTGTTGCCAAAAAACGAAAAAATGAATGAATACATTATGAAGCTATTGGAAATTCCAGTTTTGAAAGCTGTCCTCGAAATCTTTTTATCTTTGCTTTGTTCGAATAAAAAATTTCAACACTGTACAAGCAATTCAAAGTGCAACATCATCATCGAATTGCAAAAAAAATTGATAGCAGAATAAAAAAAAAAGAATACCCGTGAAGCATGCTTGTCATAAAACTCAAAATGCGATCTCATCGAGATATAAGTGGCCGTAACATTTAGAAGTAGCGGTCGAATATTATTTTATGCTCTTTGAACAGATAACGTGAACCATTGGCACGTTTAGCTCGTGTACATGGGCGTATCCTGCAGATATTCCCATGGGGGTGTTTATAGGGTAAAACGCGTTGTGTCCAGAGGGTGCACACGATCTTCGCAACGTGTTCGAGAGGAGGCTCGATCAGTCACGAACTTCGAATAAAACGCGAAACTGCGAAGGTTGCCTGAACCCTGCTCGATGGGGGGCAGCGATCGCGAGAGAGGATCGATTTATAGTCGCATTTAAGCGAGGAATCCAGCTTCTCTACTTAAAACGTCCTGGGATAATAACCCCTCGAAGGATATGGGTCAAAACTTGAGTGCTTAAATTCTCATATCTCCAATTGGTGGCATGGATATCACATAAATAATCCTTCGGTTTCCATTTATTGAATTTTTCATATTTTCAAGTTAATGTGAAAACTCACGTATATTATTATGATTATTGTTCATTATTTATTGTCATACTAAAAACATTAAATTTTGGAAAAACTTGATGTATTGATCTCAAGTGTGATATCAACATATTTGATGTTTGAATAAGTTTGTTGAATGGCGAAAAGCTTTTAATTAAAAACGATAGATAAATAAATAGAATAAAAAACGACGGTTCGTACATCCCACACGTGTAGCAATTTATCGAAAATTTCGACCGAGCGCCACTTTGTTTTCTTTAATACAGAAATATGCTGTGCACACATGGGACTCGGAGAGTTGTACATTATGCTAACAATATTTCGAGTGACGAAGGAGGGTTGGTGGGTTAGGTAGGGGTTGATTCGAGGGTTCCGGGACGATAAATTTTCCATTTATATTCCTGTCAAGGATAAGGATGAGCAACGAAAGAACGGAAAACGTGGCGAGGCTCGTTCCGGTTTAGAGAGAGAAAGAGAGCAAAAGATGGAAAACGAAAAAAGAAGGAAAGAGCAAAAGGGGGTGAGAGATACGAAGCGGGGGTTGGTTTGCGAGAATCCTCGAGATACGAAGGAGCATGATGGCGAAGCACCTCTCTTGTGACGAGTGCTCGTGTACCTGGAACAGCAGCAGCAGCAGCAGCAGCAACGGCAGCAGCCAGCTGGAGGGTTGAAAACCAGGTGAGAGTGTGGCGAGGTCGCGGGCAATAGTGCGTCTTTATCGAGCTGCGCGCAGGTGCAACACGCCCAGGAAAGTACACACCGCGAGTGCTCAATAGTCACGGTGGCAAGATCGCGCTTTCTCTTCCAAAAGCATCACAGCCAACCAATCTTTATATTCATTCTTCGTTCTTCTCCTTTTTTTTTTGTTTATTTTTATTTTTTTCAAATTTTATTTCATTTCATATATTCCTTCCTCTCAACTTCTATTTTCCTTAACACAAAACTCTGTCTACCTAATATTCTATCTATATTCTTCCGTTGCGATGTACAGACTGCGCGGAAAGTTGTAGCAAGCATATATTCAACTTCATACAGAAACACTGCATCGTGTTTTGCATGCGTTGAGTGAAAAAATTTTCAGCCGAGCGTCTACGCCTCTGCGATCTACGTCCATTTCTCGGCTTTGTCGAACGTATATTTTTCACAGTGCACTTTTACTTTACATTCATACATTTGCGATAATAGAAATTGAGGGGTTTTAAGAATATGAAAATACAAATTCTAAATAAAAAACGAAAAAATACATAATACAATCCATCAATTTATCGCTACTGTGAGTCTAAGTTTTACAAACAATAAGAAAATCGTTAAAAAGTTGGCTCATAGCGCTTATTTCATTATCTAGTTGGCTATTACTCCGCGACCTCTCAGAGTGTTGTTCGCTCATCGCATTTGCAACTCGTGGCTGACACGAGCAACAATATTTTTTACTGAGTTTCAGTCGAATAGCACTGTTAGAAACTCGAAAAAATTGCTAAGCAGTCACCCAACAAAGTATTGACCCCTTCCGTCTCCCCTCCCCGAGGTTTTTCAACTCTGTCGGTCGACAGATTTGTTATCGGCAATGATTTCCATGGGTTATAATAATTATAAAGAAGACACAAGGAGTCTACATGACCGCTAAAAAAAAACTTCGGTACAATGTAAATTTCATTTATATTGTTCATGAAAAAAAATAGCATAAAAATATGAGGCGACTCGAGCATTTGTCGTCATCATTATCAGAGATATATTGTCTGCACGTACGTAAGTACATGGATACTTAAAAGTATATATAGATATAGATAATTCGTGGTTGGTAGAGTGCACCACACCATGGCGGCAGTCAACGACGAGACAAATTTCTTTGCGCGGGCGCGGCACAGCGCTTTTTCCATCGCGTACACATGCATGCAGCGGTAGAACGAGAGTGCAATGCGTTGCACATGCAGTTGAAAACGTTGGAAAATGTACCGGGGCGATATCTCACTCTTGTATGAACCAAAACGAACGGATGTGCAAATACTATATACGCAATGCAATATATAAATTTATACATATACACACATGCATGTGTATTTATGAGATGTTTTATGCCAGCTCAACAAATTTCTTCTCCTTATTCTTCAAATGTTCCAAGAAAAATTAGTTCGCCCCAAAAAGTAAAAAATCAAATGATAAAATGAAAACGAAAATAATTTCAACGTTATGCACATTCGAAGAAGAATTTTTTAAATTAAAAAACGCTTGCAACGTTTGGTCGTTGTCGAGATAAAAAATAATAATACGCTTTCAATTAACTCTGTGATGAATATAACTTGAAATCATTTTAACACGATGCTGACTTTTCTGATCCGTAAATAATTAATATTTTATTCGAAAATATTGTTTCTGACAAATAACTTTTTTTCGAACTGTCAAAAATTAAGGAAAAAAAGACATTCTCACATAATTGACAGCGAATTAAATTTTGACGGTTGTAAATTTGTTGATTACTTTTATAACACATCAGAATGAGTATAAATTAATTTGGAGGACCAGTGCATATATGTGTGTGCAGGAGTAAAAATGTATATGAAACGGATATCAATATTTTGTCCACGAATATAGCGGGTGCGATAGCACTTTTGTATGTCAATGTCTCTCGCTCACACTCATCCCTTATTCGTTAGATCGATTTCATTTTTTCATCTCTCTTCTTCACGCAGAAACTATATTTTTCCATACATTCTTTATCCCTCTTCTCTCGCTCTTTTCAATTCCCTCTCACATTCAAAGTATTTCAATATTTTTGCTCAGAGCTTGCTTAAAGCCGAAGCCCGCAGCATCAATTCGTGCAGCATTTCGTATAGGAACGTACGCTGTACTTTTAACATAGATATGAATAAATAAACTGCGCCATATCGTCACGTATATACTTTGGATTCTACATTATATATTCATGTAATATTTATATAATTCCGCAACATTTTGACAGATCGATCTACAAAGCACCATGTTATTCTCCGAGAAACATATTCACGCTCGCAACGCGCATATATTTCCCCTCATAAACATCATTCAATAAATGTAAAAGTAAAAAAAAAAAAAAAAACTAAAATTCATTGAATTTGACGAATATGGTTTTCGCGACACTAATATTTCCAAGCATTGCACAATTCTTGCCAATTAAGAGCCTTGCACACGAATTATATCCGTGCAAATGATTAATCAAAAAAACGTTTTTGCTCGCAGTGAAATTGTAGCCTTTTCTGTTTCTCTTAAGAAAAATTTGTTTCTCACGGCGTGTACAAACGTATATACCTGAGAAAGAAGAAAAAAAAATGAAATGAAAAATAGAGGAAGGCTGAAATTCTAACTGGTAGCGCGCGTTCGGTAAAGGCAAAAGCGAGATGAAATGTAGAAGAATAAATATGCGTTTCACGCGAGACTGCAGGCTACTTCGCTCGAGGGATGTGGGGAAAGGGTGAGGAACCGCGCACCGTCCCAATGAAAAAGGCCACGATTAAATGGCGCTAATTAGTTTTCCACGGCTATTCTGTTGACGTTTACGTGCTCGCTACCGAGTCAAGCACGCGCCCGAGCTCCTGCAGTTTACCCTTTTGCAAAAGCTCTAAAAATGTGGGTGTGTGTGTGTGTGTGTCTCGATGAGTATACGTACTTGTGAATTTACACATTAACCTGTGTTCATTCTATTCGCGTGTTACTCACATCACGTATTAACTTATCTACACATTAATCTTTTACCAACTGTTTTTCTTACTAGTCTCTCGCGCTTACGCAGTTAACGAAAGTGCTAAACCTCAGAGATTAATTATGAAGACATGGCAAATAGAAAAGCTCTACATTTTCTAACAAATCAATTTACTCGAGTTTACCAAAGTTTTAGTTATATTCAATTTGCCTTTTAATAATAAAACATTTATTTATTTCAAGAATAAACGAGATTCTTCAGTTTATCAGGTTCGTTCGTTAGAAAATCGTGATATAGCCTCGTTCCTGAGATTTTTTTCAGTTCCGACGTGGTTGTAAGTGGTTCGACGAAGAATATTAATTAAAATCGTCGACAGCCTGCGTACATTGTATGAAAAGTCGTGCAGAAATTATCGCTTCGCAACTTGAAGTCGAGCTGCGAGGAGAGAAGAAACTGATCAAATGTTAAGATGAGATGTATATGTTTCGTTAACATTTAATTTCATCACTTTGTATTGAAGTTTAGAGAGAGATTCGGTGAAACTGCAGTAAAGTGCGGGCAGACAAAATGGAGGAGGAGAGATATTGTGAAAAAGAGAAGAGGCCAAGAAGGTATTGTTCGTTTAATTAAACCGCCTGTTAAAGCAGCTGTTCTTGTACGATTCGTGCGGAGATAAAACATATACTGTGTAATGCACGTCTGCATATATATCTATATAATACTGTGCAAACTTTTGCACGTCGATTCCTCTTTGTCCTGCTTGTAACAACTGGCGCGAAACAAGTTTGAATTCCTTTGAGCAAAAAATAATGAAGAAAAACCAATAATTAAGGTGTTGTAAAAACGGAAGCAAATTCTCTTATCTTCGTCTTTACGTGACTGAATTTTACGTCATTAGTTAGACTATTGCTCATTCGATTTATTTTTTATTCCATCTTTTGTTGCATTTTCAATCCCTTTGAATGAATTTTTTTGAAAATTCAACAAACCCTTTAATGTTTATGCGTTGACACGCTAAAATTAACAATCGTTTCAAAAACGATTTAAAACTTGAAAAAAAAAGGTATTTTACTTGAAAAAATCCAAACTTCCAGAGTTGCCAATATTCTTGAGAATAATAATCGAGAATGTGCTTATACTCTTTATGAAAAAAAAGAAAAAATCAAAAAAAGTAAGATGACAAGATGTCCTTTCGAAAAACCGCTGAAAGACTGCTAAAATCTTTCTAGGGTAGGGCATAATTAAGGAGTTTTGGTACAAGTGACGAAATGTAACCATTTTATTCAAATTTCTACGGTACGTTCTCTATGACTTATCCTGAATATGTCCTCCGAGTTTCAGAACGATTGTCTACGCCGTTTCCACAAAATTATCAAATAAAAAGTCACTTTTTAACATAGAGACATGCCTACGCTATCCCTTAACTTCAGATAAGTGCTAGAACCAATACGAAAAAATGTAAAAAATGGTTATAGAAAACCAATCAAAATATCATTAAAATTATGCCATCAGAAAATGAAATAATACGTCCACATAGTTTATTAATTATTCATTTTTTTGTTAGTGAAAACGATAAACTTTTTAGTAATCAAGTAATTTTTGTACGAAATTTTGTTATGTGAAGTTAGTGCTTTGCTTGAGAACAATAGAATTTCGCCCCCTGATTCTCCCTAAGGATAAGCTGAACCATTACATTGTTATGACTTGTACCGAAACTCCTTAAGGCTCAAAAATTAGTCTGATAGTGAGTCGAAATAGTTCACTGTGTAAACGAAGGCTTAAGCTTTTGTTGGATGAAAGAAAAAAAAAAAATTGGAAAATACTGCAATTTTGTACAGCATCTCAGTTTATGGTTTCTTCTTGGCTCATTTCCACGAGCGATTACGAACAAAGTGAGAAGCTAAGTATTTCTGGAATGTGCTGAAAAATTCACATCACAAAACTCCTTTTCCAAAGTCCTGGGGAGCAACAAACACTTAATTGCTTAGAGAGGTCCTCACTTTTATTAATGCGCGTTCCCGACAAAGTTTTAGTGCAAAAAATAAATGGCGGATGATGATTATATCACCTTTTATTTAATTTTCCTCTCTTATAATTGTAGTGTAGCGTTAATGTGACTCGGAGCTGTTCCTCCAGAAGAAACGTACATGCAATTGGTCTGTTGCTCGCATAAGATACGCGTGGAGTTATAACTTCTTTTGAATCCTCACACAAGTATTCGCAGTTTCCGTTTTTATTCTCTTTCTATCTTCTTGTCTTCCTCTTCTTTCTCCTTCTTCTTCTCCGTACCACCTTTCGGTTGGATTTTTTGCCAACGACTTGGTTCTCTTCGTTGAAATTCGTGTGTGCTCCAGGCGCATTTTCTCAGCAAGGAGAAAAATGAAAAGCGGCTATCCGGGCATACGTTCTTTTCGTCGTTGAGGCAGGAGCACCCATCTCTTGTTAAAGCACTTGGTACTTCGCGTGTACGCGTTTGAAAATCTTCCAATTACGTGAAAATGCAAGCGGTGCGGTCAGAGACTCAAATCAGAGACTCGCTTTTCTCTGTGGTCGCCGCCGGCAATTTTCCTTTCTCTTCAAACGTCTACATATATATTTTATGGTTTGTCCCGTAAAGATGGAAGTGTAAGGTCCGGTTGCTGCTTTTGTAGCCCGGTGAACTTCGAGTATTTATCTACGTGACTACGTGCCGAGAACGTTACTTATTTCAGTCAAACGTGCCGATCCTCCAACCACCCTGGACCTTGCCATTCTCTCGAATTCTCTTCCTTTCGAGCTTTCTTCTTTCCTCTCGATTAATTTCATCCTTTTTCCTATAACTTCTCTTCGTATCCCTGTTTAAAAAGCAATTAAAAACTATTTCTGTTTTCCGAAAGTGATGGGTACGCGGTCGGTGCATGGCTCCGGTGATCACACAAGTAAAAAACACCATCGACTTCGGTCAGTCCTGGTTGAGTGACCGCTTAGCCACGTACCGGCCGGCGTATCAATCGCTGATCGGCAGACAGTTTTCGCTGAGTTTCTGATTTTGATAACCAACTAAAAACTCAGTGAAAACATAGCCGCCTGTATCCTCTAAGGTTTTCCACAGTTTTCCTTGGTCCTCGTGCGAATGCGACAAAGTAGTGCATTAGGAAAAAGTGGCTGTGGGCAACGCTCTGAAAGGAACTCAAGAAACTCAGGAATTCAGGAACAGTGTAGTGGGGATGAAGAGTGAGGGATGGGATTGTAAAGTGGGACTCTTAAACCCGCAAGAGTATAAAATACTATTTCTGTCATATTAATCGACCAGTAAGCGTATCACGGTGGACTCTTGACGCAGTTCACCAACAAAAATGGCAGCAGGACTCTCTCAATTAATAATGAAAGTAGCAATTTGAAAATGGGAGCTTTTAATTCATAAGCGCTGATGAAAATGGTTATCCTTTGTTTATATGTACGTTCATGTTGATGTCGGATGAGGAAATAACTTCGGAACGAAATTGAAAAAAAAAAAAAAACAAAACGTTCGTACGTAGTTGTATCCACACCTGTCGTGTATTCCGTTTGACGTGTTAAAACGCATTCACCTTTTTCCATCGTATTCCTTAATTACTTTTCATTTCATCTCGAACACACCGATATAGAGCGTTAAATAACCCGATGCGAGTCGTCTTTTCCACGATATACCAGGACTGACGATCTTTCACTCGCTTTTTCATTCGAAAATCGCTTTGTCGTAAAAATAACAAAAGTCCGTGACCTGAAACACCTACCCAGGGATTCACTGTGCTCGTGTGCATTCAGCACAAACACACGATACTGAACATACAGACGGAATAATTAATTTTTATTTCAAACCGACAAAACCCAAACACCTACGATATTTTTCATCCTCGATATTTTTCATCGGGTATAATACAGGGTCACTCACCATTGAACATCATCAAGTTATGCCAAAAGGTAGGATCCTACCATTTTTTTAGCTACACTTCCCTTCAAAAGTAATTAAATTATTAGAGTTGACGAAAACGTGTACACCGTCGAAAGTAAAAAAAAAAAAAAAAAAAGAAAAAAAAAACAGAAAGTAGAATAAAAACTAAAATGGAAAATGAAATAATAATAGAAAATACAGGAACAAATAGTTAATCTCAGGCAAATGATCGATTTTTTATCCATTTTTCTTCCTCGCAAGATTCTATACATGATTTCTCTATATCTCTAAGCATTTCAATAGCAGACGCATGGGAAGAGCGTGGGATTATCAATTTGAGTAGATAATACAAGGAAGCAGGACGAAGGTACATGCAATCGAAATCGACGTTTTTACTCGCCGCTAGAAACGATTTGGAGTTTAAGATTCATTAGTAATGGGCACTTTGATGACTTCTGCGATATGTGTGCGTTTGTACACATGATAGATTAATAATTCAAAATAATTTTTTACACTGAGAAAATTTGTTCGTTGAACGAACAAAATTCATTTTGTTGACGAAAAAATTGCTCAACTCAACAATTTCTCTGTTCAATCACGGATCATTTGATTCAACAACAAAAATAGTTCAATTGATCATATTTTCGTGCAACAAAATGAATTTTGTTCGTTCAACGAAATTTTGTTCTCAGTGCATGTATAGCTTTTCTGTGATGATCCTTCTTGTAGCTGAACCTAATATAATATGCATAAAGAGAAAGAGCAGTGAAACTAATTAGTGGTGCTTGTGCATTTGTATTTGTTGAATGCCTTAAACGTTCGAGTAATGAAATATATAAAGGGAGAAATAAAAAGACAAAACATTATATGAAGAGTATATACGATGGCAGTTTAAGTATATACGATGGAGTCAGTGTCAGCTCCACTAACTTAATCCTTAATCGGTCTCTTCTAGCTGTCCGAACACTGTCGAGGTATCTATGTGGGTAAACAGTTCTGGATGCATGTACACATATAAACGAGGAATGAGATGGGAACAACGCAAAGCATTGTAAAAGTGGAAATAGTTGTAAGCATGCTCTGCGATACAAAAGCATAGAGTGTGGAGCCCCCCCCCCTCCCCCCGGCATTTTGGAGCCATGCCTTTACACAAAACGTTGGATACTCAGCAGCTGCTTTTGTTGTTTTTCTGTTCAATTATCTCTTCCCCTCTCTCTGCCTCTCTTTCTCTTTGACATCGAAAGCATAATTGGTGCATTTTCGTTTTGTATACTTGATGTGTAAACGTTTAAAAACATTTTGCAGTGGATTGCTCTTCCATCAGAAGATCTCCAAGCAAATCCACATACAGAATTTATCACATTGATTAATTTTATATTAATTTCAGGCTTTTCAATTAAATCGGTAATAAAAAAAATCGTGTTTATATTGTTTTTATACCAGTATACATTATTCAGGATAAATATCAGTTGAAAGACATTTTCAGTTTGTCTTTATCCCTGAATTTCATTACCCTTTCGTTCTAGATAATAATAACTCTTTTTACGAAACTTTGTTTTCACCCTTTGTGTATAGTTTCTTTATTTATCTACCTCGTTAACCAAACTGAGTTTGGTTGAATAAGATAAACTTGTTTATGTTGAATCGGGACAATATCGGATAAATTGACAGTGATTTTCTCAAGATATATAAAAATAAAGGACCCCAAGTTCCTGTTTACTCTAGTTGTACTCTTTACTCACGTACATACAGAAAGATATACATCGAAGAATCACTATAGCAGAACTGGGTCATTGGCATTCGATATTAACGACATAGACTTCGTAATCAGTTCGTTGCAGAAACATATAGAAGCAGTGAGTACGTTTTGTAAACACAACTTGTTCGTTATATATATAAATACGTGCTCTATTTGTATATACATATTACATGTGCATATCTGGAATCAGAAGGAACCTTTTATTACAACTTTGCGGAGAAAATAGCAAGAATAGAAAATAGCAAATTGTTGAAATGGTTTACCCATTACAACAATTACACAATTATTACAAAATTATTACAAGCCCTCTCACGGTCAATCTATCGATTATAAACTCTGCGGGATAATAATTTTTTACTGTTGTTACTATTATGATCGGTAACGATCAATCGTAGATTTGCGGAAAGAGGTCAAGAGGGCGATTTTTAATAGAAAAAGTCTCTTTTTTTGAATTACGAGCATGACCTTAACAATATGATTCTGGCCAGAAAAAGTCAGGAATGAAATTATTGACATCACCAAATATACAACAAAGCATTTGTCTACTTTACGATGTATTCATTGGCGACACTCATTGGTTCGGTTCGAAGTCGGTGTTTTTCTTTCGCCTCCAAACACGCAATTTAAGTTCCATCCAAGCAGAGTAACGAGAAATCACCGGAAAATCAATTTCATATTGAGTCTTCATTGGCTGCTTCGTGTGAAATAAAGTGACAATGAAAAAATGTATGCATATATATATAGATATAAATATAATATATACACATAGTATATTCAAATGCAGATATAAATAGAGGTAGCAAAAAAAGTTATCTGCTGTGGAACATTGGTCTGGGTTGGCTAATTATTCGTTTGCCCGTCTCGCAATCTCTGCAGAGACTCTCGGATTTCATCCAGAGATTTCCATGGCGCTTCCCAATTAACATAGAAAATGAAATTGCGGCGTTCAGGGATAAGAGGGAAAATTAGTGAAACGAAACGGGGTCGGGGGCTTAACAGACGATTACTTCGTTTCGGATTAAATATCAAAGCCTCTCTGTCTTCTGTGTGATAGTTGCTCACTCTCCCAAAGTATACACTTTTCATAACAAAAATTTTAATTTCTCGCATGGAAGAATATTTTCAGTTATTTTTATTTTTCTTCCCCGCTTTTCGTTATAGATCAATCTGTACGTACAGCGTGCAAAATATCGAGATCAAGCTCCGTGGTGTGCATATCACGAATTCGTGCATGTGCTTAATTAAATTTATATTATCTCTGTCGCGAGGTATAAACGACTCATGCACTGAAACGCGCTCTTACAAAAAACTTACGTCTATAACTATTTTATGGAGAATAAGTGATTTGGTAAAGAGAAAACGAATACGCGACTCGGTTGAATGAAATGATTTCTCATCACGCGATGTCTATTAGTGTCTATTGTTTTATTTTTCTTGTCTTATTTCCGTCGCTTGGCAGCCTCGAGTTCCCAAGACTTTTAGAATTTCGTATACGAAACTCTAAAATTTTACTTTACCACGAATAAATTATATTATACAATTATATAATTATATAATTTATTCGTGGAAAAGTGAAACTGTCGACACTAATTTTTTTCAATAACACGCGCAAAAATGTGTGTACGTAGAAAAATAAGCAGGCTAAAAAATGATTATAAGTGATTGTGTAACTCGTTGACAGAAATGTGAAATAAAGATCAAAAAGTCGGGATGATTGGGGTTAAATTTGTAAGACTTTTGAGAAAAAATATTGGCCGGTCGTTTATATATCGATGAGAGGATATAAACAGACGAGCGTTGAAAAAAAGCAAAAAAAAAAAAAAAAAAAAGTATGAGAAACGAGCAAAGAAGAAGAGCTGAAAACCGATACATCCGAGAATGGAATGAGAGAGAGAGAGAGGTTTGGTCGAAAGGTTGGCTTTGGAAAACATTCTCGGATAAATGTCGTCGGTGTATGGGCTATCTTGCAAACGCTTCGCTCCGATGAACGCCTATATCCGGCAACGACCAACGTCCTGAATATAAAATAACAGAGGGTATATAGTGAAGGAGCATGGAAAGTCGCGTCTTTACGAGTAAGAAGACAAGCCAGCCGTGAGCTGGGTCAGTTTTGGTCCTCTGGTGATGGTGTCCCTCAACTACGCGCGACGGGATCTAACATTTCTGTCGTCGTTTTCCTTTTTCTCTATTACACACGTTCTCTACTTTCTCACTTTTTATTCGTTTCGAAGTCTCAGACGCATCTCTATCTCGTGAAAAAGTGTCATTCTTGAGAAACGTCTTGTATAGCGATAAATTTCCAATCTAAACTCTTACGAAGAAAGATAAATTGTGGTAAAACAAATAGAGTTTATCGTTCTCGCAATCGCATATCTGTGGAAGAGAATATCTCAATGCAGTCAAATTCGACTATTCTTTTTTCAAAAAATTCTTTAAATCGAATATAAAAATATTGACAGATGTAGGAAAAGATAAATGGCCTATCGTTGCACGGCAGAATCTTGTGTAAGTAGTCAAAGTCGTTTATAGTCAGACTGTTTTTTAATATACGTGAAAGATGTTCCGCTGTACATTTCTTACACGTTTTATATTATTTTTTTAATCAAATTTCCTCCATTAACCCGACGCTGCAAATACTTTATTGATTCTCTTGACCTTTTGATCGATCAATTGTACATCTTTATGAATGAAAACGTTGGAAAATATAGTTCTTAGTGAAATTCCGATTAAATGCATCTTTCCCAAGGTAAAAAGAGCGTTGCACCGGTGACTGCGACCCTGCATTGCGGGACTTTGTAATGCCTTTCTCGTTGCGGAGAGGGAATCGTTACGAGTCATTTCCCAGAGGAACGAAACGAATAAGAAGAGGAGAGAAGATGTTGGGTTATTTCATGTGCAAGTATCTAGAGCACCGCGACGATCTTTCGCGTCTTCCTCACTCGCGTGTGCGGCTAACCTAAAGAAATCATTGGTGACTCCACGCCGCACATTTATAACTGGAAAATAAAATGGCGTGACACTTGCCTATGAAACCACCTAACTTCCGCCCTTTTATTGGTTAGTTGTCAATACAGAATAAATATAAGTTTAACTGTATATACGTCGGGTGGCAAAAGAGGATACTGATCCTATCAAAAAATTGCTTCGCCATTGGCGTCTCGGAGTCTGGGCTGTTCCACGCGCTTATGTTTCGTTCTTTCTTCTCACTTCTATTTACGATATTTCGCCTTGCTTTTTTCCCTCGCTATTCTTTTGCTTTTCCCCTTTTTTCTATGACTTCTCTTATTCCGCTACTCTCATGTGGAGAAAAGCGACTTCGCTCGAGGAGAACACTACTCGCCACGAAGACGTCTACGTTCTCATCGTATACGTTCCAATTTCCTATATGCTCGAGCGCCACGTGTGCACGCGAGACAGACTTTTACACTTTTTGCAATGAAAAACTGGGCAAGCGTTGACAGCTAACGCGCGAGAAAAGAGACACGTATCTGTGTATCTTTATTTCCAGTATGGAAGCTTGAAAGTAAACGTTGCACCAGCTTTGTACGACGTATGTGCTTCTTTATCCGAAGTTTTAAATAACTTGACATTTTTTTCAAATTCATTCTCCTTGTTTTACTCTCGCATATATATTTTCATGTTGATTTTTTATCTGCCAGTCAAATTTCACGACAATAAAACCCGCACTTAATCATTTTCGTTGCTTTATTTTCTAATCCTTCGAGACACATTGTCAATGTCCAACAGAATCTCCTAGCAATAAGGACGCATGTTTGGAAAAAACAAACGAACATTATTGTTTCTATGCCTGATTGATCGAAAAGAATGGGCGACAGTATTTTTCCTACAATGAGATATATAGTTATCTCGAATGAATTTGATATTGAGGGAAAGAAAGCAGAAGTAGAAAACGAGGTGGGTGTCCAATAAAAAGTCAATTAATCAATCAATCATTCTTCCACTATCTCGCTCTTTGCTCCTTCAATTCCAATAACGAGTTCTCTACCGGGAAATCAATCTGTGCGACGCAATTGTTCCAACGATCAACTCTTTTCTCTCCTGGTGTCCTTCTCGTTCGTAGTAATTTCTCGAATAAACGAGCGAAGTCGAAAGGGAACGAATGTCTAACGAATTGATCGGTGCAGAGGCGGTTCGTCGTCTATTGAAGTTACGTTTTCCTATTGAAGTGATGCTTCCAGGAGAAAGAAGGAGATTAACATTTAGCAATAGAAAGTGTATGAGGAATAGAGTGAAAGAAAAAAAAATTGGAAAAAACAAAAAAATGAGAGAGGGGAAGGGGTTATAACTCGACAAACTTTTTTGCAGATATTTTCGCTCACTCGACGCCAAGTTTCGTGCCAAGCACGAGTTGAGGCCACTCGTGGCTTACCCTTACCAGCACGCAATCCACCTCGGCCCAACTCCTATAAATCTTCGTCGATTACATACACCAGAGAATCCCTTGGTTCGTTCTTATCCACTCCTTATCCCGCGTCCGAACCTCTCCACCTCTGTAGACACTAATAGCGTAAAATTTGATTTTTTGCTCGAGGTCGTACCAGGTTAATAAATATATATGTATATATGTACTTTTTAGGAAACGTTGACGCAGTGTTTAACTTTCGGAAGTGCTCCGAGTTTTTTTTCTCAACATTTTACAGCCGTAGACAACTTTTGTATCGAGAAATAACGAGATCCAACGATCTTTCTCAAATCTATTTTTACAATGCTGTTACTGACGTAATGAGACTCTCGCCAATATCGTCAAACTTTTACAAAAAAATAACCCAACTCTGGTGTTAAAAGAATTACAAAGAATGATCGTTGTTATTCGATTTATCTGAGGTTTCTTTCTTTAATACCATGAAGTTTGTGTCTTCTGATTAAACTTTTCCTCCATTATTCATAATTAAACGATTTTTAAATAGAACAAATACAATCATTCGATTAAAACTGATTTTAATATTCTACACATTATCAAGTTATTGTTTTGTTTGACAAATTACGTAATTTGATCATTAAAGAAAGAATTTCTGTTAGATTCCAACAAAGCGAAAAAATGATATCTATCGTTTTTTAAACGTTTGTTTGTCTACCGAGGCAACATATTTTTCTTAATACCTCGGTCGAAAGTACGCACTTTTCGCATGTATTTCGACGTAGAAAGTTCGAAATTCCTGCATTGACAAAAAAAAAACACGATCGCCCTTTGTGGGGGACGAAATTTTTTTTCCTGCACCCCTGTCACGACTACCGCCAGTGACTTGTCTCTAACCGTTTTTTGGTTAACGTCAAAGCTGCGTTTATATATCTATATATGTATATTATATTTCATATTATAATATAGAGGAAAATGGGGCAAAATGGGCCCCTTAAAAATTAAGCTAGATGTATCGGTTTACACGCAACCTTGACGATACTTTTATATCCCTAAATTGATTTGTTGAACTTATTTTTGATATCGTGTAAAACAAAGTTTATGCGGCAAAGTGGGCCCTCCCTTGCGAGAAAAATTTTGGGGTCTAATTTATCTCTTTTTTTTGTCAAAATGAACTTCGAATTTAATTGTAATCGTTTGCCGCCTTTCGTTTTCAATTCCGTAAATACGCTTGAGCTCACGAATTCCGTGAATCGGGCGTGAGTTTCGTTGCCGATGATGTGTCGATGCGATTTTTGCATGTCATGTAAATAAAATAAACTTTTCTTAATAGTTTGTGAATTGAATGCTACTTTGGAGCCCACTTTGCCCAAAAATATATAAAATTTTGGCTAGTCCGCTTTCCCCCAGGGGCCTATTTTGCCCCATGTTCCCCTACTTGTCTTGTTATTGACAACTTATAATTTGAAAAAAAAAATGAATTAGTTATTATTTTCGTATTTGTATTTGTATTTGCTTTTCTTTTTTATTTGATGCCTGCCCCCGACCAGCTGGCACTCGCTTCGCTCGTGCCGCAAAAGTCGGGGCAGGCATCAAATCCAAGTCGGCACTCGCTTCGCTCGTGCCGCGAAGCATCGAGTACGTGAATCTATCGTGAATCTATCGTACTTTCGACCGGGTATTAAGAAAAATAGTATACACCACACGGGCAGAAGTTTGGAAGCCCTGAACTGCGCAACATGCCCTCGGCTTCGCCTCGGGCATGAAGTTGCGCAGTTCAGGAATTCCAAACTTTCTGCCCTTGTAGTGTAATATACTATTTATCTAATCATACTTCGTAATGAATTTTCGAATGTTTGGGTACAAGTAATGATGCAATGAGGTCACTTTGCTTCTCTTAAGCATCTCTCCAAATTTCCTCTCTCTCTCTCTCTCTCTCTCTCTCTCTCTCTCTCTCTCTCTC
>JACEOJ010000122.1:390404-449463 GCA_013761285.1 Campoletis sonorensis
ACAAAAACGCGAGATGGGAGTGAAGAAAAAAAATTGTCGCCAAAAAAAAAAGCACCCTAATATTTATGCTTAATTTTAAAAGGATCGGCAAATTTTCGACCAACTGTGGCAAAACTAATGTCGTTTCTCATATATTTATCAATACAAAAGAAAGGGTTTCCACGTTACCTCCTGGAGAACGTCCAAAATATATAATTTGGGTACTGAAAAAATAGGAAGTTGCTGACAACGATTAATACGTGGTTTTTGCAGTCATCGAAAGTACTTCCAATGTTGCTAACCAGTTGAAAGTCAGTAAAATTCCAGCCACATATGTATTGGTCGGTTTTTCCATAATTTTCTTTGGCCCTCGTGTGAATGCGACACAGCAGCGCAAAGTCATCCGAATCTATCACTCTGTCATTTATCGTTCCAGCGAATAATGAGAGATCGAAAAAATTGAATAACTGTTTCTAAAAAAAAAATTGTATTTCGCGCCTCTTCCTCGAGATCAACTGGTAGCGCTCCTACTTCATACCGATATAGCCACATTTTTTAAAGTTCTTTTGTTTAATTCTCGAAAAGTCGGTCCCGCTCCCTTGTTCTCTGAATCCAGTCATTCTTCTTTTTTGTGCCGCACAAGCAAATAAAAAATAAAATAGACAAAAAACATTAAAATGTACTCGAACAGAAACAGAAATACAGATTCAGAAAAAGAAAACGATAGAGAAGAACTGAAAAAACGAATAAAACGATTAGAAAGGAAATTGGAAAAGAAAAAAAAAAAATTTCCCGGACTGTCTCCGTATTTCCATGAACAGGAGGGGGGAGGTGGAATAATTTAAAGGTTAGATCGTATTGATCATCAAACCTAAATCGTTCGCTGTAGCGAATTTGGCACTCTACTCGGGCTGTTGCCCGGGGAAAGGAGTTGTAACTCACGCCCGACAATTATAAAAATCCAAAACGATGCCACTCGTAAGATTATATTGGATCGAGTTAGCTGTACCTGTGGCAAAAAATATATATGTATATATATAATTATAATTAAAAAAAGAAAAAAAACACGTGATATGTCTCACATGGAAAATATTGATCATTTATTGATACAGATCATGCTGAAAATGCACGAGTTGTCGATACAGGCGCTCGTGAAATAACCGTCGTTGATCTACGAGAGGAAGAAGTACACGCCGAAAATATCGGTTTTACATCTCAGAACGTTGACAAAATTCCGAATCCTGACCTCGATGAATCAGGAGGCCTGACGGAAAATATTCTCAAGGCAATGGGAAAACGGATCGCTCCTGATAGAACTATGGCATCCGAAATTCCAAAACCTATCGCGATACGATGGGAAGAAATATTCAAGCAAGGGCTGCCGTCAGAAGAAAAGACCGAACTCATTAAAAAGTATCCTCCGCCAAATAATTGCGGTTTCATAGACCCGCCAAAATTGAATCCTGAGCTAAAAGCAGCGGTGAAGGAGGCGGTTATAAAACGAGATAATTGTATTATTTCAAAACAAGAAAGGATTGCAGCGTGCCAATCAGCCCAAGGAAAAGTTTTAACGACAATCCTAAAAAGTAATAACGACGACGAAAATCTGGAACTGATAGTACCTAAGCGACACAGCGAGACTCCTCGCAGATCTTCAACGCGAAGAAACTGCCGTGAGAAAAAGCCTTATTTTAATGCCACTAAAAATATCGGTGAAAGACGCACTACAAAATTCAACAACAGACGAATGGCTGTGCGGAAAAGACCTCGAGGAACGATTGCGATCAGCCGAAAATCTAGAACGATCAATTAGTGAGTTGAAACCTGCAACAAAAAATCAAACACCGAAAAATTCAAAAAACTTCAAAGTCCCGCCGCGTTACCAAGGCGAAAAAACACAATCGGTAATGACAGGCGGGCAGAAATACACACAATCGCAGAAGAAATATCCATACCAGAGAATGCAACCGAGCCAGTCACAGCAAAAACCCCATCAACGCAAGGACAGCAACTTTCAGGGCCGACGACGGTAAACCCTGTAAGTATCCTGGCAGGTAGATTACAATTTTTCTTCAAAAATTGGCACACATTAACATCGGATCAGAAGATCTTGTCGTGGATCAAAGGGTATGAGATACCGTTCTTCCGGAGATCTAAACAAAATAGAATCCCCACCGAACCCACGTGGTCCTCCTCAGAAAAACAAGAAACAATAAAACTAATCAACGAATTACTCAAGAAAGGTGCTATAGTTAAATGTAACCCGATAAAAAATCAATTCATTTCAAATATTTTTTTAAGACCGAAACCTGACGGTTCAAAGAGGTTGATTATAAATTTAAAAGAACTCAACACTTTCGTTATAACAAGAGCACTTTAAAATGGAAGACCGAAAAACGGCTCTCAGACTCATAAGTCCTAATTGTTTTATGGCCACTTTGGACTTTAAGGATGCATATTTTTTGATCCCAATAGCATGTATGCCGTTCGGTCTTAGCGTTGCTCCTTTAATTTTTACGAAAATAATGAAACCCATAGTTTCGGACCTGAGAAAACGAGGGTACTTATCAGTGTTATATCTTGACGATTTTTTACTTTCGGGAAACTCATACAACGAGTGCAAAAGTAATGTTGAAGAAACATGTAAAATCCTTACAAAATTATTTAGACCGAACGAAAATCTCAAGGGGAGACACAAAACATCTCTTCTTATCGTTCAAAAAACCATTTAAAGCCATCTCATCGCAAACTTTGAGTCGATGGGTAAAATTAATGTTAAAATAGCGGCGTGAATACGGAAGAGTTCACAGCACAGAGTGAACGCCACGCCTCAACGTCTGCAGCCAAGAGAAACAATATTTATATCGAAATAATAAGAAAGACAGCGGGATCTGATACGTTTGCTAAACTCTATCATTTAACCTCACTAGAGTTGAAGATTCTTACCCACGAGCAATTTTACATTCGGAATAACAATACTTGTATTAATACACAACGTGTAACACAAGCTTAATAAATAATATTAGTTGTCGTTATTAGCTTTAAACATCTACCAGTTGATCTCGAGGAAGAGGCGCGAAATACAATTAAATGATTAAACGAACTTACCAAGTGAAGTTCGATCATAATTGTGTGTAGCGCCTCTTCCGAGATGATCAACACCCACCCAAAAATACCCTTCTAATAATCAATTAGATATCCCTTTAATACAACGGCAACGCTTTCAAAGAATGACTAGATTCAGAGAACAAGGGAGCGGGGCCGACTTATCGAGAATTAAACAAAAGAACTTTAAAAAATGTGGCTATATCGGTATGAAGTAGGAGCACTACCAGTTGATCATCTCGGAAGAGGCGCTACATACAATTATGATCGAACTTCACTTGGTAAGTTCGTTTAATCATTTAATTATTGGACGAAATTTTCGTTTTGTTGAGTACAATTTTGTGTGAATATTCTTGGTACGTTGTTTAATGATAACGTTGACGTTGAAATCAATAACGTTGAAAGTTTGTGCCACGACGCAACGTGAAGTGTCAGCATCAAAAATGGTTGGTCAGCGAATCATAAATCGTAATAATGGATATCGGTAGGAGTGAGATGATGGCAAATAATACAGTGAAAAAACGAAATAGATGAGAGTACGTTATGCTCTTGTTATGTACCAACAATGTCGATTTGGTGGAGCAACAATGGCGTGCGGAAAGGTCATGCCAAAATTGCATCACGAGGGTACGTAATTTGTTGGACGCAACGTTGTAATTACATGCGAGAGAACAAAAGGTATGGGGGGGAGGGGTTGAGAGGAAGAGGAAAAACAAAAAGGAAGAAGGGAGGAAACCTCGTTAAAGTCAACACTGACGCAATTCCTTCACCTCCTCTCTACACTTATGTGAGCTTTACACATAGACAGGCGTTCGAATGTAGTTGCTCGTTAAAGTCGCTGCAGCGGATTTTTCTCCGATACCGCGTGTGTGGCTCGCATGGCTTCGAAGAGCACGTTAAAAGTAAAAATGCCTCTTGGCGATGATTGCGAAATAATTACAACGCCACGTGCACAAAGAACAAAATATAGGAGTTATAGTTGTTATTATTCTGCGGTTTTTCGTTTGTTTTTTTGTCCTCTGTGCATATTTCACTCGGAAGGAATAATTGTGGGAAAAGAGGCAGACCAATTACCATTAGAATTGCGGCAAAAGTTATTTTACTCTCTAAAGTCTGTTTAAGTTATGCGCGTTTCACCTAGTCTCGTTATCTTGGGAGGTTGAAAAAGGGGAAGAAGAAGGGAACGGATGAAACTCTCGATTAAAAAAGCGTCGCAGATATGTGTTGATCTTTCGATTAGTTTTTTATTTAATTTCGTACTTTTTGTCTATGTAGAGAAAGCTGACATTGCTTTTTTCAGAAACTGTTTTTTTTTTTTTTTTTTTTTTTTTTTTTTCACTGAGAATCCTGAGGATCGAGTTATTTTATTGGTGCCTCGAATCAGCTAACAAAATCTACGTACCCCTGCAGGGTTAGGTTTACAACCAATAAAAAATCGCAAATCCTTTAATTTCTTTTTTTTTTTGCTGTTATCCATCCACTCGTTTATAGCTTCAGAGCTTTTAACTAGGTTTTCACGTTTTCCATTGTTGTAAGGCTGTTACTCCGCGAGGTATCAATCAACCATAAACTCGTATAACAATGCTTCCTCTTTCGATCTCCCTGTCGCTCACATGCGCGCACACACATACACACATGAATACGCACTGCTATATATCCGCGTTAGGACCACGTCAAAAAATATTCTACTCAATCTTAATTACTTTTGCAGACAGATTTCAAACTCTAGAAAAATTCACAATAATTCAGTAAACAGTCGAGTAACCAGAGGAACTTTGAAATAAACATTTCATACGATTAAGATCAATCATCAAGAACACTAATAGACTTATCAGTGGGAATGAAAATAGTTTAATAACCTTGTATGAGCTTAAGGTACTTCTATCGTTATATCGTTTCCTTAAGATTTTGTTGAAAATTTGAAAAAGTCTCCTTTAATGTCATATGCACGTTTGTAATAAATTTTAGAAGGTTTCACCAAACGGAAGTTCAGATAATTATTGGTAAAAATCACAATTTCCGGTAGTCTCTCATAAGAGCTCGTAGTAAAAGTTACATTATCATCAATAAATATTTTGGCTCTTACAAGGTGAAGCCTTGTAATGACTTTGCACACATTTTTACGCAACATCGATGAAGCTACAATAAGTTTTTCGAAAAAATCTAGAGAAAAAAACGCTCGTAATTTTTGTAATTTTATAGCAAGTACATATTATCTTGGATGACCTCGAATTTGGAGTATGCTGTTCTGGAGTCGATTTACAACAACTTTTCTTCATTAACTTGTGCTCATGAACAATTTTGTATGTAAAAACTGAAAAACAATTTTTCGATATGAATGTCACGATAGAACTACCTTATGAATATTGGAGTAATTCTTCTCTCACCCAAATTGCAGAAGACACTGTTTTGTCTTTGACTGTATAAAAACCGTGATTTTCATATCCCGTTCATGAAGCTCCATTTTTCTTTTCTTGGGTAACCAACGTTTGAAAAAACGTTCAAATGGGATTAAAAAAAAGGGAAAATGTTGAAAGATATCAAGGATTGAACGAGTACCACGTTTTAACATCTACGGAGCATCCGTTTAAGATTTCTTGGAGAAAGAACCATCTCTGGATCAGCTATAGTATTAACTCTCACGTACTCCGACTATACACTGGTAACTTGGCGAAAATAACGTCCGCCTCGACAGCCATTGCAGTACTTATCTTTTAATTGAATCTACGTGTTTACGACATCTAATTTATTCGCATCTTATACGCGATTCCAAAGACTGTCCCCGTGACTCTTTGGCTATTTGGGTCCTCTTCCATTTTCTCTCTTGCTCTTCATTGTTTGTCTTCATTGCCTAAGGGTTTGGTACGAGATAGATATTGATGCCAAAACTCGTGTTTTCCAATTTTTGGCTCAATCGTATCGTACAAAACGATTCTAAATTATTAAAACCAATCGTAATCGAAGGCTTTTTTCCATTGATCGCTTTTTTAGCATCCTCGTAAAGTTGTTCAATATCGAAAGCCAAATAAAATCGTTGATAAATAGGTCTATTCGTAATTGGTTATTTTTTATTTTGAAATATAACAAATCGTGGGAATATTAATTTTTTTTCTATATTTCATCACTCTTACATTATCATGAAACAATGAGAACACATCTGTCGGGAGGGGGGGGGGGGAAGCGATCAACTCAATCCAAAGAAAATGTTGTAGGAGGCGTTAATGAAACAATAAATACGCCTGAATATACAGACTTCGAAGTAGGCTCGCTTTACTCCTCGTTATTATCCTTATACTTACCGGGATAAGGACATATTCGTAAGAGAGTTTTCCGAGGCTTTTGAAACGTTAAGGAAGAAAAGGAGAAGTCCAGATACAATTACCTTACCTGAACGTGTTATGATGTCGTAACTCCGGACTCATATAATCTTGAATTATGACTCTATTTATGTCACACGTACCATCGCACATATATCCTTTATGAAATGCCTCGACCTTACGTCATAATATTCGGATTTATGCGGCGTCGAGAGCGCGGAATGTATATATTTTTTTCACCCTCTTGAATAATAAAATTATTCGAATGACAAATTGCTTTGGATTGTGACGAAATAACATTATTCAATAAAAATGGCGTTATATTCCGTGTGACTTGTATGGTTAAATGGTTATAATATTTTATCCCTTTTGTGTCTACGACGAAACTTTTATAAGAGAGCATCTAATATGACCAGTTCCAGATGCGAAACACCATTTCCATACGTTGAAAACCATCTTAGACACAAGAAGAATATTCTCATTTGAAACTACAAAGAAACTCGCGTAACTCCCACTTTGCCAAAGAGTGAAGCGAAACTTTTCGAAATTCTAACCGACATCATATTCTCCTATTACGAGCGAGTTAAATTTAGCTTTGTGATGAAATATAGAACGGGGTAAATGTCAGGTTAAATAATTACCTAGTTCGAAATAGCAATGTTGCAACGAGTATTTATAGTTGTTATAAAATGTGTAACACAATGTGATTTTGCCAGTTCAATATTTTACTGATAACGGGAATGGATGTATGACGTGATGAATTCCAGAGATTTATAGTGAAAATTTCTACAGTTAGTCAGCCGCTGAAGGACATTCGAGATTTCAATTCGATCGGCATCGCCCTGAAGGAATGTTGGCGCAAATAATGTCCATCAGGATTTTAGTCCTCTACTGGTGGAGCTACGCATTCTTGCTAGAACAATAGCGATTTTCAGTGCCGTCGCGAGCTTATGCTGCACATCGGCGGTAAGCAGTTTGGAAATTCCAAGTCGTGGATATAATAGGGGAGGGTTCCACTGAACAGAACTTGGTATCGCATACGAGAAGGGGAGCTGGGGAGTGTTGCCTACGAGAGATAGTATCAGCAGAGTTCCAATGCAGTACTGGGTCTACCGAAAGAGGACTCTGGAATGGAATATAGAGGAGCAGTTTGCAAGATGTTTCTACCCTTCGCTTTCTAATACACCGCATCCTCTTCCACCTCCTGTTCCTTGCCTCTCCACTGCTGGCAGAGTACACACCACAAGTATGCGAAATAGGAGTGAAGGATATGTGATATCCAAGCACATCCCTTGGCGTATATTCCTCAGGTAACATACAGCACCATCCGCTATGATATAGCAGAACCACTTCTCTTCCTTCGACTCTCTGGTTATAGAGTTCTGATGCATAGCCCGGATGTGCTCCACTATTCCTTCCAATACTGTTCGTTGCAGGCTGCATTTCAGGAGGAAAAAAACCTTCGACACACGCGTGCGATACACCGGAAAGTACATGAGATGTACATCGATAGTCTTCTTCATCATTGATTCTACCTAAAGATATAGATATCATTTTAGAGCTAGTCTCACTACCAGCCTAAGAACTACAGGCACCGATTCTCCGTGCGTTACTTTCATGCCAGAATTTATTCTGTTTATATCCGTCTACATATATACCTATTCCACGTATCATATACATAGGCTGGTAAGTTTATTCAAAGACAAAATGAACGCTGGCACATTGATCAAATTTCGTGCTGGATTTCATGTTTTCTCAATTTCTCTCTCTCTCTCTCTCTCTCTCTCTCTCTTTCTTTTTCTCGTCTCCTCCCACAATTTTGCTCGCACGTCCAATCGTATTTTAAATGGAAAGCGGCAAGCTGTCGGGATAGTGCCGGGGAACAAGTGTGAATTATGTGCGGGTTACGTGATGCGATAGTACCTACCGACTCTGTCTCTCTCTCTTTCTCTTCCTTCCCTCATACAATTTCTCATTCTTTTTACTCCTTTCACTCTCTCTCTCTTCTATTTCTTTCTTACTCTCCTTACGTACCATACTTCCGCGCCCTCCTCTCGACATCCTATCGTACCCGTTGGCGAAAAAAGAATAGCCGAGACTCTACCATTCAGGATTCTTTCTCGAGTTTTCGAGTTGCCAGCAGGCGAAGACGATTATATACTGGTTATATACGGTATTCCTATAGTTGAACGCGTATAACTGAAAAGTAGTTATAGATATGTATATATAGGGTATTCAAGCGAAGCCGGCACGATCGATGCTCTCGAGAAACTCCTCAACGTCCTTCGTGAGCAGCGAACTAAAAGAGAAACCAAAACCAGTAGGGATGAGAAGGGCAAAGAGGAAGATGAGGCTGGGATAGGAAAAGATGAGGGCTGAAAAGAGGGATTGTGAAACTTCCACGGATATATATTTTTAATCAATTTGTTCCCGGAGTGTCCTTGCGGAACTAAGTATGCTCGAGAGCAAGCGAAACGATAAGGTCTTGCGGACCAGATCGAAGCTCTCTTCTCCTCGCTCTTTTTATCTAGTCTCATGGAAAAGTGGAAGAAAAGTGGAAGCTGAAGCAACAAGGACAAGATGAAGACCGAGCAGGAACAGCAAAGAGAGAGAGAGAGAGAGAGAGAGCGAAGTGGAAAGACTATGGTGACAAAATAAATACAACGCTTTAACATCAGGGACAAAATTGTGGTATCGGATGTAAAATGAGGTAAAGGGATTAGACCTTCGGAGTGTTACCGCAAAGTAGGAGTAAAAGGTAGAGGAAAACTTGTGGGAACGGAAAACCGAGGTAAAGAAAAAGAGAGAGAGAGAGAGAGAGAGAGAGATGAGATCTAGATATTCTTGATGCTAGCTATGCTGATGGCGACAAGCAGCGCATGCACGTTCACGAAAAGCGACTAGCAAATGAGAGACGTTCGTTACGAACAAGAAGACCAAGATAGTCAGTTAGATGTTGAAGCTTTTGATCGAGGAGCGTGTAATAACTTTGGGAACTGAGCGAGTAATCATGGCTCAGAGCTCACCATAAATCGAACCGCTATCAACCGCTACAACGTTACATTCAGTGGATCGTCAACAGATATAATTCCTTGTATTAGTACATCTTATCAAACTTGGCCTTGCTGCTGGAAATACGAAGTGGCGTGTATGCTGTCAACGAGCGAATCATTTCCACGCTATTTCTCCTAATCTACTTTTGAGAGACGGAATTGAACAGATTATACATGCTTCTCGACAAGGAAGCACTGATCTAGTTGAGATTATATCGAGATATCTCGTGGCTACGAAGTTGGAGGAAAAGCCCAGATAAAAGCGTTGGTAGTATTGGTGTGGATCGATTGCTCTACACTCTAACTTGAGCCATTAGAAACTCGAACTAATTGCAGCAATAATATAGGCTGCTATTATACACGTTCAAACGACTGCAGGTGTTCGCGCGTTTCTTTAGTACGGCGAACGCCTACAACCCGACTTAACTTGCTGTAGGAATTTTTATTTGTTAAATAAGGGAAAAGGCTGATTGATACAACCTAATATTATTCATTTTATTTTCATTACAAAATGGTTCATACAAATGATGATGTTGATGACGCGAAGAAAGCAGAATAAATTGTAAAGTTTCGCGGAGCGTTACACGAAGTGTTAAGAACTGATGTTCGTGAACGACTGAGCTTCTCCGGTGATGAAAATTGACACGATAAATATGAAAAGAAGAGGGAGAGCTCGTTAAATGTGAAAAATTCTCAAAAAAGTACATTTTAATCAAATCTTAAACAGATGGTTTACTATTATTGAAGAGTGTCTTCGCAGTTTTATTTTCTAGCAGATGGCTTGGCTTAAAGTTGTAAAAAGGAAAACGTAGAAGTCGTATTTTTTAAGAAGCTTAGTTCATAGAAAAAATAGGAAAAACCATGAGAATTTAAAGTTGACCATATGCGGCGAAATTTCTGAAAGAGCGAGAAATTCGTGGATTTCCATGGAACCCTTTTTTTATGATATCTAGGTCGGAAGGACCCTGGCCGTATGGCCTTCGGCTCAAGTTGAATTAGGCTCATCGGAAGCGAAATACATGAAACTGAACAGCAGGTTAAATTTGGACCCCCAAAGTGTGTCCTTTTTTAGGCGAAACATGCTATTTTTGATTATTTCGAAATTTACAAAGGGTACGCAGAAATGGATAAAAAATGCAAGAACCAAGATGGAGCTTTGCCGAAATATCTACTTGCTAATGCATCAGTGTGGTCAAAGGTAACAAAGGCAGTATGATGTTCTCCTGCCTCGAAAGAGTACACAGAGTAGAATAAAGCATGTTCCGTTTCTACTCTTCCCTATCTGCCTGTACGTCAATCGGTACTCTTGATGCTTTGCCATGTAGTCCGCTCCTGCTGCTGTCCGCTGTGTCCCTCTCCACTATTTTTCCTTCTCTTTGGCTGCTTCGAAACCTTAGCGAACAAAGAGTTGTATTGTTAGTAACATGGCTTCGTTCGCACATACGTGGACACTTTGAAAATGTACACGGTCTAGTTTATCTCTTTTTTTTTTTTTACTTCAACATTTCAAAATGATTTCATGGATACCTTCCTCCATTCATCTACAGAATTCAAGAAATTCTCCATAAAGAATCTGGGGGAGGGAAGAATGGTTTGGCACGTCACACCTGTTTCTTTGATTGTTGAATTACAGAACCTGGTGAAAAAGTCACATAACACCAGAATCACATCAAGGCCAAGTTCCAAGTGAAAAATGTCACAATAGTTTGCTCTAGACGTCTCCGTTACGTTTGCAACCACTTTCCCCTATTCTTTTGGCTTCGAATGATCGACACGATTTCCCAGAGTAGAGAACTCGTGCAAAATTGGATCCTATGAAATACTTATGTAACACAAAGTGTGTGTTGTTGTAGTTGAACATATTTTCTCCTCTGACGTGTCAGATAGTTTGTTACGTGATAAGATAACCTGATTCCCCAGATAGATGTTGTATACCAGTGACTCTAGGTCACCCAGAGATATTGGTTTTGCTGTAAATTTCCTATAGTAACTTATCTACTCAATATAACTATTCATAATTACAATAAATAATTCAATGACGTTATTTCACTGGTTACGAAATTTATAATTGGTATCGTATTTTCGCATTTAAAAGCGTATGGTATAGTGGGGATGGTGACCTACGGCAAGCGATGAAAATTATTTATCTCCGTGTGGACATTATCGAAGCCCGTAGGTGCACACAAACCTACAAGCGTATATATTTTGTCCTACACCGCAGACACGACCACATTGGGCTACTGGAACATCATGACGAAAGGGTGATATCCTGTGTGACGTATAAAGGCCATGTTCCATGTAGAAGAAGACCGATCTATACACAGGCGGCTGCTCTCCTATCAAATTCTCTGTTGTTCTCCATTGATCTGTATGCTTGTCCCATACAAACTGTTATCTGAGACTATTATAGTATGAAGGAATTTCATTCACAATTTCATATGGCATTATCAGTAATTATATTATATAATTGTTTATCGTCTTCATTTTGATCAGTTTCTTTTCCCAAGTAGTCCCCGACAAATGGTATGAGCTCCAATTAAAAGGGACAACATCAATAACTCATTATTTTTTCTTGTAATATTTCTATGTGACCTTAGGATATATACGCACTTGCCTATTTCCCTGCGTCCTATGATATAAGCCCTCGAATATACATCAGACGACATTGGTTCGGATGCACATCCATTATCAAGAGTCTCGGAATAGTCATGAGAGATTCGGGTTAAATCATTCGAACTGATTCATTGATTAGACCGCGGTGTATAATATGAGAACGTAATTTATAACAGTATAGTGAGCGTACACACATTTCTGGCCCAGTGATCTCTACACCGTCATCGACGCGTAAAGCCTCGATACGAAATTGACTTCATAGTTGTATGCTCTGCGTTAGGTATCTTTATACATTGACGTCCAGATCCGGATGTGTATTGCACAAGCCTTCTGATACATACCTGTATATGGGAATGAATAGTTTAATGTATCTGGGCAAATTCTTGCATAGCTTCAATAATATCTCATACGGTGTACCCGATATCTCTCGATAATAATGGTGCGCGGACCTCGACGAATATAATGCTCGTGGTCGACATGAAAAGCACTGCGGGCCTGAAATGGTCTTTCTCCTGTTACACCACAGATACGAGATATAAAATCTGACTATATCTCTGTATAACGAACTAGAGGACCATAACAAAAGGTATACAATAAACCGGATAAAATTAATGAGATAGCGTAGGGCAAACGATATCATAAAGGTTAACCTTCGAGTGAGTAAAGAATGCCAATGAGTATGTAATTATTTTTACACGGCTTATCAGTGCAGCAAAATTGTAAAAATACCAATTAACAAAATTGATACGATACCGTATCGTATCAATCTCAGCAGTCCAAAGGTCCGTTAATAACGAAAGCCGTTAATTAAGATCGATTATCGAGTTTCAAGAGTTTATTCAATTGTACGAAAACAGAGAAGCTTTTCACAGATAGCGAACTGTCGATTTTGAACCGTAATTGGTTATCGCTCATTGTAATCGCTCTTAAACTAGTTAAAGGTATTTTCCCGATTCACGAGGTTTGAGTTAATGGAAAAAAAAGTTCGTTTATTGAGTTTAAGGGGTTACACATACATAGATACTTCGAAAATAACCCTTATTCTTCGTCTTCATGTGCCTGCAGATAAAAAGAGCTCTTTCTCAATCCATCCCTCCTTTTCAATGTCTCTTCTTGAACGAGCGAAGGGTGCAGACCATATCACGAACCCTTGAAACGTATAATAGACTAGTCAGACACACTGACTACGATTATTCTCAAAGAAGAAGAGGGAGAAGAGCGAAAGAGAATTAACTTAGTGGATCCAGTCTTCGTTCTTCTTTCATTTCTACTCATGACCATAATGCCACATTGATGCCATTTCTCTCTACTATCTTCAAGCTCTTGCCTCATGTTATGCCTCCACAAAATAATTTCCAGTGTAAATGGATACCACTAACTATGAACCTCCAGGGAAAATGATGCAGGAATGAAGATAGGATTTATGTGTTCGCGTACAAGTAGGTATCTGTTGAACGTATATATACATATGTAGATATTACAACAGAAATTTATCATCTCTCCTCCCACTTCCAATTAGTCTATTCCGTTCTGTGTTACACTTTAGAGCCAATCTCTACCTCTCATACGAGCTTACATCCCTTAATTTGAAGCAGCTCTGTCTGATCCTTGCTGGATCTCTTGCGTCGTCTCATTGACTGGATTCTCTTCACCTCAAAACTTTGACTCTGCTGTCCCACGACCTTCAAGATAACGGTTTGTCTGAAGCGGTTACCCGTATGCATCTACTTGATTGTTCGATTATCGCTTTGTTGCCAATATCTCGTCACTTGCATGACGGTTTTCGCTCAATCTAAAACCAAGTGCGTTACTGCCAACACACCTTAAGCGTGCTCTGTGCTCAACGCCATAAAGACACTTTAGTCTTATTTAGACAATTGACTACAGAACGTTTATTGAGTCAAGTACTGAACACGCTTAATGCACGTTAATTAACAATGACACATTTCGTTTTAGAATGCTGCAAACCCTGCGTATCGTTTGTCTCTTGTTTATTTTATGTTTTCCCCCTTACATTTCTCGCGTTCCTTATGCATATTAGGTCCTTTTTGAGGAGTGAGGAATTTCTAGAAAATATGAAATTTGAAGGACACCTTTGAAGGAGATGTCATTCGAAGAATTGCCTGTTTAATTTTTAATGGAACGTACGTTTATGAAGTTTTTGATTCGTTACTTCAAAGATAATTTTTCACGACCTTTACGAGGTCTCAAGAGCTCCATCATTACTTCCTTCATGCGATTGCTGGATAACTGTTATTTTCTTAATAACACAGGAAACAACATTCTTATTAGAGTTTTTTCTGAGTCTACTGGACCCAGAATAACTGGGTCCAAATTTGCAATAAAAATCATGCATAGTAAATCATAAAACAAGATAAGCTTAACAGGAAAGTTAATATACATAATCGTTTATCCAAGATTTCCTTCGATCCTCAACTGAGACTCCCCCGGATATTAACTTTCGTTATAGTACAAAGGTTTATATACGTGTATATTTTTAATCACTTTTCTTTTCTGTCTTGTATTTTTCTTTGCCGCTTTCCCACCCTACTATCGTCTCCGAACACATTTTTTTCGTAGTTGTATCGAAGAAACTTTTGCCCGTGTACAGCAGATATAAATCACTCATTATGAAGATGTAAGCTTCCTTAACGTTAATCCACACGGAGAGCGTTATCATAAAATTCTGTGTAAACTTTTATGCGTGGCCGAATGCGGATTTAAACTTTTTCTCATAATGATCGAACCCTGCGGACAGCAGCTTCAATATTAATTATTCATTCAATACCATCTAAGCGTTATCATTTTTTTTTAACTTTTGGTAAATGAATGATCGCCCTCAAGCCAAATGTACTCTAAACATTTTTTTAAATTTGTGTTTCACGCGGTGATTAATCTAGTAATTAAGTATTTTTTATTCGAACACATGAATCGATGGATTATCTCATCAAAATGATAATAAATCTTGGAGAACTGAAAGCTTCGTGATTGAATTATCATCCGCTGTTTAAAACTATCATCAGAATGGAAGTTTTATAATATTGAGTTAAAATTGTCCACATAAAAATAACATCATTAAAAGATAATTGGCACGAAATGTAGTGTCAGCAAAGAAAGAAAACGTTTCTAAGTAATTAAAAGTAATATTTTGAGAGAAAAAGCCATGATGATGCAAACAGCTGCAAATTCTACGATATAATTATGAAAAGTTTATGAAATTAATAGAATACAATAAAAGGTTGGAAGAAACATTTGAAGATTCAGCTCTTCTATACTTTTTATACTTTCATATATATTAGTAACTGGAGAAAGAAAGAAAAGATGGAAAGATGTGATAATATGTACCGTAGCGAAAGAAAGCTGGAAGTTTAAACTTACAAATGACTTTCTTGAAATATATTGCCCGAAGCTTCGTTTAATATGAGTCAGCCAGAATCAGAAGAGCCAAAATATTGCAACTATTTGCAGGTTCGACTGCATGTATTATTTATTAAAATGATTTTATTACTTTCGGTGAGGAGGGACAGCCGATTGTTGCTTATAAATTGTTATTCATGCCAGAAGCTTCGTACGCGGATATCACTTGGCTCTGGGTTTGTGGTCATAGGAAGTTTAATAAGCACTTGGAGCTTCTAATTGCCACTGTTCTGGCACAAGCTGCGCAGCAAGATCGGATAGCAATTTCTTGCTCGAAATAAGCCACTCGAAGGTTTAACTAAATCCACAAATCATCACGAACTTCTAAGCCCGGTTAGATCGCACGTCGTGTTTATTAATGAAAATGCAACGGTAACGGAATAAAAAGTATTCAGAGTATCCAGAGTACTCCGATGTACCGGGAGGATACGATAAAACGTTGAGTGTTTTTTCTATTCAATAACTTTTTTATTCGCTGCTGCCACGTTTCATTCTCCTGTTCCAGTTTTTCCACGATGAAAAAACAAAACCCGTTGCGTAGGACACAAATTAACGATCAAGGTCTCGTCCTAAAAAGTATCAATATGTACTTTTCAACTTTGTCTCGTCTTACCACCCAGAAGGATATAAAAGCAAGCAGAATAAATTGGCCTCCATCGTTTGCAGATTTTGAAGCCTTGTGTTTACACTGAATCGTTTATTTAGGCTTTCTTGTGGGCTGGATTTAACGTCTTCTTCATTTTCATATTTTTTTCTCTCCCCTTATTCCCATATTTTGCAACCATATAATATTTGTTCCGAATACAAAACATCCGAAATGTTATTTTCCATAATTCGTTGCCATCGAAGATTCTGATTTCTGATATTTCATCGAAAATTGTAACCAGAATTGAATGTGTATCCGTTATCCATTCAATTTCGACACAATTCAAACGGCATCAATATTTTTTAAGACCAACCTTTATATAAATGTCTGTTCATATTTCTTTTGCCTGTGGTATTTCATTCCAGTGAGTATTCACTTGCTGAATATCAAGTAAGGGCTATAAATAGAACCTTTTCATCCGGGACTCATGAAATCCTCGAGGGAGTACTTTTAATATTGATTTCTTGGTTCACCGTCGTGCTTTTGGGTCTTAGTAAGGATTACACAGTTGGATTTACACAAATTAAATTCTATTTTTGTAGGTGAAAAGCTGATAGCAGAAAAAAAGATGGAGCAATCGATTGCTTTAGGTTTATTATGTTATTCTTGACCTTTAAGAACCAACGAAGTAATTAACGCTGAGTTCTTAAAGATTAAAACCATATCAATAATGATAACATTCCTCATGGGTAATAATGAAAAAAATATCATTGATAAAAAGTACAATGACCCAAGAAATTGTATTTGTATCGTTACATAATAAATAAAAGTAATTAACTACAAACAATGTATCACAATATAGAAATTAAATTTTGGAATTTATCATTTTTCCAATACTTTGTTGGAATCAAATGAAACAAGCAGAATCATTTTCCTAATCAAACAATCAAATCAATGTGGATTGAGTAGATTTTTTTGATATTATGGACTTCCTGTTTGGTTGCTGGACAATTCTTTTGGAAATCTTTGATATTGCAATTTTTGAAAAGCAGGTTTCAGATGATGCCATTTCTTAGTATAATACGTTGGTATGCAGGCACAAAACGATCAAATACTTGCATGATTTGATAGAAAAGCAGACTATACCAGCCGTCCATGGATTCGTGGAAAAAGTAATGGTTGAATTTTCCCCCGCATACAGAGCAAATAGGTTAGCATTAATGATAGAGAAATCTCTTTGGATCGTAGAATAATCATAGCAGATGCTTGGAAGATAGGATAAGCATTTTAGCTTCCAGGAAAATGTTTGGACCATTGAAAGTAACTTGAGAATAAATTCGCAGAATGGACCAAAAATCAAAGTTCGACAGAGCAGCTCAGTATGAAGACCATTTGCGGAAAATTGGGGAAAGAAGCGAGTATGTCATTACGTATTACCGGATCGATACTATAGCCAGAAATTTTACGACCTTGCATTCAAGATGAATTTTTAAATTTTTCCTCGATTCATAGTTCCCTCTTGCAATCGAAGTACTCGTTCGTTATTCGTCGTTGCATTTTTTTTTTGCTGTATAAACGAAAGGGTATTCTCTCTGGTGTGCAAAATCTCTCTAGCATCGCCAGCCCCATGCCCATCGGATCAGGAGGATTAAATTGGCTCACCCCCTTCTTCTCTTCCTTCTCCTATTCCCCACATAGCCATCCTTCCTGCAGTTGCACGCAAATCCGCTTTATAGGTACACTGTGTTTGCTGTGTGGCCAACACGCCACCTGCACTCGATTCGTTATCGAACATCGTCTGTTCAGCTTCCTCCCTCGCTCTCTCTTTTTCCCTTGGATCAACGTTTTCGTTTCGGTGTTTTTTTTCTGTTTTTTTCTTTTTTTGTCCCAGCATCACATGAATATCATACCGCAGAAAATATCCTTTGAAGACATAGTGTTGCGTGGTTGATGGTGAAAAAGAGAACTAACATTCGAAATAACGTTATTAATGGAAGCTGACCATGTTAGTAGATGATTTTTTTTGAATGTTCAACTCTTAATTTTGACATTGTATTCAATATAGTGTTGACGTTTTCGTGCTAATTTTATAAGTATCTGTAGTGTAGAGTGCATATCAATGAAAAAGATATGCGCATCAATGAAAATTGTCGAAACTGTTCAACCACGAAAAGACAAAAATTATATGAATCTATTATTTTCTCGTTTCATTCATGATGAACGTAATGAAAACTTATTAAGCCTCGAGCGGCATTGAATATCGATGATGGCAAACTGTTCCTAGAAATGGAAAACGCCATAGCTTTGACTAGACTCGCTGCTTCCATACGCATCTCCCACCGTTCCCGGACGAACTGATTTGTTTAATGACGTGCCCTTCAATCCGATTAGTAATACCCATGATCATTGATTGATCGATCACCATACCATTTTCAGTTTCGTGCGTCTCGATGCTCGAATTACTACACATTCGAGCGCCGAATCTGCAATGAGCTCAAGGCGAAAAAAAATACGTTAATGTTGTGGTCCATGTTATTACTAAATTGTAATTTTTTGATGATTTAAAAAAATCTTTGATCTCATTGTAAATAGAAGATAATTTCAGGTGAAAATGATAGTCACAATTTTATTTTTTGCGCATTTATCTCGCGGTAACTTCTCTTCTTAATTGCACAAATAGTCGATAATTAAATTGGGTACTCAAGCCACGCTAGCATAATGGTGAATTGCTTCTATTCATTTTTCTTTCCGTCCTTCCTGCTTTCCTCCCTCGTTGCCATTCGTTGGTTCAGTAACGATCGTAACTATGAATTATCCTTGACGCTTTACCGCTGTAAAATCCGGCAATTACACGATACCTCTGTAAGGACACAGTGCGTTTTTAAAAAATGAACCAATCTTTGCATGAAAATGGGGCAACACATTTTTATTCACACAAACGTGGACATTTTCAGTTTTTATTTTCTAGTCATTATTATAGCCATCACATCAAACGTCATCATATAAAATCATATGAAACGAAAAAAACTAGTACAAACTCACGGTGAGCGTATCTTCCCGAATAAACATCGGGGTCCGTAAAAAAAAAATGTAAGTAATAAATATAATAAAAATGTGTAATAAAAATGTATTTCCAAAGCACGACAAATCATAACATATATCTAAAAAGATAACCGCAGAGACTTTTATGAAAACGCATTTATACTATAAGCAGCTTAAACATTTGTAAAGGTTCTTTTCAGTCGCAGGGTTTCCATGTGTAGACATATCTTGCTGGTTATATTCCCTTGTACAAACTTCTCCACGGTAAAAAGCATCATTTCTGATATCCTCTAGTCGCTGCATTGTCCATTGTGTTTGCCCCTCTTGTGCCAACCTCATGCGGATTCAATGGTTAAGGGTGTTGATGTATACCCTGAAGGAAAGAGATAATCGAATGTATCTTATTTTCAAAGCTAGCGTGTATCTGCAATAAATTAAAAAAAAAAAAACATCTTTGCCCTTTCATTAGAGTGTTTCGTGTAAGCTCTCAATAAGTATAACCACCAGTCCATGAGTCTCTGGCGAACGGATGTCATTAGCATCCTCGTACAGCGCCTCGTCTACCGGGCGAGTCTCCTTCGTGTATATCAAGCGATACAGTACATTCGCTAAATTTGCGTCCGTAATTGAACGAATTCAGTCATTCATCACTTTGAGTGAAACAGCATGGTTTGTTATAAAACATTGTTACTTAAATTTACACGTTTGTTAATAAATGGAGACACAGATTAAAATTTCGAACGATTAATCAAAAGAGCCGACAATATTTTACAGTTTTGTAGATGTGGAAAGGAAATGAATGAGAAGGAACGAGATCTGCGTAGATAGTCTTAAGTTACACCACCTGCAACGCTTCGAAAACTCTTGAAAATTACACACGAGCAACATATAGAGACGTAACAAATGCATGAACTACATATACCGAGCGTGAGCTCACTCACTCGCGCGAATTTATCTTGTGACGTTGATCTAAATGATCACGCTAAATTTGGCCCTGAATCGATTGTACACAAATCGAGAATCCCGAGAGTTCTAGTACGGACTATCTTGGCCTGTATCTTAATTGTGGATTGGATATGGACTTTCATGGAACGAAGCAGGGTGAGAGAATGAGAGAAAGAGTATGCGGGTCAGCGAGAAAGCGTTGGAACAGGTATATCGTAGATTTTATTGCACATTGATAAATATATGTAAACATATAGAGAAACACACAAGTAACAACACTACTGGAAAGTGCCTACTATCCAGCCGGAGCATTTCCTTTCAGGGCTTTCTCTAGTTACGCGCTACACTACATATCCGTGCGTCCGGTTCGCAACTTGCACGTTATTCGTATAGTCACCTGGATACACGAGTACCCAACCAAAAGCATTGAGGCAAAAGTTTTAGTGCGGTTGCTGGTAGATTCCAGTTATGCTTCTGCTGCTTTTCTCTCTTTTGCTGGTACAAGCGTCCCGTGTTATATTATGTCCAAGCGTGTATACATGTATGAATGTGTCTGTATGCCGGATGAAAATCTGACTCGTACTACTGGCCGCCTTCGGGCTGACGCGTTCCTCCCTTTACTTTCACAACCCGCCTGAAAGCCTCTACGTGAAGTGAGGCCACAAAGTATGCGCCCGGGAGCACGTTTTATCTCACAGGAAAATTCACGTTCTGAATTAATTACATCTCGCACGAGCCGGCATAAATCGGCTTACCGTTCGTCCGAGATATATATCCCTTTTTCTTCGCGTCTGCATCTACCTTGATACGTGAGTTTCAAAAGTGAACTATATATTTTCCCCCTTTGTAGTGTTGCCTCAACCACCAAGGGCTTATACTTCATGGTGAACTTGTATATCCGGCGAGCAAACGCTAGTGGTAATCTGTAGCAAGTATTTTATCATATCGTTGTGGTCTATTTTGCATCGAATCTTATAAAAGGTAACACGTCGTTAGCTACAAAAAAAGGAATACAAACTTTTTCCAAAATCCAACCAAATTCCCTCAGTTTCGGTAGTTAGAGATGAATAAATAAATATACGAGTGGTACCACGCCAATTGGAAACAGTTATTCGCGTCAGTTAACCTTCCTCAAATCTAAACTCATAAATTTCATTAGATGCAAGAATTTATCGTGCAGACACATTAAATATGGCATCGCCGCCAATTTCACTGAAAATCCCCCTAATGTTGGGTTAGCGTAGTTATATCTTTGTGGTAAATCCGTGTGTACATATCTTTATAAGCAGGTGTTCCTAAAGATGTCACGTATAGGAAACTAGGGAATGGGAATAAGCTGAATATCTTTACAGGGAGATTTCCCAGTGAGAGCTTCGATCACTCAGAGCTTTCACCCATCCTCGTCGGGGGGTCCACCTACATACCACTTCTACGTTATACGAGTCCGCTGAAGTGTGGCCGCTCATGGTGAGCCTTATCCGCAAATATCCCAATCGGTCTCCCGCATGCAAAGCGAGAAAGTCGGATTTATCCTTGCGATAAATGGTGAATGCGTAAGTGGACTCTGGAACTCTGCTATCAGTGAGATAGAAAGAGGACAGGGCTCGTTCATCCTGGTTTTAGCTGGCTGATCCTCTCGATACGTTCGCGCAGTAGTTTCCCTTTCAATCACTTCCAACCCCTTTAGAACGTTCCTCACATTTAATACTGCCGTACCGCTGATTTTTGTTTTTTTGTTTTTTTTTTTTTTTTTTTTTTTTTTTCATTTCAACTTCGTAATTACGTAGTTCTCATTGACCCACAAGCATCACGAGATATATTTTATTTCAACGTCAAGTTCCCTCAAAAAGTCGATCGCTTGAATTCGAACGTGGGAAATATGAATTTGTTGAATATCTTGATTCGCTCCGGTCGTGCATCAATTTGGTAAATATCTCGTGTCTAGAAATTCCCGAGCAAACTGTGTAACGATCTTATAACAGTTGAATAATATCCTCGAAATAAAGAGAAAACGTTGGTTTGTCTATATGTACAATGTGCATATATACTTGCAGGAAAGTTGCCGGCTGACTTGTCGAGGGTCTCTCCGCTTTCTCTCGCCTCTCTCGACAGGGTAGAATTAAGCGAACGCGCGCCCGAAGGGTGCGATGCCCGCTTCGCCAACTGCATAATGTGCTCTGGCGTCGGCATGACCCCGTCGAGACCTCGCGTGCTAAACCTATAACTAAAACCGTTTTGGTGTTACTGTAGTAGCTTCATGCCTTAACGTGCAGCAGAAAGAGACGGACGAAATCCGAGTGAGATATGCAAATTTCGTGGTATTTACATACACACATTTGTCTGTATACGATGGCGACTGATATCGTAAGGTCATTTTCTTGCACAGCTTATCTCCAAGATAGTATCAATTTGAAATCGCGGTATTTTTCGAGCACCACACGACTGGACCATTAAGCAAGGTAGAAAAACTGAATTTCAATCGACAAAATTCGCATGCTGGTCTTGCTCCATGTTCAGCCACTTGCTCTCTTTGATATGGTCCCTTTAGGAAAACTCGTACACCGAATATATAGTACCAAATCGCCAAATGTTCAATACTTGTGCCGGACAGACGCTCTAGCTGGAATGAGGAAAGCCGTATTCGTGAATACACATAAGCACTATAGATAGTCACAGTTGGCACTCAGCGGCCTTTATGCACCGTGACAAGAGAAGCCAAGGAACCCCGCAGAGACACACTAGAATGAGAGGACGCATCGTATGTACTATAGAGAGGCTTCGCGGTCCCAGAACATACGCTGGACGTTATTAGTATTCCGTTTGTTTCGTGGTACCATATGCAGTTAACCCGGGACCACGAACTACCAACATGTCACGCTCGACCCACTATGATATTTTACCGGTACTGAAGATTTGGCTTTCCTTCCGACCCTCTCAAATCCACTAACAGCGTTCGCTGTACATTCTCACGGACTCTGGATCCCTTTAAAGTTTATTCGATACGGTCCGGCCATTTTCTAGTGTATATCATGGGTTTACTAGAAAGATATTGGAATAAGTATGCTTTTTTTATCGTTATAAATAGGTTTTCTTATATAGTGGAGAATGTAGAATAAATATTAATAGTTAAGCTTGTAGATCCTTAGTATCTAAAATCTCGAATCAAGTGCCATAAATATCTTGTATTCATGTTTAAATAAGGGTTGGCCAAATTCACTACTCTGAATTCTTTAGTTTTGATTGTTGTAATAATACTTTATTGAGGCACAACTCAAGGTGATCGTAGTTAACCCACTCGTGCTTTGTTTGTGTTTATTAGCATAGTTTATAATGCGTGATCGTCAAGACTAGTATAATTCTGCTGATATAAAACATTAAATTTGCGGCGATGGTGGTTAGGAAAAGTTAAAGGATTAGCTGACTGCGTAGGCGTGGAGTGAAATCAACGTTCGTCACGATTGGACTCTCTCAACGTTCATAACGTATTTAACGAAAGTGGCTACTGGCCATGAACTAAAACAAACCCTTATATCGGAATGAGGGTGGTTTGCACGCGGGCTCGCGTTACGGGACAGACGAGAGTAGAATGTGTCTGTGTCTGTAATTGTTTGAAATGAGAATGGGAAGAAGAGAGAAGGACAGAGAGCGAGAAAAGGTGGGGGCATGAACTAAGAACCGAACGTTCGAGTGGTCGAAGCTGAGGTTGACCTCAGTCCTTAACCATCGTCACGTGATTTGATCGTTAGATCAACGAAGGCCCCGCAGGTGGAGCCAAATTAGAAAGCGGAGTAATTGCAGACCGTTTGCACGCTACTGGCAACTGACCGAGATGCTACCGATGATGTTGCTGGTGCTGCCAGTAACGAAAGAGATAAATGACAGAAAAAGGTCAAGAGAAGGTGGAAGAACCTTCATGGAAGTCATCATGAAAGAGATTGGGCGGAAGAGGAAGTGATGCAGAAGTAAAGGGTTACTTTAAAGGTTTTGGCTATTGATCGTTCTCGCTTTCGTTTTTAATTGGTAACCATGTTATTAATTCAGCACTGCATTGGAAGAGGAAAAGAAAATGGAAAAAAGAGCATGATTATAACGAGTAAATGACCAGCTGCTCGTTTTGTTCGAAGCATGTCATCCACGGCACTGGACAAAGTTTTTAAACGAAATATTTCTACGCGTGAGATAAGTCAAAGAAACAAAAAAGCACGAGTCGAGTCGGCTATCGACGTTGGCCCAGAGCTTCCAATTTGTAAACTACGTTTTTAAACACTTGGACCGATTCCATCATAGTAGTTAGGAGCTATGAATTCGCGGAGAAACTTTGAAACAGATGCTGTTTCTTCAAAGAAGTAAAATCTTCAGCATAATCATACGGTGAAAAATAAGTTTATACGTGCTCAAGTGCGGTGTAATGCGGATGAAAACATGTAAGAGGTTAAGCTGAACAAAATCCAGGATCACAGTCTGTCCGACAAGCTGATATTATCAAGATATGAAGAGCCGTCGAGCTCAACCGCCCTCCAATTAGTTGTTGGTTCTTCCTCGTGCTGGTACAAAAGGGATCGAAAAGTGCTGAACTCTGCACATCAATTTCGCTATACAGGCTTTGAAGCCAATATGTGCATATAAAAAAGTTGCATCTGCTACTACAACTTGGTGGCGTTTGTCCCGAGACCCCGCGACACATCGGCAGCATCCATTATGTATGCAAACCCATGCAGTTACCGCCTGGCAGCATCGTTTTCATTGGACATACACAATTGCTGCACAACTCGCCTATAAAATACCAAAACTTTGACAGACAGTGTGCTCTCAAAAAGCTCATCGTTTATTCCCTTCAAATGTACCCGAGTGATTTACGGTCTTTTCTTGAACAAGGACAAAATTTGTACATTTATTCGTCCAATGGGAAATACCCATCATGTCCTTTATAATATTTACTAGTAGTTGCCCAAAAAATTGTCGTTTTGGGCAGCTCTCGCTCTTTGAAAGTTGAAACTGCTTTTCCCAAGCGCGAGTGGCTGCATCGAGTGGAATTCTATTGCCAGGCTTTTAGGGTACATTTCCATTGAAGTACTGTTACGAAATGGTCGTCACGAAGGGAAACCGAAAAGCTTGTGGAATACTTTATGAACCTCGTAGCCATTCGATGTATACGCATCCGACTTTTCGCTTTGTGACGACTTCGCTCAAACAAGTTTTGTATTGGTGAGGTACTTGGGAATACCACGAACGTAAGTACAGCTTCGATTACTTTGACGACTACCAAAAGATCGTCAAGAGAAGCCGGAAGAATATCGTGGAAACGATGAAATCGTTTTCTTTCGTCAATCGAGCACCATTTGAATTCGTTGAGAATCTTGATTGGTCCATTTTGCTGTTTCTCGTTGGATTTTTTTCTTGGTTTTTCGTTGATCCAATTGTTCTTTCTGAAGAACTTCAACCCTGAATTGGTTTTTATATCAAGACACACAGCTGGGAGAAATCGTCATTCGTCGCATTTATTCGTAGACTTTTCGGGGTAAACGACGTAAGCGCTATAGTTTCATTAGGAAAGTTCACCATCTCGAGCAGGACCTCCAGCGTGGTTACCGGTACTCGGGCAAAGTCGACATAGCGACCATAGTATTCAACGCCAATCTACAAGTGAAATCTTTTTTTCTCTTGCTTCCACAAACTTCTACGCTTCAGGAGTTTGACCCCAACTAGAAACTCCGCTCCTTCGTCTTTATTCTTATGCTTCTTCTTAACTTTTATCTTTAGCCTTCCATAGCCCGCTCTTCTCCAGATCAACGTACGTTCGTTGTTGTCTACAGCAAGCGAGATATGGAATTTAAGAGATGGGTGGCGTCCGATTGGGTTCAGCCCTTATGGAGGTTGGAACAACAGAACAAAATGTTCCGCAAATTCAGTGAAAGGTTCTTACCTTGTCACTAAATTAGTTGGCCATCAATGTTCTACATAGGATTAACAATGAAATTCCTCGTATCCATAAGCATGGTCTTCTCTTATGAACATCAAGAAACTCAAAAGACATCAATGACTCCGTAATGAAAGGAAACTTTGAAAACTGTGAATGTACGTACATTCTAGTAGTATAAAGTTGCTTCGAAAGAGTCTATAATTAAATTGGCTCAACTATATGATGAAAGACTCCGAAAGATCGTCAATGTTCTTTAGCACACAATGATATCTCGCAACAGGACTATCGTGTATCTTGAAAGATCATACATATATGTATATATATATTTATGCAGTTACTTTTAATCCAGTGCTTCAGTAGCCTAGAATAACTGTAAGCTGAATATCTTCCGAAGCATCGTGTACAATAACGACAGAAGTCACAGTCGATAACGTTCTGCTCGACTTCATAGACTTCCGTATGCATGTTTAACGAAGCTGAATAATTAATCGATGCATACAATCAACCCATTACCATACATATTTCCAACAGCGTCACTTCACAAGGATGGACACCAGATTGTCTCCTTTGTCACACTGAATTAATTGCTTCATTACAAAAACCATGGATGACTTTGGAAATATCCTACAGAGAGTAACGACGAGAAGCCTCAAATTTCATGCACGATCTCACGAAAACTTCATATTCCAAAAGCAGATCCTAACTTCATCTGTTAGTCATAACCTAAGTATTGAAGCTGAAGCTTGACATTTTTTCCTTTCTTATTTTATATGTGATCGTTTAAATAGAATTTTAAAAAATGGTTATTCGCCGAGGAAAAACATGTAGTTGATTCAACTATGATCTAGTCGAATTAAATGAATGTTTTTCTTTGTCTCACGGCCCAATAGAGCTCAATTCTGAGAAATTATTTTCTTTGATTTTATATTATTTTTCATTGCTAAATGGAACACTTATTTTACTGAATTATGGTGAGAGCAATTTTCAAGAAATTTAACGAGCATGACAGTGAATGGAAAACAATATTTTTAAAATTATTATTCAATAACATTTCCATGAATCTGCAACCATTTGTCTGGTATATAAAAATTCATGACCTGCTGCTCGTACTTAGACACAGTCGGTTGTCATTCGTAACAATAAATCTACTTTGGTTCCTGCAATTTATGCAAACCAAAGCTGCAATTCGTACAGGAGAAATAACTCGATGTTCTGCGCCACGTAGCGGTCGGAGCGAGAGGCTTTAACATGAGTACTCGAATGAAAGTACTGAAACAGCATTATTTATTTGATTCCAATAGAGCTCTTTAGCTGAAGCCAATAGAAATTTTGTTAATTCAAATACAAAAAAATTAAATAAATAATCCTTTCAAATAGATCTTTTTTCTGGTTGTATTCTCTTCGCAATAATGGATTTAGAGTTTTAACTTTGTCATTCGAGTTACTCCGAGAAATCATCAGATTCGTTAGATTCCTAGAGACAAAGGAGACAATTCGAAAGACTTTTTAACACGTTGCGCAAGGACGTTTCATCTCTTCTAGCAGCATAATTCCAGATCGTAAAAAAATTGCGAAGAGGTTCAACGTGAAACCCTAGCAGTAACAAGGATATTGGAGTACGACATAACCTGGTTTCGCATTTATGATAAAGGGGGTGTAACCAGATATAGTGCTTAATCTGACAACAGCTAGGCTTCCTCTTGACTCGAGCAATATCCAGTTCCAACCTTGTTCTCTTCCCATTTGTTGCCACCTTTGACTCATTTAATAATTCAACAAGAAAAAAATTCAGACATTTCGTTGGCGGCTAAAAAACTTATGAATCGGTTGAAATGAATTGCATTGAAAAACTCTGACCTCGTTCCTTCATTAATCCCTAGTCGTAGCTATTTTCATATTTATATTTCGAGCATTGATTTTCGGAACTACCAGGGTCAAAGATTCGAAGTTTATTTGTGCTACACTAGTTAGTGGAACATTTGTCCAAAAGCAAAATTCCATTAATATGGGATTTACGAATTAAGTGTAACGATTTCAACCATTTTCATCAGCATATGAACCAACGGTTATCAAGCTCATCATCACTGCTAGACTTTACTTGTTAAAACAGTACATCGTTTTCCACGAAGTGAAAGTTTAGCTCGGTGTACACAGCAGAAGTTTTGATCGTCCAACTACTCTGCCGCATAGCGATAACTGTGAAATCAGATTTTCCCTATTAATTATGGTCTTCTATTTTCATCTCGTTTCCTTGCTGCTACGATATTTGTAATATGTATGTGCTGTGCGTTCAGTTATTATTAATATTACATATGTGATGAATTCATGACCGCGTTGAAACTGGGACACATCGGAATGTCCAAGAGTTCTCGACTCTTGACGCGGTATGCCAATTTCATAAAATATTAACAAATGTCGATTGTAGTTAATTCGAGAAATTTGCAAAATAATTATTCATTATATTTTGGTCGACGTAACGGTGAAGTATAAACGAGATAACAATTATTGAAAACTCTATCCTTTTCATTGAACAATCCCAATTCATTGAGAATGATCCTAAAAGGATTTGGAACCCAGATGTCATGAAATTCTAGCAGTCGAAATGTGAACAGTATTTCCAGCCCTCGAAGAAGGAAGCACAAAAGCGATTCGCGTTAAAGTAGAACGGCCAAACGAAAATTGATCAGTAAATACGGATCAATGCTATCGAAGCTTGTATTTCCTTCGTGTAAATATTTTCCAATGGATGCTGTGTGAATTCCCCGATAAATATATATATATATATATTATATGTACATGAAATTATGGAGTAGGTTCTTTCATAGCTTATGATTGCTTCCTTCACTATTTTTTCCCCTCGACAAACCAGTGAAAAATCAACAAGAGTTCCTATTCGTTCCGACCGTTCATCGAGCTTCAAACGTAAGTCATTCTTTCAGCTCGATCTAGGCAGGAAATTAAATCTGCGAGTGCTGCATGTTGAGCTTTGATCCGACTTGTGTTGGAGTGCGCGGGGTACAGATATATATATATATATATATATTATATGTATATGTATATAAATATGTATGCGCATCGGAAAAATTGATTATTGACTCGATCCGCTCGATTTTTGTTTGTCGTTTATTGCCTTTTATTCATATGCAATCATCGGATTATAGATAAAACGATAACAAATTGGAATTCTTTCGGGTCGACTGAATCTATGAATAAAGAATTTTATGCAAATTCAATTTATGACTTTTGTCGTGTCATTTTGCGCAGGTTCGTTGCATCTATTCCAATACTCGGTGTGATATTTTTTTCCCCTCGTTTTCGTCGTTTGTTCCGGCCTGGATCCCAGAATGAAGGAAAAAAAAAACGAATATTTTTCTATTGCCTGGACCTCGAAAGTGTATAGGTATCTGGTACCAATTTGAGAGAAACGACCAATCAGGAAACGCACTTCAGACCATTGATGGGCCGTGCAACAGGAAACGTTAATGAAAAAATATTGTGAGGACATAAAGGTACGAGACATGTGTAGCATCGGAATACTTCAACCAACGCATCTATATAGTCAAAGGCTATAGCAGCAGCTGGAAAACAAAAAAACTATAAAAAAATTCAATGTGAGGGCGAGGGCAGTCTCACGCTCATATACTCGAATATAAGGTTTTCCCGATTATTTTTTATATTCAAACCGCTTTCACGGAGATACAAATAAAAAAAAACCTGGTAACGGTCAATCAATCATTTTCGTTTAACTTTCCACTGGTGATTATTGAAATAAAATCAGACCTTGCAATCGCGAGATATCGAAACAATCATAATTAAAATCGGTCCCAATTGGTATTTATATTCGGTACATTATAAAATAAAAATAACCTCCGATCAAACAAGCATAAAAATAGCGAGCAAACAAAAATGTAAATGAAACAAAAATTAGTACGACATAGAAGTATCGACGGAGAACTTGACGATTCATTTTTTATCGACAATTTCGAGTATTATAAAAATATATATATCAACAAATAAAATGTTTATGTACACAATATGCTACTATCACTCTTCACTTTCGCCATTTCTCAAACAACTTCGCAATATTTTCGATCATCTCGCATAGGAAGCTGCGTGCGGCTCGAAACTATACTATGATGGAAATGCAAATTTCCAAATTGAATACAATCGCACCAGCAGTCTGTTTCGTGCGAAATCGAATGGTGCTCTTCGTGGGATTCGCACAATGTGCATGCCAGCAGTTTTTGTATCGAACAACACTCAACTCCGACTATATCGTCACCCACGCTTTTATAACCCACGTGATCACTATAGAGGTGGCTTGCATTACAATTATTGACGTTCACATTATCCCACGTTTTATCGACCTCTCTTGTGTTGTCTCCACGCGCATAAATTCTATACAACAATGACACGTTATTGTCAGATTGTTTCAGGAATCGTACACTTGAATATGGTTGAAAATAGTCCAAATGTTTCGATGCGATTCGCGGTTTTGAGTTTTTATATAACCTTTTTCGTTAAATATTCATAATGAATATCAATTAATATACCGTCGACAGTCGATGCGTAGTCGCTGCGTTTATACTCCGCGGCAATCACCAAAGTTGAACAACTTCGAACGGGGTGAATATTTGATTGGGGGACCGTAGTTTTTCTCAGTTTCTGATGGTGCTAATCAACTCCAAGTCAGTTAAATTATGATCGCGTGTATCAACCGAGTTTTGTACGCAGTTTACTTTGGCCCTTCCTTGAAAAGAGTGATCGGGCAACTCTCTGGAGTTTATCACAGGCCTGGGAATGAAACAGGAACAGTTGAGTGCGGTAAAAACTGGGGTTAACGAGGTTCTATCGCCATAATCATAATAGTATATACAAAGTAACGGCAAAAACATCAGATACGATTTTTCCAAGATCATTTTTTGATATTTTGGGTAAATCTTAGAGAGCGTTGTATTCTAATGTGTAAGAAATTTGAAAAGGTTTTACCGTCTGGTAATCGATATATTCAGTGGTCAAAATCGCAACTTCAACACAAGGTCTCATGGGAAGTCACGAAAAAAAACGATATTTTATAACTAATAACTCGACTTCGAAATGGTCGATCATCCTCAGATTTTACCCATAGTTGATTATGATTGTTGAGAAGATTTATGCGAATTTTAAACAATTAAACTTGGGGTTTATCGAACGCATGAGAAACGATCGAACCTTCTAAACTGGGGTTCAAGTGATGAGGAGAACACAGGAACGATAAAAAAAAAGAATTAATTAGTATTATTATTAACATATTACAATTAGTTTGTTATTAGAACAGCCGTTGAAATATTTAAAAGTTCGAAATTTTGAAAAATGAACCATCTGTTGCCAAAGTTTTTCATCCCCTCGTTGTTGATAGTATTGGAGGGTTGCGCAACCTAGTCGAATCCAGGACGGGGAGGAGGCCGTTATCTCAAGCTGACCACTGGATATGTCGATATCACGCGTAAAACAGGATGTACACCAAACTCATTGAGAATTATAATGTAACAGCCGGTGAGTGTGGAGGAATTCTGTGCGGTTTTTCTCGGTCGTAATTATAAGATCGATCGGCTATAAATATTAAAAATTTGCATGAAAATTACAGCAGTGGTTTTTCATTTGAAGTTCGAAGATTTATCTTATGAAGCCTCGGTGTTGTATGGTCGTTGGAAGTTTTGCGAGGGTAAATTAACGAAGAGTTCGAACGAATTTAGAAAAAAAAAAAAAATCATGACATTGTAAATGGACAAGCAACAAATTCATGAAGATAAATGCGCTTGACCTGACTCTAAGCATGGCTCTGGGAATAACTGAAATATTCAGGATGACTCCACGATATGTGAGATAGAGAAAGAGAGAGAGAGAGCGAGAGAGAGAGAGAGAGAGCAATCGGAAGCCGGTGGCTGCTCTCAACGAGGAAATAGAGGCCGAGCTATCGAACGCCGAGGTCACCCCAGATCTGCTGGGCTCTCAATAGTCGTCAGGGGCGAATGCATATATACCGGTGAGAGCGCAATCAATCTCGGTCCTCGTCGACGTGCGATATGCCGACAGTCCTCGTCGAGACCATTATTGTCTTCCCTTCAGTTCTGATTATTACTCTGGAAATGACGGTACGGAGACGTAACGAGAGGCAGGACGAACAATGAACAATGCAGAGACGGGAAACTTGGTTAACGTCTAACGTTTCCGGTGCGCACCAAATCGATTCGATACATTCGAGATTTCGAATAACGAGTCTATCTGTATAATATATATATATATATATATATGCCTGTTGAAGTATAAAATCTTTGATTCTGCAGTCTTTCGATAAATCTCAAGAAATAGTACGCTGTTAAGAAACAAACATTCGTTGATTGCGTATATATCTGAGTCAGACAAACATTTATTTATAGTATTATCTTCCCTAGACAGAACGTCCGGAATCCAATTCTCTCGATGAAAGTAGAATTAAAAATAAAAAAAGGCGGAAAAATTTGAATTTTCATCCGGGGAAAAAGTTTTGATCCTGTGGGAAAACTTCCCTATGGCATGAATTACATACACAAAGGGACAGAAATATAGAAAAAAAAGAAAAAGCGGGAAGCGGACCAAGAGGAAGAATGTGAAGGTTTCGAACGAACGGAGGTTACCGAAATTTCGGAATAAATTGAGCGTTGGTTCAGGCTGAATGTGGCTAGAGAGGGGAGGTTGTTTATTCTCGAAATTAAATTGAATTGCCCCATAACTTGCCGGTCTATTAGCTCTGGGGACCGAGGCTAGTTTGCTCGTAAATCTCGGGAGTATCGGACCGGGTGGACTAGCGGGTGGGTGGTTTCTCTCTCTCTCTCTCTCCCTCTCTCTCTCTCTCTCTCTATCACGTTGTGTGTGGCACCGGCGCCGTTCGAACCTCGTTTCGCAGAGAGAACTCTCGCGTTGCGGAACATAACGGTGTGAGGTGACGGTCTCCTCTCTCTCTCTCTCTCTCTGTCTCTCTCTCTTCTCTCTTTCTCTCTTTTGCTTTCATTCTCCAACTATCTCTATCCTACTTCCTCTCCATGTCTGTGGGCTTTCGATTTGGTCCGACAATGCGTCCCGGAAGCTTCCAGGAAATACATGGGCGTGGTGCGGAGATAAATGTACTCTTGCATTTGCATACTTACCTCTCGGCGCGTTGTACCCCTCTCTCCAACAAAACCCGAACCATTGAACGTTATAGGTAGAATAGCACCACCCTCTCGTACTCGACGACCGGTAGCTGCATTCATCCGTTTCAACGAGACCATCCCCGGATCAAGACATATATAGGTAAAGGGTATAAAACATCGCGCGCCAACCCCGTCGTCGAACCACCCCGACCCATTTCTTGTCGATCTGTCATCACGACAATTCGTTCGACCGTGTTACTCCGCTTGACGAGACGCATCATTTCGATAAAGATCTTCTATATACTTGTAGTCACATTCGACTGTAAACCCTTAAGGCTTAACCAACCTATAAAAACTTATTTTTCTCCATGTTTAATCGGATCAGTCAGAAAAGTTTGTATCTGATCCAGTTAACTGAGTGTACTCGAGTTCTATTTTCAAGCACAGATCCCTCGTGATTCCTTTTTTTTCAATCGCACCGCGAAATGCATCGAATTAGACCCTACATCGTTTCAACCCTCGCTCTCTTCCTCTTCCTATCTCTCTCTCTCTCTCTCTCTCTTTTCCGGCATACCCAACCGTTACCATTGTGGTCTTTTCTCCCTTTGCCCGGGTATCGAGTAGAGATCGGACAGATATTGCTGTGAGGCTAAACCACATCCTCCGTACGGGTTGTTTGCCACGGCCGCAATGGTTGCGAAAGTTCAACGACAGACAACCACTATGCTCGTAACACTCGCGTTTCCCAAACCGAGTTATCTTCCCCTCTTTCATCCCCACTATTGTTAATCTCTATATATTTCCTCCATAGTGTATAAAGAACCTCGTACTTTTTGAACTACCGATCCATTCAATTCCTTTTACTTCTATAACGTTTCGTTAGTACCTCCTGTTTTTCAAGTTCAAAACAAACGAATTATTAAGAATTCAAATTTCTTGTTTTTAATTACACTAACTATTCTAACGCTTTTATTTACATTTATGTTCAATTTTTTTCGTACAAAACGATTATTGTACATAGACATCTTCAATATGCTCCTAGGAAAATGTCGAAATACATCACAAAACCTCAATGATCCCACTTAATTATTTCAGCCGAGTCACTAACGTTGTTACAAACAATGAACTTTATTCTGCATCATATGAGAACATTCTTGCTGATTATTTACAGAGAGTTATAGTCGTCAGTGGAGGTAAAGAATTTTGTTGACAGTTCAAAAGCTCGTGGCGTTTTGCTTCCACTCACTTATCAATAATCGTCTGGTAGACATTACCAAACCAAAATGTGCCATCGCGGTAGGCAATGTGTCGGAGGTTTAATGACAGTGTTCCTAACGAGCACAGCACGACGTCATTGTTGTATTTTTTTAGCCTTCGTATCTTGATGATATATGAGTTTAGCGCGTGTAGACACTTATCACATAATAAACAAAACTTAACTATGTTTCGAACACCATTCGTTCAACTAGACTGAGACGGAAGATTATCAACGTCCTCAACGACAAATACAGCATTTATAAATTCAAAGTATATGATTCAAAAAATTTGAATGTAGAATGTAAACTCGAATTGATCGACTCCAAGAATCAATAATTTAAAAAATTGAGCTATAATTGAAACGCGGAATGAGTGACTGCATTCAAAGTTTATTTCAACTCCATTATGTCGAAAACTGAATTCCATAACGTCATGTGATCGCCAGGTTTGACTATATATTATATTCTGGAATCCGTTGTTCGAATAGAAGGACAGAGAACATCCATTGTCTTCCGTTATCGATATCCGGAGGAGCAACCTGTAGCGAACAGTAGCTAACTGCATACCGTAGATGTACTCTAGAGACTGAAGGCATCGTTAACTTATATGAACGACTAGAAAGCTCTTACACGTTCCGATGAAACGTTGAGTAATAAAAGTGACGAAATCGTCTTGTAACTTAATGAAAATTCGGCTTTCTCATGTTTTTCAACCTTTAGAACCATTTTTTTGTTTATTTCACTTGACTTTTCGTACTCCCCGGTATCCGGAAATGAAAACTTGATTTTTTTTTAAACAAAGACCACAGCATGACATTTTTTTCAAATTCTACTCAATTTCATAGTGTATCGCGATCGTGAAAAAAAATCATTCCAATTGTCTCTGTAGTTTAGCAGAAAATAAATTTAAGAATAATTATTTAAAAAAATTTTATATTTTTTTTTACATTTATGAATATCCCATAAATCGTGAAGAAGAAAAAAACACGACTTGGCTTTGCTGAGTCGAGAATAGAAAAATACAAGCAGGACAGTGTAAAAATCATCGAAATAATGTTTCAGGAAAATTCAATTCGGAAATACATTTAAAATTGAGATATTTTATATAAACACAAAAAAAATTCAGAGTGAGTGCAAAATAAAAAAGGTTTGGATTGATTAAGCTAAAATTAAACATAAAAGTTAATACAGAGTTACGAAGTAAAATTTATTTGCATGGTAGATTTCCAATGAGAATCTTATAGTGCACTAAGGAAGAATAATAACGCTAATAAATCTTTCTACTTAATTCTGTCAATTCGACGACTTATCTTAGTGGTACTATACGACTTATATAAACACTTCAAATGAATACTCGGTCCACACACGAGGTAAAATTTCCTACATCTCCATACGTATACATTTTCACGAATAATTCCAAAGTCTACAAGACCTACATATGATAAACCTTATTCCGTTTACACGTCGTGAAAAATTTAACGTTCGTTCAAATTCTGGAAAATTATGAAAGCTTGATGATGGGCACGTCCATAATTTATTTCGTTCTTTTTATTTTTAGTGTTTCTGCATCGACCTTACTTACGGAACGTCGTTTTTATATTTTATTTTGACAGTAACATTTTTTTTCAATTCGTTTCCGATGAACTAATGAAAATACGACCAATTTTTCAGCAATGAATTTTTACTCACTCACTTTCCCTAAGCAAGACAATACTCTGGATGAAAAGAAAAACTTTTTCTATTTGAAATATTCATCGTTTGCTTAAACCGATCCTGACCAGCCGTAAAATTATAGAGAAATAGAAAATTTTATCAGGTACTACATCGTCAAACATAGCAAGGTCACACCGTTCCATTAAATCTTATTTGGCATCAAAATAGAAGAATCGTCACCTATACTCGTATCTCTTATCTCAAACATATATAGCAAGCTCACACCGTTCCATTAAATCTTATTTGGCATCAAAATAGAAGAATCGTCACCTATATTCGTATCTCTTATCTCATCACATCTCATCGCGTTGATTAGATCGGAACGCGTTGATTATCCAATCACTTTTTTGTTGCACAATAAATATTATAAAGCTCGCAATATTATCTGCAAATGGACAGTGAAGCCATCATTTTCGTTTGCCTTATTCTATCATAAAGTAGAATTTGAGAAATGCCAAAGAATATGCTGAATAAATAATTGTAGAAACCTTAAAAGGTTTCTTTGTCGAGACCGAAGAAAATTTTTCATAGTTTTTGTCCACGATAGGCATCATACAAGAGCACCGATATTATCTTCACAGTGAAATGAACGCATCGTTTGAATTCGCAATATTCTATTATCCGAGTAAAGAGAAAAAATTACAAAGAACAGTGCTCAATAAATAATAGCGATGACATACAAAAGGCCAATTTTCCTCGGTCATCACGTCTACACGATACAGACAACGTGTTGAAGAAGGTTACATAATATTTTGATCCCGTCGAAGATTAACAGCACGCAAAAGCCACCACTGTACGTATTTAATTGCAATCAAGAATCTTAATGATCTCTGACCACATCTTTTTCTTTCGCGAAAGTAAAAGGAAATATGATGGAATGAGGGCAAAAAAAAAAAGTAATCCAAGGTACATGACAGTTTTTATTTGTTACCCAATATTTTGCGTTGTACATTGTTTTTGTATTTATTTTAATTAATGTAGTCATGAAATATAAGTACAAATACTAAGTGGCTTGTGCATGGATAACGATGTGGTAAATAGTTATGCAAATGTTGCTGCGTTCCACTCGAATGATTGACTAGAGCACGTGATCGAAAGTTCCAAGGTCTCTGAGCTCAATAATCATTTTAGCAAATACTTCTGTCATAGAATCGCCTCCTGCTTTTTTAACTTCTGGAATCATGGATAGTGGGTCTCGAAGAATAGTGTCAAAATCGAGAGTGATGCATTTAAGCATAACTGGCATGAAAAAACTTGCAATGATGTATCCAAAAGCAGCTCGTCTTCTGTAATCAGCTAGCATTTTGTCGTAAGAATATTTGTCCAAATGATGAATTCCAGAATCAGTTAAATGTTGGATCAGTGCGTCATGGTAACAACGAAAAATTTCATTGAATTTGCCAATTCTATCTTCGGCTGAACAACTAAGATAGAGGAACGTGGAAAGGTCAACAGCCGGTGATGAATACGTTATGAGAGCGAAGTCAAAGAGCTTTGCTTCGAGATTTCCATTCGTATCGCGAAAGAAAACATTATTTCTGGTGAAATCACCGTGACACAGTGTCGCGATTGGCTCAACAGGTTTCATAGCGTACAAAATAATCTCTTCGAATCCATTGCCCAAATGTTTTTCCAACTTGTCACAAAAATCTTTGTCATAATTGTGACAACGTAGCCAATCGATAGGCCGAGTTGCAATCATATTCAAATATTTATCGAACCATTCGGTATCAGGCCTCATTCTTGGTTCTTGAATGTCACTAACGATGTCGTAAAACCTCTTGGGTTCTCGTTCCTTCATAACGTAAGCAGTCGCATGAAGTCTGCCGATTTCTTTGACAGCCGACAAAACATATTTCACAGGTATATCGTATTCTTGAGGACAAATAACGTAGCCCTGAGAACTTAAGTTTTCGGTGACAATGACAGTTTCATCAAAATCGGCGTTGTTGGTGAAGATACAATGAGGAAATAGCGAATTGCCACATGCAAATTTCGTGTAAAAAAGTATCTCATTGTGAAAATGTTTAACCAAATTCATTTCCTTTACCATATTTCGATTCAACGGTAATTTTTTTACTACCAATTTTAATGTATCCTCACTATTCGTATCATTCTTATTCAACGATTTGCCAAAGTCCAAATCCACGAAACATACGTATGATATGAAGAAACAATTTTCCGGAAATGATATACTGCAACGAACATCGTCTGTCGGCTTGCCAATAGATTTGGCTATTTGCGGCACTAACGTTCTCTCGATCCACTTAGTTTCTTCAGCAACAATTTCACTCATCGCGAGCTCTTACCACGAACGATAATTCTACACTGTTTTTATTTTATCACTGATGAATATTTTTACGAGTTTCTATATTAATGTCAGAGCGTTTTCTCGTACGAACCGTATGACGGTCAAGCAACTACTACTTTTCTCTTCGGACTCTGTAATCATTGAGTAAATTGCTCATGAAGTTGATTGGCTTCACGAGTATGAAACTTTGCCGTCAACCACACATTGCTATGTTGTGTACAACTCTCACAAGGCCAATAAGACACAGTCCGTATCCCCTCCTCGTGCAACTCAGATTCAATGAACAGACGCGGAACGGACTTGGATCTTTATTATGTGCTTATTTTTATCTCTGATGCTTTTTCTGCATATTCATCATTAGTCTGTTAACTGCAAAAACATTATACATCAGTGTTTCATATCACAGCTATTTGCATGACGAATAAAGCGATGATTTATTGTTCATTGTTCACAATGTATCGAATAATTATAATTGAAGAATTCTGCTTACTTCGTTGAGCGGTTTCGCTCCTACCGGTTAAACGTTGGTCACGCGATGACAGATTTTATCACATCTAGTTTCGAGTGCTTTATGCTCTCTTGATTTTGAGCTCCGCTTGAGCTTGATTTTGATTTTATTTGAGGCTCGCGAGCTCTCTAAAATCATTTTTTCATTAATACGCATCGCGCAAAAAGTAAATTGTAAGATGTCTATTATACATAAAAATGAATTCACTGTAGATAAAAAAACTTCCAACTACTCATTCCATTTGAAATTTTCGAGTAATCATTTACGAATGCGTGAGAGAAAATCTCATGGCGCGACCGCTGACGGGTTAACCAGTGTCATAAAATCCTATAAAATCCTGATTTTAATCAAATGTGATAAAACGATGTCGCACTGATTTGAAAAATCGTGTGTATGTGCCACCGTGTGTGACATACTTTTTTAGAGAATCATAATATCAACAAACTTTAGGAGCCGTTATCTCGCTGGATTATTGAAGTACGAATTTCTCGTAATATCGACCACAGTTCGCATTCTCTCAAAGGATTAGTTGGATGATTTATAGCGCTTGTAATCAATGTTTATCGACTGGGCGTCTAAATGTCAAGTGAGAAGAATTCTATAGTAAAATACGAGTGTAGAATGGTTGAATGAAAATTTAGCCGGCAGCGAATCAACACAGGGGTTGAACTCTCATAATTCGGTCGGTTAAATCGAGTGGGTTAAGCTCTTTTGTTTGCTGGCAACCGATATAATTTCAGCGTGAAATCCTTGAAGATGCTGTTACTGCGAGAAAACTTTGAGGATTCTCGGCTATTTCTATCGTTGTCGAGATGGAATGAGGAACTTCCGTCGCGGTAAACTTATCCCCTTCTTCCGTATTCTCACACTCTGTGCATAGATATACACAAATATATATAAATATTTACCAGAAAGGCGACCAGCCAACAAACACAGCCGGTCGCCCGCGTCCCACTCGTACTTGTCACGAGTCCGCAAAAGTCCTGAAATTAATGGACTATCATTTCCACGGGTAACGCCTCGAGCGTGTGGTGAGTGTACTATGTATAGATTGAGTTGTATATCTAGCTCTCTGGTCTCCTGCAAAGGTTTCTTCGCGGCAATAGACAACATACCGCGTCTCTTTCCATCTTTCTCTGTGCTTCTCTTACTACCTCGCATTCTCGTTCTCTCCTTTTCTCTATACACTCATAGGACGCTGGGTTTATGTTCACCAGTGCCAAAAGTGAGACCCGGTATAAGTACACAACGGAGAGCAGAGGCAGAGGAAAGCTCAGAGAAGCAGACGCTCACAACCAGATTGGTTAAACGGGTATTCACTTCGGACCTGCAGCTGGGCTCTCCTCAGGAGTTACGCAACACCACCACACGGTTCTTGGTTTTGTATTCGAGTGTGAGAAAGAGGGACGGGTATTAGTTAGATAGATAGAGCAATATGTAGAAAAGGGAGGGAAAGGGAGTTGGATAACCGCGAGAGTGTTGATTTATCCTGCCTGTACCTCCAGCTTGCTCGCTCCCTCGAGATCCAACTGTGGGCTTGTAGAGTATTTGAATGCAGTCCATACATACATATACATCGTTGCTTAAGAAACGAAACGACGTAATTTACTCGCAATTACCCTGGTTCGACTGAGATTTTAAGCCCTTTTCGTTATTAACTGTCGACCTTACGTACACGTTGGGTTATGTTGCTCGTGGCTAGAATCATGGCGATCTCTGTTAGCCATCGCAAGAAGTCACCCGGAACCCTGAGACGCGCGGCGGTTCACATCTACATATAGAAACACACATAGAAACTTACAACCCGGTCGCACCATACTCTCATCCAATCGTAAACGTAGACGAACTGACATACATCAAGGGCAAACAATTCAATCTTGAGGAAGTGGACATTTTGCCATAGCTTATAAAGGGAAGAGAAAACGGGAGCCATTTGCCACGAAAGCACAAACAATCCTTGAGTCCTCGGAGCAAGAAAAGCCTAACTTCCTCTCGGATCTTTCTACGAACGTTCGGAGCACGTGCTCACCAGACTATCATGAGAAAAGCCTTGCAATCCACGAGGACCCCGAGTGCATAGGATGATGATGCTATTATTCTTTAGTGCTCTCGACCTCGATGTTGCGGAACGGGTTAGTGTACATGTGTCGCAAATGGTACGAGAATGATGGTACACTATGGTTTGAACTTAGCACGACACGAGCCCGTTTGGAAAATTTTATTGAATGTACTCTCGAAGATCCTTGCTAACGTTTTGGCCCAAAATTACCCGAATTGATCGTTGATTCCATTTCAAACAAGGGAAAAAGCGGTCTTCGAACGCCTCTGACGATGCTGAGCAATTGGAACCCGTCAACCGGGACCATAGAAGAAGAGATATTTATTTATCTTCATCCGAAAATAAAAGCAAGTGCCATCGTGCGGAAGGATTCTCCGTGGGATTCAGAAGCAAAGTTGAGGAAAACGAAGCTCCCTGGTATTCCAAGCAACGTCGATGATGCTTCTGAAGAAAGAGGTTACTAGTCTCCAACGGAAAGAGGACGAAGTCTTTATATATAAATATATGCTCATTACACTGTCTATATATTTCCTGAATACATACGTATACATACGTATAAGAGAGTATAACAGACGATAAAATCGTCCGGCGCATATCGTTTCACTGATGTATGCAAATAACGAGCTGCACGAAGCTGGCGGAGAATTGTGCTATGTGCGCGAGGGAATTTTCTCTTTTGGGAACCGACGTAAGCATCAGAGTGGCATCAACGAAAGCGCATATGGTTAGGAAAGCTCCGATGCTTCGTCGTCCTACACATCCACTGACACACCAACATACACGCAAAAGCTAACGGTACCAACGTGCGCTACGTTGCCGCGGTAGTGATGTAGCCGCAAAGTCTCCAAGAGTCTCTCCCGCTCCTCTCTCTATTTTTCTCTCTGTATTTCTCACTCCCTTCCTTTTCTTCTGCTCTCATCCTCCCACGTCCAAGCGAAATTCGCGGACGTGGAAAATTTGCCTCGCTGTTCACTCGAGAAGAGTCACGTATCACGTAGATGGGAATGGAAATACCGGTTGCTCTATGCGTATTTTCTCCACGGCCAGAGATATAATGCAAAGAGGTACAAGTATATATATTTTTTTATTATTTTTTATTCTTATTCTCCTTCTGGTCGCTCATTTTCCCGGAGGAGAGAATACCGCTGCGGTATTTTCCGCAATGGGGATTTAATGTTCTTGATAGTATATACGATACATACATACATTACGAATATAAAAGAAGAAGAACTCGTTATATACGACGTGAAAGAGTGTAACGAAGGCATTGTGATGCCATCAAATCAGTATTTTATTTTCCATCCTTATTCCGCGGGATAATTTAATTCGTCTAGCACATGATTATGATAATAATTTAAAAAGTTGGCTGGTGACATTTTAATGATGACAATGAGAAAGTGCAATAACGTTTAACTAACAGCGTAGAGGAAACGAGCCTCCTTGATTGCATTAATTCGAGGTAAGAAAATGCATGAAACCACCAATATTTCAGGATAAAGTATCACTTATTTGGACTAAACGAGTACAAAAATTATTCAGGAACTGAAACGTACGATATTTAAAAGAAAAAATAATTCCAAAACAAGAAATTCATTAAAAATAATTATTCTAACGTTGAAAAAAACAACATTGAAATTTAACAACTTGGAAATAAAGTCTTTGTATTTTAACCATGTGGATTGTAATACCATGCGGATACAAATAGACAACGAAATTGTAGATTCCACTTTTTTTTCTTTCTCCACTTTTTCATCGAGGTTGGTAATTTTCTTAATGCATACAAAATTCATTATTATTTTTTTTTAACGAGTTGTGCTACTAATTGTTAAATACTAATAACAGAACTTGATTTGCATTGCATTTCGTGCTGTGAATTGAGATCTTAACAAAAGTACACAAATATTGTGCAATGCACATCATGAGGGAGCCAGAATTTTTTTTTACTATTCCTTGCGCATGCCGATGCACATGTATAGACTGCGGGTTTTTCACTTATACGTTCAAGTGGTCAAGGGGAAAGAAAGTTATTCAAAGATTTCACGAGTGAACAGGGAGACTTTGTACAGTCCGTACATGTGATGGTTTGGCAAGGAGTGAAGTAAGTTTGTGGTCGTTTCTCAGCTTTATAGGTGTGAAGAAGACTCAAAAGAAGAAGAAAAAAAGTGGGCAAATTCCTCGTGGCAGCAGGCTTTTTCTCTGCTGCCTTCGAACTGCCCATCTCTCTTCGGTATTTCTCTTTCTTATCCTTTTCCTCTTCTCTCCAAACCCCTTTCTTGCTTTCACGCTTTTCTCATTTCTCGTCTTCGTCGTACTTTTTCTGTGACCCGACTCACCTTGCAACGTTTTTCTCTCGGCTCTCGCGGGAAATCCTTTATCCCTTTCGTCTTGCTCTTTTGCTCTCTCTCTCTCTCTTTCTCTCTCTCTCTCTCCCTCTCGTCTTCGTTTGCTCTCTTTTTCTGCGCGTTGTATATCTAACCTTCCTTCGCTTTTCCTCGCTCTCTTATACGACTGTTGGCAAATATACCGGCGCGAATTTATCGACCCTCGCCTCGGCTAAACGGTTTAATCCAATTTTCCTGCAAATTGGCGACGACAGTTTTTGCACGACTGCCTCAGCCGCCACACCAATGCCAACACCAATGGAATATAGCGTCCCGTTTATATCTCCACCGCTATACCCTCCTTTTTTTATTCTCCCCCCCCCCTCCCGCCCGTATTTCAATTCTTTTATTTTTCACACGCTATGCTCCACTCAGCTTCGTTTCTCCACCAGGTACGAGATCCGCTAAATTCTCACCCGTCAACGTGTAATTGAAATAGCTATTGGTAACTTGCTCTTCTCGTTCGCACCTTTCCTCACTTTTTACCATTTAAAATCCTCCATCTTTCTTCTCTGTCTATCATTGTCATCACACACAGGACGAATGCCACGATCGTATCATTCCACCATTCCATTGTATACCGTTTCAATGAATAAATTTTGTCATCTCTTCTAGAATAATAGTTATCCCCAGGATCCCGCCGATGCCTACAAAAATTCGCGGGATTCCGATATACATATATCGCGTTTTGTATAGATTTTTATTCTACTGTTCGATTGCAGTTGGTGTATCGTTGAGCATTGAAATTCTCACTTTCTGCTTCTATCGACTCTTTGATCTCACATATTTATTATTGTATGTGACGTGTTTTTTTTTTTTTCATTTTCATTTTGCTCGGACTATCCAAATGCACAAGTAAAAAAAATCGAAATCAACTTCTATAAAAACTAATAGTTCGACGATTTTCTGATCGAAAGTCACATTTTTTTTCAGAGATCGTCTAAACTTAAGGTTGACTTCCAAAAAGATCTGTACCTTTCTGCCAATCGACTACGATTCCGTCAGATAATCTGGTTGACTCTTTGAACTATACACTTTTCTCGCCGAGTACAAATCTGGACTCACAATTTGGAAATTTTAAAATTCTTCAGTTTCAAACAAAAACCACCTAGAACAAAATTTCGATCAATCCTGTAAAATTATTCGTTCATAGTAAATTTGGTAGAAAAAAAAAAAAAAACTAACGGTTGATAAAGTCGTATTCTAATAACGTCAAACGTGTTAATACATACGCGGGTTAACGTAAGTCCCACTACGGAGCAAAGTGTTAGTTTCGGGTCTTGAAATTGAAATTACATAACGAGAGCGTAAGACAGAAGCAAAATAATCGATTTTTAAGATACTCGTTGAATTGATGGAATCAATACCTTGGGACTTGAGAATTTTGTTTACAATATCATCGTAGAAGAATTTACTGGATTTTTCCGGGTAAAAATTTCCCTTTCAAATCACGTTACAGAGGCAGTACATAAGATTGTGTGTGTGTGTGTGTGTGTGTATGTGTGTGTGTGCGCGTGTCCTGTGTCTATGAGAATTGAGGCAGACTCTTATTCTTTGTTTTCGTGTTCGCCGCCATCATCGAGAACTCGTTTACTACGCTTATCGATTTTCTTTTAACTAAAATATCGATTTCAGACGATGTTTACCGTTCAACAGCTCTCGTGGAAAATTTCAAGTGGTTCGATAACCAAGCTGAACGAGGAATTGTCGTCGACATATTCGTCTTCGTAGCGGACAAACAGTGTCCCGGTAAAATTGAAATCTCGCTTGAGTGCATCGACCTCGCTTTACTTTTATACTCTCTCGGTTGAGTACAAAATTATCAAATGGGCTTGCGGATCAACCCTCACTTTTTGCCTCAGGGAATCACTATATATTTCGTCGTGTACATGAAGCGAACTAAATTTTCATTTAGCCACGTCTTTTGAATAAATAGGGAAGTAAATTTTGCTCCATTCAGATCACCTCTGAAGTGAAAATAGAATTTTGAAAAAACATTTGATCGTTTGTTACGCCTTTATTTAAAGAAAAAATGAATACCTTCTGCAACGCATAGAGCAAAAAAGGTGAGTATTTATTTCGAACAAAATAATCTTTTTCACTGAAGTTTTACTTCTGACATATCCGCAATCCGCGTTGTGACCAAAGTTAAATGTATTATCACCTGGTTGGACGGAATCTCGAGTTTATTCCCCGAGGTTCTGTTCTTCCCTGTCACAAGTTCACTAAAAAGACAACCGCAGGAAGGATTCTTCATCTAACTCCCACCACAAAGCGGTCTCGATGCAATGATAACTTCAGTCAGCTCCAGTTTACGTTGCATTCTCTGCTCTTAGTCTCTGTCATCCATGGTCTATTAAAAGCCACACGGTGTACGATTTTTTATTCGAAATGTTTTTGATTACTACTTAAGTTCTATCGTCATGATTTTAAAGTATTTCTTTCCACGAGTATTTTACCAAAAGAGTAAATCTTTTCGCTCGATCAAGCGAAAATTTATTTTGTTTAATGAAAAAATATCAAGTGTAATTACAGAACTTGGTATTGATTTATACATTTTATCTGCTAAATTTTGAAACAACATTGAAAGAGGTAGTCACCGAAAGTTCCGAAGAATTTTTTGAGATTATTCTTCAAAGATGTATTTCAAAGCGAAGCTTCTTTTTGTCCCTCAAAAATCAACCTATAGATTGTTAACGAAGTTACTCTGCGCTTTATGATCCTTTTTACTCACGATTTACTCTGTCTATTATCGAAAAACTGCTGCTGTTGAATCTCTCGTTTACAGTTTTCGACAGTACAGTTGTCGAGTTCATGGCTTAACAAATAACAGTATTAGAAACTCTTCGAATTCGCTGAATCGAGGCGAAGTTTTTGATTGTTTTGTTGTATTATGTGCAGATGTGAAAGAGCGAAAAAGCATCCATTTGCAGTCTGACTTGAACTGCATAATAAATGTTGAAACATCGTGCTATACTTTCATCAAATTTAACAAATCATAACACTGTGCGTAAGCATTGGAAAAATGTCATGCGATAGAAATCTTTATTCGTATGATTAGGTAGTTGTGCTAAATTCTTTAAAAATTTGCTACCAGTCAAGTGATTAAAAACAAAATGGTGTGAAATGTAACAAATCAAACGGGGAAAAATGAACCTAAAACAATTACCGTTGCAGAATAGAAACGAGGGATGACGTTGAACATCAGGTAATTTTTACTGTACAGTATGTGAATTTTCATAAAATTATGGATGAATTCTTTCCGTGCCCATAAAATGAAAGTTCCGTTTCACCGAGTTGGCGATTTTGGTGAAGTGAATGGCCGGACAAATCGATGGCGTCAATGTATTCTGGTATTCGATATTTTTTACCTTGGCGAAGTTTGATAAAAAAAAAGAGAGGAGAGAGAGAGAGAGAGAGAGAGAGAAAAAGTGAAAAAAGAAAAGACGGGTTGTTTGTAACATTCATATATATATATATATATACATTTATGTATGTACATAATACACATGGAGGGAAGTTTTCCGTAGGTCTTTAGGGAAATAAAAATTTAAAGTCTGCAAAAACTCTGTTTCCGCAATCGGGTTCGCGAGGAACTTTCTTCTTTTGTTTATTCATTCCCTCTGTCTTCATTTCTATGTACTGTCAATTTTGTCTGTTTGCATAATTTTTTATCCACTTTAGAGAAGTGAGCTCCGGTCATGCAAATCGCCATTGTTGATATTTTGCATAATCATTCATACCATTTTGTAAATATGCTCAATATTGTTGTTTTCATACGCTTTATTTTATCCAGTTGGGACCCACGCGTAAATAAAGGAATAAAGCAAGATCTGCCCGAGACAAAAACTTTTATCTTCGTCTCCATGTTTTCGCATCGACTCAACTTCCGGTTTGAAACTGTGACACAGGTCAAAAATTCAATAGCCAACCTGCTGCGTATTTCCGTAACATCCTTTCTCCGGCAAATCCTATTTCGCTGCTTGGTCCAATGCTTTTTTTTTGTTGTTGTGACAATCCCATTTTCTCTCCCCTTTTTCCCATGCAAGGGACTTTTCAACGTCTATAAAACTAAGTGCATGTGTCCACGAGGCAATAAACCTTACTTTCACTCAGTTCGTAGCGTCTGCAGGGCCATACATAGCTCAAGAATTACATATCAATGTAAATGATTAACTAAATCAAAATTTTCATCTATTTGGTTGAATGAGGGTGAAATTTGATCTTCTTATTTTTGAATATCATCATTTTTTAAAGATTCCAACTTTGTTTCATTGATTACTCCAGTTTTTTATGAAGAAAGGGACGAAATAAGTTTGACGAGAGACCGTTGAACCGCGAATAATAAATACCGGAATTAAAAAGTGATTAAATAGCAAAACTGCCAAATTTAACATTAATAGCGAACGAGAATAATGACGAAATTGATGAATTATGAAAATATTATTGTCGCATAAATTATTCAATAAAAAAAAAAATTCTTCGACAGCGACGCAATAAATCTTTCCGTGCAGTTTATTTTATATTAGATTTTCCAAGGCAATTTCGAAAATGCACCTTGTTGGAAGCTTTCCGAATAGATTCGTACTTTATCAAATGCGAAGAGAGGAAGATATCCTCGTCTTTTTCCTTCTTTCTCTCGCAGTTTTTTTTTCAGCTGTATGTAGTCGCGGAACAAAGGGATTTGTTCGAGGGTATATATCGATAATAAATCATTGATCCGCCGAAAGTGAAAATTGATCCGATTGGCTGTAGGATGAAATGAATCCCGTAATAAATCTGGTGGGGCTTGAAAGATGAGTTATAACTCGTTCTGATCGAGAGCGACAGGTTTCTATACATAAAGCCATGTGTATATATATATGTTAACTTTAAAAAGGACGTTATACCTGGACAAGTTAACCCGCTGAGTGATGCGAACTGCACCCTTAGATTCTTCACAAAAATAGACAGAGCGAGAGAGAGAGAGAGAGAGAGAGAGAGAGAGAGAGAGAGAAAGAGAGGGTGGAATAAAATACAAGCATGAAAAAAATCTCGAGGCAGTATCCAGGCTTTCGGTTCTCTCTTCTGTTCTGTGGGCCGCGACCAGAGCATCCTGAAGCAGAAGAAATATGATGCGTCGTGTCAGCTTATTTATCAGCAAAAGTTCGGTGAATGGAAAGTCCTCTGGAGTGCGATCTCCTGCTTCTCTTTGCACATACAAAAATCACATTCCGCTGAACCGAGAGGTTGCGCGATTTTCTCCAATTCACTTCAGCGTATACGCAAAAATCGACGTATGTATTTGTACATCCAGAGAGATTTTCCATGTCCATATGAATGGTCTCCCAGTCGTGGAGAGGCTATTTACTTATACTTCAGAGTACGAGATACGATCGCTTTATTTTCAAGCAAGTTGATATATCGTCGACTGGGTGCTGCTGAGTACTATACGAAATCGCTAATATATTTATGTGCTCAGATATTGATGTTATCATGTGGTAATAGACGATGAAAAAAGTGCATAAAACCATGGCAAAGGGCAGGAAGTCAAACATCATTCCAGCTTTTTACTCTCGGACCTCGGATAGTCCTTCGCGGACGAATGAAAAGAGTGCATTGGAGGAAAAAGCTTAAGAGTCGTTCCTCTTACGAAAGAGAGAACTAGCCTCACTCCCGCATCCTCCCAATCCCTTTGCCAAACGAATCACTACTCGGAAAATTCAATTCCGGAGGTTTACTACCACATTCTCCCAGCAGCTTTCAAACTCTTTCTCTCTGTTTTTTCTGTCCTTCCCGTTGTAGAACTCCCTTCCCCACAGCTTCTTTTTTTTTCTCCTGATTCGCTGTTCTTTGCTCTTTATATCCCGTTAAAGGACCTTCATTAGGATCCGACGTCTCCCTTATACGGTATTCATCACTTGAATCATAATGAGGTCATTTTTATCCGACCTACGTTAAAACCCTACGTCGAAAGGCTGCCTTTAACGATGAATAAAATCGCTCATGTGTGTGTGTTTGTGAATGATGAGACGCTAACGTTCAATTAGATCGAAAAGTATTAGGTCTCTTCGTTTATTGGAAAAAGGCGTGGGTAAGAAAATCCTCCGTCCATGTGACTCCATAAATTTTTCATATCACAAGACATGCCCGATACCGGAATACCGGAATCACATCCGCCACTTCCGTACTCTCCTCAACCAAACGATCATACTTTACGTTATATCGACTATGTTCAAACGTAAAGGCATAAGTTACGCAGTTTTACGTGATATATCGCGGACTTAGAGCCTTCCGCATCGATATCGCTCGATCGGTCTATATACTTGTATGTTTCTGTCGTCATTCAATTGATCGAGAAAGTTTTGGCCGCGATCGGGACCAAGAATCGTTCGTTTGACTGTAACTTTTGTAACTTTTCGATAGACGAGACTTTTCTGGAACTTGGTGCACGTTTTCCGTAAGCACACATATCCCGCGCCGCCATTCTTTTTCTCTCGGTTGCACGCCGTTACCACAGTCACACAGTCAGCATTTAACGACCCACGACTTTTCTATGCTTTTAGATTTACTCGATGTTGAAGAATACACCACGTACATATACGAACTCATGTGTACGGAGAAAAATCTCTTATTCCAATTGCCCTCGTTGGTAGTTGCACAAACTTATAGATTCCGGATGAATTACGAGCGATATTGAAATTAAGTGAAAATCATCGTAACAATTATCGAAATATTCTAATTAATGATTAATTTATAATTTATCATTAATTATCAATTAATTTTTCGAACCAACATCATGTGCCTATAAGTTTTGACAATTATCGAAATAGTATTCAAAAAAATACATATTTCTCGGTCCTGTATACCTGTCAAACACATGAATATTGACTCGATTTCTAATTAGTGTTTAATTTATAATTTATCATTAATTATGTATTTATCAATCGAACCAGCATCATGTGCCTATAAATTTTGACAATTTTCCAACAAAAACGTTTGAAAAAGACTTTGCTCACAGTACAAAGGTACAGTTATTCAAACTGATGGGTAAAAATGACGTTGTGAAAAAAGTATGAAGAAACGTAGTTGATCTATTACCTCAGGATGAAGGTAGGGAAGAACACACACCAGTGTGGTGCAGATTGAAAGATAACCCAACCTAGCACTTTTCTATCCTCGTCGGTGACAGAAAAGTCGAGCACCAGAACGGGGGATATATTTTACGAGTCGGATTCTCGCCTCGCATAGAATCGTAAAATTGGAAAATTTAGGATGAGGATTTAGCGATTCGACCGGTAAAATGAAGATTCACGCCTGTGAGAATACGTGAAACTGGGAAAGCTTTGAGGATGAAGAGCGTCTCTGCTTTCTCTTCACAGGATCCATATTCTTGATACTATCTTCCTAAAGGTCTTGAGTCCATAGAAGCACATTTTGCTGACAAGACTAAGATCAAAGAAATGATGTTAAGGTTTTCATTTTTGGGTTACGACGGAATTTATTTTATTTTATTTTTTTTTCACATTTTTTAAATGTGTTGCCCGTTGAGATTACGAAGAAAATCGAAGGAAATTGAACGGTTCGAAGTTATGAAATTGAAATATAACGAAAATAATTATCCGCGTGCATTTCAAAATGACTTTGAACTCTCCTGATTTGGTAAAATCGATTTTTTTCAAATGTGACAATTCATTTGCCAAATCAATCCAATTATTAATTTCCAAAGAATCAATTTGGTAATTCATCTTTAAGTGCAAGCAAAGCTCTTCATTGCCATGAATAACCTTTTGCCAAACACAACGTAAGATTGAACTATGCGATTATTACTTCGTGTTACACAACGTTTCGAGTACAGAGAGGTTTCGTATAGAACAACACCCCGTGGAGAACCTTATCGTGTTACGTGTAGCTCAACGCTAAAGCTGTCCACCAGCGACGAACAGATACCAGAAGCGATACAAGTGTTGCGATTACACCCGCATTTCGGCACGCCATTTATCAAGTGTCTCGTTCAGACTTTCCTTTTCCTATTTATTTCTCCCTCTATTCAAGCACTTTATTAATTAAAATCAAATCGATATGTCTTCCATAAAGTTATTCCATTTAATCACAGTCACGAATGAATATTTTCGAGGGATTAAATTTACTCCCCTTTAAATACATTCGGTGATGAAGGGAAATAAGCTCATTATGAATATTGCGAAAACCTTTTCCATTCAATTATTACGATGACATTCCTACTGATGCATTAGCCAAATTGCCATTCAGATTATAAATTGCAAGATGACCCAAATTTGTCTACCGTGTTCGCGTCGTTTGATCAGCAGATCCCAGACATTTTTACTCAGTCCAAATTGTTCATAAACATACAGTGTCCCTGAATAATTTTGGATCGAGTCCTATCTTTAAAGCTATTTACCTTTGAATATTTACCTGAAACTTGTTCATTTGAAACTGAACTCTAAGTGTATTTTGTGACGATGAAGACATTTTTAGGAAAGAACTTAATTTTTAGGAATTAATGCTTGATTTGTGATGTCGCGATTGACGTCAATGGCGATGTTTAATTAACAGAAGAAAAACAAATTTACTCTTGATGTTTTTAAAATTAAATTCAACCCTAGATTTGTTGTACTACTTAAAAAAAAAATTCCAGCTCATTATGAACATAAGTTTAATGTAACCATTAATTTTGTTATAATTCTTGAAACGTTAACAATCAGACCATCTCATGTGTGGCCTTTTTCATTGGAAATGACTTCGCCGCACCGAACCATATAATTCCAGGCACCCTGTATATTAATATATTAATATTTGACTGGTGATATTCCTGCTGATTTTGCCTTTTCCCTGAAAATTTGCAGATACGACAGCAAGTTTCCGATTTTCCTGTACGCAACGTTTCTGGGACAGTTAAAGCTTCGAATATTCTCAACTTGTAATGAAAGCTTGCTGAAAAGTTTTCTCGTTCGGAATAACAGGCTGCGGCTTTGCTACGAGGAATCCTGCCTTCGTGTATAAGCATCGCACCATCGATTACCAACAAAAGCAAACACATTCAAACCAATAATTTCATGGGCACATGACACGCGGTTGCACCATAAATATTCCGAAATTTTGCATTAATTCTGACAGTTTAAAGACAAAGTTTCAAAACTTCAATACCGATATCAATTCCTACTCAAGCTTTATCAATTTTCTTTCATTTGTTTGTTTTTTTATTAACAAACAATATTCATTAAATTTTTCGTGTATTGATGGATAAATAATAGAACCAACGGCATGATATTGTGCAGCGAAAAAAATAATCTTTTTTTTTGTTTATTCAGCCGCATTGTAATCATTCAATTTGTTATTCAATTGAATTTTTAATTCAAAACTCATATCTCGTGTTTCCTATAGTACAAAAAATGATTTCGTATTTTTGAAAATTTTACATGTCGATTAATTCTTGATTTTCATTTCGATTCTGAGTCTAAAAAATCGAGGAGGTTTACTAGGAAAAGGCAGCGAAACCAGTCGCAAAATAAACGATAGTTCGAATGTTCTCCAGGGAAAAAACTCGATATTTGCTTTGCAGAAAGCTATCAAATTGATTCGAATACTTTCACGTATCCCCGAACACACATCACTTAATAAACATAAATATAAACTCGTACACAATGGATATAAATAAATTATTTATATACTTTGCTGTCGACGTCTTTCACGTCCTGTTCTTTTCTTGCTCTTCCATTTTGCCACGTGTGACCATAAACAAATAATATTTATGTTGTGATATTCAATTTTTTATTTTTATGAGGAAAACAATCAAAGAATATAAGATTTTATGATATTACGAGTTTAAAACATTCTTGGCCCTATCTGTTTTTTTTGTTGTATCGATTGTCCCTCGTTGGCTCTTTCCTATGTTCCGGGACATGTGTTGCAAAACTCCGAAAAACGTGGAAAATTATGTGAGCGTGCGTTGATTCCTAAATCAAAATCTTCCCATTTCTCACGTGATTCCCCAATTCGATCGAAGATTTAGAAGATTTAGATGGCGCGCTAGTTTAGGGATTGGCGTAATTATTGAATCGTTACAATGTGTAACTATATAAATATATTCATAGAAAGTTAGAAAAAATGTGGAAACAATAAATTATTCGATAATAAGTGAGCCCTATTCAAAGTTTTTAAATGGGTTTCGTGTTTTGGCGTTGAAAATAAATGTTCTGTCGTCGCTTCCTTCCATCTCTTTCGTATTCTACAGACCAGTGCGTGGGTGGTCGCAGTGGTGACGATGGCAAACAATTGTGGGAAAACGTTTTGCCAATCGAGAACTCGTTAGTCAACTCAATACGAAACGAAATTAACGACATCTATTTCGTTCACATTTATACTTATATTTATATATAGAGCTGTCGATATGTTTGGATCATGCCTATCAAAAGGCGTAAAGCACGTTATTTAACACACAGATTCTTCTCGTTTAAGCTCTTTCGTTTGTTAGCAATTTCAATATTTCTATGGCGCATTTCTGTTTACCAAATTACGTGGCTACGTGGTTATTAGCCTTGACGTCACATTCCCTTGATTGCCCAATTAAATTCGCATTTATTTATGTTACCGAACGTATAGAAAAATAATTAACGGTATGTCCTATATTTTGGAGCCTTATTCATGTATGTATATTGATTGAATGGGAAAATTTTATTTTTCCACTATTTTGTACTCTGTTACTCTTCGGACTATACATTTTTCCTAACGTGCAATTAAATGAAAACTTGATACTCCAGAAATTTCGGCGTCATTCATTACGAATCTGGATGCTCCAATTGTGAAAATTCAAAATATTTTTCTTTCCATTTTATTCAAACAAAAATCACCCAACAATACTTTTCGAATAATTCTGTAAGATTCTATGGAGTGTAAAGAATTTTGAAAACGAATGATGAATAATAATATTCTTTCACTTTTATCAGAGTTCCAGGGATTATTTAGAACCGGAAAACCTGATATTTGTTGTGGTTAATGAAGCAGTTTAATGATCAAAAAAATTTCAGAAAAATAAATGGCGAGACATAGCACGTCGAACAATGGCTCGGAGGGTTAAAAATTTATATACAGACGTGGGTCTCCCGTCGTGTTCTAGTTGTCAAATCTTCTGGAACATTTAGTTCGATTCAAAAGAAATTTTGTTCTTTCCTTAAGTGATGTTTTTTTTTTTGTTTAAGGAGGTTCGATCGTTTCTCATGCGTACGATAAATTCCAAGTTTAATTGTTTCAAATTCATATGAATCTTCGTAACAATCATACTCAACTGTAGTTAAAATTTGAGGAAATTTGACGATTTAGAAATCGAGTTATTAGTTGTAAAATATCGTCTTTCCCGTGACTCCCCATAAGACCTCATGTTAAAGTTGCGATTTTATACACTGAATATCTTCATTACCGGACGGTGAAAAGTTCTCAAATTTTGTTAACGATAAATTACTTTCAATCCCTTGGAATTAGATGACTGAAAAAATATGAAGTTGAGTCCCTGATTCATACGATTCTAGACAATGGCAACGAAATAATTGACTGATGAAAGCCTTGAAAATAAAGTAATTGATATGGGATTTAAATAATGTTAAATAAACAAATAAAAAATTGTATGTTTCAGGTGTCTTCTGCTACAGCCTATTGCACGATGGCGGGGGTGGCAAGAACTCGGACAGTCACCAAAATGCACTTGACGATGATTCTGCATCAAGGACGGGTCCATATTTTGACACCGCCGCGTCAAAAAACGTCACAGCCCTTTTGGGAAAAACTACGTACCTCAATTGTCGCGTCAAGAATCTTGGCAACAAGACGCAGGTAAATATTTATATCGACAAGCATATTAATCACGAAAATCTCTTAATGTGAACGACCTAATTGATACTTCGGTCCGTTACGCCCTCATACATTTTAAACCACAAGAATAATGTTTGGTAGTTTAAGAAACTAATGAGAAACCAATGACAAAAAAAAATACCTCAATCGTCGCGTCAAGAATCTCGGCAAAAAGACGCAGGTAAATATTTATATCGACAAGCATATCGATCAAGAAAATCCATTAATGTGGGCGACCTAATTAATAGTTCGGTCCATTACGTCCTCGTATATTTTAAACTCCAAGAAATAATGGTCGGTAGTTTAAGAAACTAATGAGAAGCCGATGAAAAAAAAAGAAAAATGGACCAGTTATTAAATCGAATAGGAAAGTTGATAAGTTGAAAATTCGTTTAACTTGAAAAATGACGAAATTGCATTGCTGTCTTCGCCAGATTAATGTGTCAACTATTGACACGTATACGTACATCTTTGAAAAAGTATATGATAGGAAAGTGTAGAAACTTTTACGTCTTTTATTTTTCGTTTATTTTTTTATTTTTTTTTCGCCGTCGGGTGTATCCTCATTCGTTGGAGGCTGGTCGAAATATCGAGTGTCAATATTTTAAAAGCATAATGGAGTCACCGGCTGTCTTCGACAAACCCGTACGTACGGCGAATCGAAAGTGCACTTTGCTGAGGGCACCAGCAGCAGCAGAAGTCGAACCGAGAGCCCGGCGAGCTATCCGCAGCTAGCATATGCGTCGCTATCTCACTCGGGACCCTCTCTCGCCAATGCTATTGACCAAAGTGTGCACTCCAACCTATTTCTTTTCCCCTTTCAGAGCCAACCTTCCACCTTTTCTTTTTTTTTCAACAATTCTGTTTTCTTTTATTTTTCTCTTATTTTTCATTTTTTTTCCTACGTACGAAGCGCACGATGTACTGTTTTAATATCGTTCCGTCTCGTTGTTCTTACTGTGCTCCATCGAGACAAGTAACGTTGCGGAGATAAAATATTTTCTTCGTAAACGACTTTATGTCGACGTGAATGCGAATTATTATTGCGACTAATAATTTATCAGACATTTTTTCAAATGTAACAGTTTAATCGCGGATTTACTAAGTGTATTATATTTAAAATAAATCATCGAATAAAAACCATCGGCGTCGAAAAACACGCAGAAAATTTTAGGGATTTTTAAATATTTTTAACTAAATTTCATTTTAGAACAAAATAAAATATGATTTTTTTACTCGTTACGATAAACTGCTCCAAATTAAAAATTTAATTTTCATGCCCAGTTAAAAAATTGTGACAATAAATTACACATTTATGTAATATGAATAAAATTTTTATCGTGCCATTCATTATTTTATTACCCACAAAAAATCAGGTGAAACGTGCATTTTTTTAATGAATATTTCATTGTGTGTGTAATTTTTTTACCGACCATCACGTGAATTTCATTCTACCATACGATAAAACTTTACGCACGATGCAATCTGGACACACTGTAAAAATTACATCTTGCCTTTTACTACGAGGTACAAATTCGAAAGTGCTTCATAAATAATAATCGACACTATTTTATTATTCGTCTCTGTGTTTCGATGCATCAACGCATTTTTTTTTTTTATCGAGAATTTTGATATAAAATTCAGTTTACAATTATATACTAAGAAATGAATGTTGTTGACGAAAAAAAAAAATCGTTCTTTTCAATCAAAATATTTGATTAGTTTATTTAGTAGGATCGAAAATGCGAACCAGCCATCGATAAAATATGTCGTTTGGATAAATGGCTGAACGTTCATGTACGAGAAATATTCACAATTTAGTTCAATGAATTACACAATTTGTTATTCACACAAAAAAAGTAAGAACTAGTTATCTTCGATGAACAATTTTCTGTTCTTGGGATGTTTTTGTGCTCGGAAAATCTTTTTAAATTGTGTTTCATTCCTTTTTCTTCTGCGATAATTTTTCGTAGATTTTCACTTCCTCCATTGATATCAGAATGCATGCAGCAATGAAATCCATTGAAACACGAGTCTTTCTGAATAACGATTTCGAAAAAAAATCGCTTTTATCGTTAGCGTAACGCAAATCATATTCAAAAAATTCTAAGCTTCTAATCTCGGTACCCACCAATTGAGTGAAAACCCATTGACATGTAAAAATATCCTACGACTTGTTCAGAAAAATAAATCGATTCTCAGACATTCTCTTAACTGCACGTTATTATTTTTACGAGCGTTCGTTTTTTCTTCAGCTGTCGAACATTGAATGACGTTGCTATTTTGCTATCTCAGATGTTAATGAAATATGAGAATTCTTAGGGATTACACGAGATGTAAAATCACCCGATGGTTTACGATGTCAACCTATAAATCGTCAACGGAAAAAAAAAAAAAACAACGCGTGTTTTTTTTTCAGTACGAGAAAGAGGATCATCATTTGGTCCCCAATCTTTTCTTCACCATTAAACTACCTGCCCCATTATACGTCTACAAGGAACGTGCGGTATTGCCACCCTTCGAGGTTTTCTCAGCACGTAACTGTCTGAGAGCGATAAAGCCTATTCTCACATACATATATCAGACGTACGTGAGAGAACAACACAGAAACACATAAATCGTCAAAAATTGTCACCAGATAAACGACGAAGGTTTCATTTAATTAATAATAATAATTATTTATTTAATAAGGTTTTAATTGTAATTTTAGTGGAAAATGAACTCCACGTTCATTTTTTCGAACAAATGAATTCATAAATAAAGGTACTGCTTTTTTAATCTTTCGAAAATTCAGACAAAATTCATGATGATAAGCGCTCTTGGGGTTTCCGAAGGTTGTCTATATGTAACACTTCATTTCAGAGAGAAAGTGAGAGAAAGAGAGTGAGAGAGTCGAAAGAGAATAAAAAGAGTGGGGCTGAGGGGAAAAGCAACTATTTGATTTAGAAGATCGAGTTTGCGTAGCCCTCATTGGCTGTGGACTTGCGTTATATACGTCAAGTCGACACACCACGTTTCAGTCTACAAAAAAGAGAATAAGAAACAGAAAGAGAGAAGAGAGAAAGAAAGAGAGAGAGAGAGAGAGAGAGGCAAAAATTTCGTTTCTGGAATGGTCCACATTGAAAAATGAATAAGATAAACGTCTCGTGAAATATGTACACATTTGGTTGAGATTTGAGTGCATGAATATGCTTATAAGCTCGAAAAATAATTTGTAAAAAGCTGAGATTGAAAGCTTCACAAAAATGATATGACTACCTGCAAAGGATTAATTGACATGGAATTTAAACTAAAAATAGCAAAAATGCACGATAAGATCAGAATTTTTGTTGCTGTACATACTTTTTTGGTATTTAATGAATAAAAATTGTTGAAAATTCTCTATAAAAGCTTTTACAAAGCAGGGTGAAATTTTGACGTACCCAGGAAATTAGAGAAAACTCGGCTGCTCGGCTTACATGTCTGCTGGATCAGGTGGTGACGATGCGCAAAAAAATGGTGAGCACAGATGAAAATACCCGTTTTTTTCTGTCCTTCTCACTCTTTCTGTGTACCCCAACACGTACAGAGCGTATATAGCTTGCAATCTATGGTTACACGTCATAAATGCGAAGCACGTGTGCACTACGAGGTCCGGACACGACAGCTCAAGCTGTAGTCAAACTATATCTCGTACACCGCACCAGTGACCTCTACCAACATGGTTACCTCACCACAGTGTAAGGGAACACTCGTCTCATCTGTTACTCTTTTTATACCAACTCTTGTTTCCCTTTCTTCCTCTTTCTCCCTGTAGCTGTATATTTTCATCTTTGTTTTTGCCTCTCTCTCTCTCTCTCTCTCTCTCTCTCTCTCTCTC